>WOXC01000179.1:0-479120 GCA_011680675.1 Gymnobelideus leadbeateri | reverse complement strand
CTCTCTCTCTCTCTCTCTCTCTCTCTCTCTCTCTCTCTCTCTCTCTCTCTGTGTGTCTCTCTCTGTCTTTGTCTATCTCTGTCTCGTCTCTGTCTCTCTCTGTCTTTCTCTGTCTCTCTGTCTCTCTCTTTCTCTCTCTGTCTGTCTCTTCTCTCTCTCTCTCTCTCTCTCTCTCTCTCTCTCTCTCTCTCTCTCTCTCTTTCTCCCTCCTTCCCTCCCTTTCTCCTTCCCTCTTTCTCTGCTCTCTGTCTTTGTCTCTGTCTCTGTGTGTCTCTGTCTTTGTCTCTGTCTCTGTGTTTCTCTCTCTCTATTTTTCTCTGTCTCCCCTCCCCACAATGTCTCTATCTCTCCCTCTTTCTCTCTCTGCTTCTAACTCTCTGACAAGACAAAATCTTTTAAAGAAGTAGTTACTCCGATCGTCTGAATGATCGATCGATCATAATCTCAGAGGACGCATGATGAAATAGGCCATCTATTTCCTGAGAGGTGAAGGACTCAGAGGGCAGAAAGAGACATTATTTTGGACATGGCCAATGAAGAAATTTGTTTTGCTTAAATGTGTGTGTGTGTGTGTGTGTGTGTGTGTGTAATGTTTGTTTACACTTCTTTTTCTTCTCAATTAGGGGTGGGTAAGAAAGAGAGAAGGTGGATTTTTGTTGATTTTTTAAAAATGAATAAACAAAACCCCCAAAATATGCCAAACTTAAGGAAGGGTAATGGATTTAAATAGCTCATTTATATATAAATTGGGCAGCAAAGACAATGAACTTGCTTCTTCAGCATCAGGGGCATTCCTATCTTTATCCCTAGCGGTTTATCTGCGTAAGACCCCAAAAGGAGTCTGGGAAGTGTAACTAACTGATTACCAAAGCCAGGGTAGAGTCTCTCAGGAAGGATTATCAAAAAAGGGAAACCAGATTCCTTCCACCTCTGACTTTGGGGTCCTAAGCTAGGAGTCACTTCCCTCCATAAGAAAGCACAGCATTGAGGAGAACAGAGCCAGGAGAACATTGTACACAATTACAGACACATCTTAGTTGTGATGACTAACTTTGATAAACTAGGCTCCTCTTAGCAATGCAAGTTATAAGGCAACTCCAAAAGACTCATGATGGAAAGGATATCCATATCCAAAGAAAAGAACTATGGAGTTTGAATGCAGATTGAAGCAAAGTACTTGCTCTCTCTCTTTCTTGTTTTGTTTTGGTCCTTCTTTCTCATTTGTCATTCCATTGGTTATAATTCTTCTTACAACTTGACTAATGTTTAATGTGAAGGTACTTGTAGAACCTATATTGGATTGCATGCCACCATGGGGGGGGGAGAGGGGGAGGAGAGGGAGGAGAAGAAAATTTGGAACTCGAGGGATTGTGGAACTGAATGTTGTAGACTAAAAGTAAATAAATAAATGAATTGAAAAATTAAAGAAAGCATAGCATTACTCCATCTAAAAAGGGCACTGTAATACTGGTGAGAGGGACGCAGCAGCGTGCAGCCATACCAGTGTCTGAAGGTGGTAAAAGACTGCAAGTGGGGAATCCAATGGAGATGCCACATATTGAGAAGGGCCCAGCCCAATCCAGCAGCAGCTGCTGAATGGATCAGTGGCTTGCCTGGCCCAATCTGATAGAAGGCCAGAGGCAAAGTGACCTTCTGGTCTAGCCAAGTAGCAACTGAGCCTGGGGAGGAGGGAGGAGCTCAGCAACCATGGACCTTCATGACCCACCCTGGGAAGGATTGATCCATCCCTCTAAGGCACCATATCTCATAAGGAGCAAGTCCAGCTGAGCTGACCATCCAGGGGAGACACCATGACCTTCAAAAAGCCAGCCCAGCTGAGCAGGGGATTATCTGGTCCATCATTAATGCCACAACCCAAAGCAAATTCCATGAGAATCCCTCAGGAAAAAAAAGCAAAAGACATCAAGACTCTACAGTTTCAGAGATGTGAGTTGCCTGGGTCACATTGCTCCCTCCACATGTGCCTTAGTACCATTATATTTTTAATTCATGTTCACTCTTTCCATCTGGGAAGAGAAGGAAATAAGCCTTTATTAAGCACCAGCTATGTGCCAGACACTGTGGTAAGGGCTTTACAAATATTACCTCATTTGATCCTCACAAAAACCCTGAGAGGAAGGTACTCCTATGATCCCCCACTTTACATCTGAGGAAACTGAGGAAGACAGAGGGTCCCATAGCTCGTAAATGTCTAAGGGTGGATTTGAACTTGTCTTCCTAATACCATTGCTCCATCCAGTGCACCCTCTAACAGCCTATTTAGTATATATATATATTTGTGGGCGAGTATGCCCCTGGTTTGTGGGAATTGCTGCTCATGTTATGACATTAGAGTAACTAACTTTGAAGAAAGAAAGGAGGAAAGGAGGAAAGAAAGAAAGGAAGGAAGGAAGGAAGGAAGGAAGGAAGGAAGGAAGGAAGAAAGAAAGAAAGAAAGAAAGAAAGAAAGAAAGAAAGAAAGAAAGAAAGAAAGAAAGAAAGAAAGAAAGGAGGGAGGGAGGAAGAAAGAAAGAAAGAAAGAAAGAAAGAAAGAAAGAAAGAAAGAAAGAAAGAAAGAAAGAAAGAAAGAAAGAAAGAAAGAAAGAAAGAAAGAAGGGAGGGAGGGAGGGAGGAAGAAAGAAAGAAAGAAAGAAAGAAAGAAAGAAAGAAAGAAAGAAAGAAAGAAAGAAAGAAAGAAGAAAGAAAGAAGGAAAGAAAGAAAGAAAGAAGGGAGGGAGGAAGGAAGGAAGGAAGGAGGGAAGAAAGGAAGGCAGGAAAGAAGATGGAAAGAAGGAAAAGATAAAATGTTCCCAGCTCTTCTGATCTCATATGTCATGACTGAGAAAAAATAGCTGAGTGGGGTGTGTATGTGTGTAGCACTCAGATTTAGCAGATGCATTATGGTCCTGAGCTCAACCTGCCACCCTTCCAAGAGGGACCTGATGTGCCCCTCCTCTGCCGTGTTGAGGGCTTGTTGTTGTTCATCCTTCATTAGACCAATGACATCACAGGGTGATGTCTTGACTTGTGAGTGAATTGAACTTAAGTGAGGCAGAGTTGCATAAAATTGTCAGCCTCACTCTCTCTTCCAGATTGAAGTCTAGTAGCAGGACAGGTCAGGATGATTGGTGATGGCCTGGAATACAGGGGATGATATTGGCAGCTTCGATGTCTAACCAAGCTCTAAGCACTCCACAGAGCTTGCTTCTGCCACCTTCCTGGCCACTGGAACAAACAATTCACATTAGCCCATTCTGAAGGAGAAAAGTCTTCATGTGCTTGGTGTAGATACCCCCATTCCCTAACTCACCAAAAGGTTTGTGGCCCATTGGTTACCCTCAGCTTGGTTTAGCCCATTTGCCACGATGGTTTACTGGAGTGTGGCTGCTACACATACTACAGCTTCTTGGAGCCACACATAAGAATTGAGTATCAGATGGGCAGCCCTGAAAGGGGCTCAGCAAGCGCCCGTACTGGAGGTGCTGGTCCTCCCTGAACAGCCCATAATTGGGAATTGACTAGCATTCCCAGGAAACATTTGGAGGTAACATCAGTTAGGGAAGGAGTGTTGAGAACCTTTGATACCTGATTGAATTGTGTGCTGTTTACTTTTTCTATTCTGTATGTGTGTGTTTTAAAGTTCCTTTGGACTCTGATTGCAAAATCATTTAGTTTGGACTAGCTCAGTCATTGGATGGGGGCTTGGAGCTGTGAATTTGAATAAACGATACCTCAGATGACAATGAACCTGGTTATAGCAGAGAAAGTGGCCATTGCTACATTCCAGAAATACCAGTGATTAGTATTCATCGTGCATAGCTATGGGTTGGCTACCTCTCTTTAAGCCATTGTGATGACCTCATTGTTGGATGGCTGTGAAATCCAGACAGTCTACCAGTGCCATGCCAGGAAACTGAATCGTTTCCATTTGAATTGTCTTAGGAAGATTCTGAAGATCACCTGGCAGGATAAGGAACCAGACACTGAGGTCCTTTCTCAGATTAAGCTACCAAGCATTTGAAGTCCACTGCAGAGAGCACAGCTCAGATGGACTGGCCACATTGTTTGAATGCCAAATGCACACTTGCCTAAAAAACTATTTTATGGAGAACTTAGACTAGGCAAGTGCTCACATGGTGGTCAGAAGAAGCAATACAAGGACACTTTCAAGGTCTCTTTGAAGAACTTTGGAATCGATTGCATGATACGAGAGACACTGGCACAGGACCAGCCAGCATGGCATGTCCTCATCAAAGAAGGTGCTGGGTTTTATGAGCAAGACAGAATTGAAGAAGAAACTCTAAATGTACAAATTCAGAGAATCCAGCCCAAATGTTCACATGACTATTTGTGCCTGACCCGTGGTAGCTTGTATTGGTATGATCAGCCACAGTCAGATACACAGTAACTTGACTCTAATGGAATGATGTCATTTTGGTCCTTTTTGAAAATGAAGGACAATAACCAACCAAACTTTCTGTATTTATCCTGGGTTTCCACTCCCTACTGATCATTTTTATTTGATCATTTGGGGCATAAAGAACATTCTCCTTAAAAGGAAAAACAAAAGTAAATATGATTTGGGCAGTTCAGCTTATTAGTTGAGATAATATTATTAAGGTACTTAGTACAACACCTGGTACGCAGTTGGTGCTTAACAAACGGTTATTTTCTCCCTCTCTCCATCATCCTCACCACATCCACCCCAAGAAGCAATCCTGTCCCTTCTTTGATTCTCCTTTTGGTTCCAACGGTACAAACAAATCCCCCCAAAACCCTTTTTGGTTGTCTTTAGTGATCATTCCCAGGCTCAGTGCATTCTGGGATTGAACACTCCTGACAGTCCACAAAGGACCAAACCACTACTCTTGGGCCTTCATCTTCAGTAACCTGTCCTTATTCTCATCTTCTATGCATGTCTCTTAAAATTCTGAGCTGGCCCATGAGTTCCTCCCCCTGGGCATCCATGGCAATCTCTCTAAGGCAGTTACCCTTTTTTTACTCATAATCATTCCCACTGGAGTCTTCAGTTAAGAGTTTCCCATTCTTTTTGGTCTGAGTTCATCTTGGAAATATTAGGCATTGGATCATATACATACTTGTCTGGAGGGAGGCTTAAAGCCTGGGAAGATTACTGCTGTATACACAATAAAGGCAGGAATTTGGCACAAAGGACAGAGGGGGAGGGCGATGTCTAATAGCGGCTTAACCTGGCTTATTTTCCTTCACCTTCAGCCCTCCCTTCTGTGTTGTCTTTCTTGGAATATTCCACCAGATGGCACCACCTTCCAGGAGAGACAACATGGCATAGAGAATTGAGTGCCAGACTTGGAGTCAGAAAGATGGGGAATTGAATCCTTACTAACTGTGTGATCTTGGGCAAGTCACTTAACTTATTTTCACCTGTTTCTGCATCTGTAAATTAAGGATAATAACAGCTCCTACCTTGCAGGATTGTTGTTATCAAATGAGATAACATTTGTTCAGCACTAAGGAGAGCACCTGGCATACAGTAAGTGCTGTATAAATGATCATTCCCTTCCCTTTCTTCCCCTTCCCCTTCGGGACCCTAGGAAGAACTTGCTCCTCTAGAGGTGGTCCTGCTTCCCCCTCTACAGGAAGAGCCTCACACCTATAACAGAATACAGAGCTCATCGTATTCATCCATCATCCCTTCTTCTTGACCTCACAGTCTTCCCAGTCCCCGGCAAAGCCTTTCTCCCTCTTTATATTCCTTTTCAAATTCATTTCCCTTTTCTAGCTCTCCAGCCATCCTTTCAAAGAACACTGCATTTCCCCTGATAACCTGGGGAGTAAAAATGTGTTCCTTTTACTCTCTCCTCCAGGATAGGATTAAACTGTACATTGTACATGCATAGGTGTTACATGGTCTGGGAGAAGCACAAACATAACACACTCTCTTTGAGTCATCTTCTTTTAGGTAGTTTTTCTTGGTTCATTCTTGTCAATCCTGACTCCTA
Source organism: Gymnobelideus leadbeateri (assembly GCA_011680675.1). Taxonomy (NCBI): domain Eukaryota; kingdom Metazoa; phylum Chordata; class Mammalia; order Diprotodontia; family Petauridae; genus Gymnobelideus; species Gymnobelideus leadbeateri. The sequence goes on along the minus strand of WOXC01000179.1, from coordinate 473,139 downwards.
TGCCAAACTACTCATTTGAGAACTTCTCATTCATGCCACTTGGCTGCTGTAGATACTTCTCTTGACTCTTTCTCTGCCCCAGTTGTAGGGGACGGGGAGGACGGGAATCATTGATTGAAGAGACAGAAATCAAGAATACAAAAACACACAAGACAAAAAGTATGAAAAACTGAGTTCAAATCCTGAGTCAGCCACTTCCTGGCTGGGTGACCCTGGGCAAATCACTTATGTGCCTTCATTTTCTCCTCTGTAAAATGGGGATAACAATGGCACCTTCCAGGATTGTTGTGAGGATGAAAGATAACATAGGTGATATGCTTTGTATAGCTGATAATTAGTATTTATTATTAATAATAATGATATCTACCCAAATTATTTCACATTACCACTGGATCTCTGGATACTTTCCTTGACATCCTTGATTGGCGGTCTTTCTGTCTAAGGAGAATTTCCTCCCTTCTTCTACTCCACACTTCACTCTGACAACTCCCTGCATCTCAGAGTTTTCTTAGGGACATCTAGTCCAAGCCATCCCCTCTTCATCTTCTCATCCAGCTTCCAGTTCTGGGAATCTGCTAACCTCCTGGGCTTTCCCCTCTTGGACAACTAACATTAGGAAGTCCTTCATTATTCAAAGTTGAAATCTGCCTCCCTAGAATGCCCCATCCTCCTTCCCCATCATTCCTCAGTTTGCCCTCTGTGACTGAGCAGTGCAGGTCTATGCCTGCTTCCCTTCAGGTACTGGAAGATAGGGATCGTGTGTGTCCCCACTAATTTTTTTTACCAGTTCCTATGACTGATTCTCCTACAGCACAAATTTCTTCCCCCTTTTCATCCTGTTCATCCATCTCTAGACCCTTCTGGCTTGTCAATGACCTTCCTAAAAATGTGGTGCCTAGCCCTGTGCACAATTCACTGGTTGGGATCTGACAGGGTGAAGGACCACGGGATGGAAAAACAACCCTCCCCGCAACTAGATGGCTAAGAACACCTAGGATCGTTGACTGAGGATTGGAAGGGTCCTCAGAGGTGATCTAGTCCAATATTCCTCACTTTACAGATGAGGAAACTGAGGCAAACAGAGGTTAAATGACTTGTCATATAGCTAGTGTCTGAGGCTAAATTTGAACTCAAGTCTTCCTGACTCCAAGCCCAGCCCTCTAACCACTGCACCACCCAGCCACCCCCACACATAGCAGGTGCTTAATTGATTTCTTAACCAATTGGTTGGTTTCTCTAGTATATTGTATTCACCAGAAAAATGTAAGACCTTTGAGGGTAGGGCATAGTTCTTTTTAAAATTTGTATCTTCAGAACCTAGCACCGTACTATACAATAGGTATCTAATTAATGCCTGTTGTTAATGCCTGTTGCCTAATTAATGCCTAATTAATATGTTGATCCATTTGTTTTTTCTTGTACTAATGGTTGAGGTCAATCTCTTTTGATCATAGGATCTTTTTTAACATGTAAGGTCCTGCTAATATGATAATGTTTTACATGATTGAACATGTATGACCTATATAAAGTTGCATACTGTCTAGGGGGGAGTTGAGGAAGGAAGCGAAAATTTAGAACTCAATTTTTTAAAATGAATGTTAAAAATTGTCTTTACATGTGAGGGGAAAAATAAAATGTTACTTAAAAAAACATATTTCCATATTATCCATGGGGGGGGGGGTGGGAAGCAAGGAAAAGAAAGTAAAAAATGATGCTTCACTGCACCCAGACTCCATCCATTCTTTCTTTGGAGGTGGATTGCATTTTGCATCACAAATCCTTCAGAACTGGCTTAGATCATTCATTGTATCATTGATTATAGGCTCTTGAGGGTGGTTGAGAGGTGAAACCTGCCCAAAGTCATGGAAATATAAAGCGACTGGAATTCCAACATAGAGCCTCCCAGTCCAAAGCCAGGGCTCTTCCCATAAAGCACTTGCACAATGTCAGGCTTAAAAGAGGAGCAGCTGGGGGGCCCCCACTCTCTATAGGGAATTCCATTTCCATTTGTACTCTGTGTTGAAAACCCTCCATGGTGGTGACCCAGGGACCTGCTAGAAAACTGATTGCTAAATTTTCATTGTGAGAAAGTATACCTCAGAAGTGGGCAAGTACCACAAATCAGGCATGTTTTGTTTATTGTCTAAGCTTGAGAAAGTGATGGGGAAAATGTCATTGATACAGATGAAACTTAAAAATGAAGTTGAGTATGTACCCAACGCCCCCACCCCCACCAACTCCAGGCCTGATTGTTAAACATTTATCAGCATATCCTTGGTGGTGAACAACACTTTGGGGCAGCAATGCTTTCTTACATGTACCTTGATTTTCACAATCAGGAGATTGTGGGGTCTTGTTTGTTTGGGTTTTTTGGAGGCAATGGGATTAAGTGACTTGCCCAGGGTCATACAGATAGTAAGTCTCTGAGGTCATATTTGAACTCAGGTCCTCCTGACTCTAGATCTGATGCTGTATCAGCTGAGATGACTAGCTGCCCCCCAGGAGACTGTTGAACAAACCTACCTCAGAGGTCACATCTATCAAGAAATCTCATATGGCCTTACCATTTGCTGGGTGACCCCTTAACTGGGTCCTCCTTGAGCAGCAGGCTCTGTCTGCCAACAAGACCATCCTCCAAGACCCTTAGAACTTGGTAGAATCTTCTATGGCTGCTCACCCTGGAGAACCTGGGGACTCTCGGGACAAGCTTTACATCTGGCTGCATTAGTATCATCTCACTGGGCTTGGCCCTTTGCTCCAGGACACAGAAACCTTTTTGTTCATTGCAGTTGTGTCTGACTTATGATCCTATCTGAGGTCTTCTTGACAGAGTGGTTTAGCATTTCCCTCTTCAGCTGAGACCTTTATGGATCTTTGTTTTCTCATCTAAGGGTGAGCTCTCCCTCTGAGCTTTCGGCCACTCAGATCAATGTAGAGTTTACACTCTGGCTGCCTCTGTGCCCAGTTAACAGATACCTTCTGGCTGACATCTCTTTGGTGAGGGATGATGGGATGGAGTGTCAGTGATGAGTGAAGAGGCTCAGAGAGAGAACTGTACATTAGGAGAGTGTAAGTGCTCAGTGGGGAGTCTGGAGGCTAGTGGAAGGGGATTGGATTTCCTGAGGGGGATGGGGAGTTCAAGGGGTTAGGCAATGGAGGGAATATCTTCGATGAGAGAATAAGATCCTCAGTGATGGGGGGATTGAGTCCTCGACAAGGGCACTGGCTAGTGACTGAAGAGGGGGAATGGGGTCTGATGGAATGAGAACTGTGGGGATTGAGAGCTCCATGTGGGTGTATAGGGGCTTTAAAGAAGATGGGATCCCCCAACAGAGGTTGAGTAAGGGAGAAGTGAGGACTGGGGACAGCAGATCAGTGATGGGCCAAATGGGAATGAGACCTATGAAACCTGGATGGAAGGCCGTGATGGGGTTTGGAGGGGTAGGAAAGAGGCACACGTGGGCTCCAGGAATGGAAGTAGTGTTGGCCCTAGGATTCTAGGACTTCGTGGGAGACCAGGCAAGATCAGCATTACCCCCTTTAGAAAACATCCTTCATCCTCAACTGTCAACCCTAGAAGGATGGGGCGGGGCTAAAAGACCAGAACTCACTCCCCTTGTTTCACAGATGGGAAAAACTAAGGCCCAGGCAGTTGCAGGGATTAGTCTGAAGTCACACAGTGGCCCAAAAGGGGACTCAAACCAGAAATGAGAAGGACGCCGGGAGCTGGGCAGTCCAAACCCTGGCTGGGGCAGGCAGGAATGCCCTCTGCAGACAGCCTACTGGCTGGCCTTCCAAGCTTCTGCCTGAAGACCCCCAGTGAAGGGGAGGAGAAACTCAGTACCCCGCAGGCAGCCCGTTCCATGCAGGACCAGACAGCATGGCTCAGCTTTCCCAGACAAGCCTGACCTCTTTTCCCCATGACAGCCATATCTCCTCCAGGCTAGCCTCCTTTAGCACAATTTCCCTTCCCCTCACCAGCCTGGCCAGCCTTCTCTGCACTCAGAAAAGTTCTTCCAGAAGGTAGTACTCCAGAAATGGATGGGATGTGGCGGTGGAGGGCTGGTCTCTTACCTGACGGGGTCTGCTATGGTCCACTAAGATCCTCCAGCTCTCTCTCTCTCTCTCTCTCTCTCTCTCTCTCTCTCTCTCTCTCTCACACACACACACACACACACACACACACACACACACACACACACACACACACACTGCTGTCCAGCCTTGCCGCCCCCACTCTTCTGCTTCTGCAATTGCCTTTTTTTTTTTCATCTAAGGGTAAGACTTTAGACCTCTCTCTTCCATTTCGTCTTTATAGCCCCTGACCAAAGTTATAGCCTGGGTTCAGTTTTTGTCTGTTTTCTTGCTTCAGGCCCCACTTCTCCCAGGCCATGGATGCTGTCCAGCATCTCACTGGACCTACCACTAGTATAAGGTTCACAGGACTCATACTTATAGACCACTGAGTCTTTGGTCACAAAGCAGGGAGCAGAGTGGGAACAGGCCCTTCCCTCCTAGAGGTGTCCTCTACAAGGGTCTTAAGATCATGGGGAGGAGGGGTTAGTGTTGGGAAAAGGATACAGCAAGGCAGGGGGAATCTCCTAATTTTATTGGTAACAGGCGGCAGGGGCCAGGGCCGGGCTGGGGGGTCCAGGAACATAATAACTTAAAAACTGGAGGCAGCTCCCTTGGCGGACAGGAGGAGGGGAGGTAGGGAGGCAGGAGGAAGGATATATTTACAAGGATTTATACAAAGTGCCAGGGAAAAGAGGAAGGGAGAAGGTGTCTGATTGGTGGGTGGAAGCAGAGGGAGGGAGGACAGGAGAGGAGGCCCCCAGTCCTCCCAGCTCCCCTCTTCGGTCTTCCCTCCCCCCAAACCTCTCACACCAGGTAACGGAAGGGGGAGAATTTGAGAACTTCGCCCCATAGAGAGTCCAATCCAAATCAGTTTTGGGCACCTGAGGTGGTTTTTAGAGGGAAAGAAAGGGAAGGGAAAAGCCTTCAGGCTGGGGGTGGGGGGCTTTCCCCTATAGCCAAGCTCCTCCTGGGATGCTGTACCTGGCCTTCACAGCCAATTTGCCACCCAGTCCAAAGTTCAGTCTCATGGGATATCTTCTTGGTGGGGGCGGGGGGGGGGGGGGGGAAGACAGGAGCCCTGTCCTGCTTTATACCTAACCCCCTTCCCCACTCCAGCCCCCCAGCTTTCCTGCAACCCGTCCTAGAAAGAATAGGGAATCTAGGTTCTACAAGGTTCCCTCCAGCTGCCTCCCCCCAAGAAAATTGGGGATAGAGCTAGGAGATACCCTAGAGACCAAGCTAGTCTAACTCCCCCCTTTGTCAGAAGAGGGAAACTGAGGCCTACAGTGATTTGTCCAAGGTCAAAAGAGTGCGAATCAGGAAGGAAAACCTAGGGTTCCGGCCTCCCAGGCCATTGTGCCGGACAGGTGCCTGACTTCCCCTAAGGACCTGTCTGACTGACCTCACCTCTGCATCAATGCTTCTTTCCAAGGAAATGGAAGGGTTGGGTGGGCTAGGAGGGGGTCTGGACTTTGGTGTGGGAGAATGAAGAGGGAAACAGGAAAGCTGGGTTCTAAGGCCCCCCAACTATCCGACCTTGGGCAAGTCCCTTCCCCTCCCTGAAACTCAGTTTCCCCTCTGTGAAATGGGAAGGGTGGAACTTGATGGTCTCTAAGGCTTTTTTCAGCTCAAAAAGACTAGAATAACTATGGTGGCCACCCCCTCCAGCATTCCTACCCCCTCCCCAATCCCATCGTGAGTGGAGTGGAAGAAGAACAAAGGGGAGCCAAGCTCTTTAGTGGGGGGTGGGGGCTCCCCTTCCCCTGATCCCCTCAAAGTCTCTGGCGGAGGGGGGTACTGCCAGTCTCAGAGCTCCAGGTCATTGGAGATGCGGGTGACCAGCGTGCGGAAGGCCAGGGCAGTGCCTGCCACCCTGCGGAAGAGGACGCCCCGGAGGCCCGGCCGAGGCAGCTGACACACCTCCACCTCGAAGTGGGACAGGGGCTCGGGCCCGCCGGCCCCACCGTGCAGGCAGGCCAGCAGGAAGGGCTGGGGCTGGCGGCAGCGGCAGCGGGCAGCCGCTGTGGCCTGTCGAAGGGCTGCCATGAGGGCCTCCGGTGGGCGGGAGCTTGTCAGCTTCACACTCCAGGGGAATCGGAGCAGCCTGGGGGTGGCTTCCTCTTGATCCCAAGGTAGATGGCGACTGCAGGAGACCAGGCAGACAAGGAGGGAGTGAGGGGAAGGTGGGAGAAAAGGGAGGTTATGGAAGGAGAGAGTAAGGGGAAGGTGGGAGAAGTGGGAGGTCATGGGAGGAGATAGTGAGGGGAAAGAAGAAGTGACGGGTAGGATAGAGGAGAAGGCTCCACCCAGGACAGAAGCACTTAGAACCATCTCCTGGGGGGGTGGGGGGGTGAGGGAGATCTGTGTGCTGATTTTTGGACCTGAGAGACTGGCCAGGGGTCACCTAGGGCATCTCTGGAAGAGGCAGGGGAGGTGGTGGACAGGGAGTGGGAGGGGCAGGGAAGGAGAGATACTTACCCTGTGACCTCAGGTCCCCCGATTCTCTCAGGTTGGTCTGCGACCCTGAGGGCAGTGAGGGGAGCAAAGAGTCACATACAGAATCCCCAACCAGCCTTCAGCTTCTTCCCCCACCCATCTTTCCCTCCCCCAAGGGACCCAGGTGTCCCCAGACTCTTCCTGGTGAGGGGACAGGAAGAGAACGGGGAATCCTAGATCCTGCCCCCTCCAGGCTCCTGGCCAGCTCAGCCCCAGGAGGAGAGCTGGGGTCCAGGCCCCTCTGCCAGGCCCTCCCCTCCCCTGCTAGCTGTGCTAGTTCAGTTTATGGGAGAAGAGGGGCTGAGGAGCATGAGGGCAAGAAAAGGGAAGGGGGAGACGGAGAGAGGCAGAGCAGGAGGAGGAGAGCCAGCCGAGATCTGGCAGATAGGAAACCTAACATCGGCCAGCTTTGAAGGTTCGTGAGACACAGTCCAGGCCAAGAGGGGAGAGGCAAGTACGAGAGACTGGCAGAGATGTGGAAAAGTGAGAGAGGGAGAGACACTGAACAGCAGGTGTGAGGACAGGATGGCCGGAGGGGGCCACTCTGTGTAAGGTCCCCACCATCACCCCTCAGCGCTGGTGGGGTTGTTTAGCTGTTTTCCGATTTTGGGACCCTGTTTGGGGTTTTATGGCAGAGATACAGGAGAGCTTTGCCATTTGACAGATAAGGAAACTGAGGCAAACAGGGTGAAGTGACTTGCCTAGGGTTATGCAGCTAGTAAGGGTATAAGGCTTTTCAATTCAGGTCTTCCTGACTCCAGGCCTGGAGTTCTAACCACTGCTGCCACCCCTCAGAACAGTCCATTCTGTCCTGGGACAGTCCTAAGGATGGGGAAGCTTTACCTGAGCCCAAGCTGGCATTCCCCACCCCCATGGCTCCCAGTTCTGGCCTGTGCAGCCCAGCAGAACAAGGCTGGCCCCTCTTCTAAATGACAGCCCTTCAAACACTTGGAGATAGCGCCCATGATTCCTCACCCCAGCCCACCCTCCTGGCAGGCTTCTTCTCTTCACACTAAACATTCTCCACTCCTTTAATGGATCCTGATGTCACAGAGCACCTATGTGGGGCAGTGGAGGCACCACTGAGCTTGGAATCTGAAAGATCTGAGTTCAAATCCAACCTCAGACATTTACTAGCTATGTGACCTTGGGCAAGTCACTGAACTGCCATCTGCTTCAGTTTCCTCAACTGTAAAATGGGAATAATAACAGCACCTCCCTCCCAGGGTTGTTGTGAGGCTCAAACCAGGTCTTTGTAAAGCACTTTGCAAATCTTAAAGGAGCTGGGTATCAGCCATTAAGAACCTTCATTATCCTGCTGTCCTACTGGTGGGGGGGAGGGGCGGGGGAAGCAGGAAAGGAACAAAGAGAGACAGCCAGAGAGAGAGAAAGAGACAGAGAGAGAGACACAGAGAGACAGAGACACACAGAGAGACAGAGAGAGATAGAGACAGACAGAAAGAGAAAGACAGAGACAGAGAGACAGAGACAGAGAGAGAGACAGAGACAGAGAGACAGAGACAGAGACAGAGAGACAGAGACAGAGACAGACAGAGAGACAGAGACAGAAGAGAAGACAGAAACATAGAAACCCATAGGAGACAGAAGAGAAAGCAGATGCATCTGTGTGCACACACACGCACGAATACACGTGCGCACACGCACGCACGCACACACACACACACACACTCTCTCTCTCTCTCTCTCTCTCTCTCTCTCTCTCTCTCTCTCTCTCTCTCTCTCTCTCTCTCTCTCTCTCTCTCTCCAGTAGCCAGCAGACAGACAGGGGCCAGGCCGAGCCACTGAGGCAGGCAGGCTGCAGACACAGGCAAGCTGGAAGGCAGAGGGAGCCAGGCGGGGCAGGTGGGCGGGCAGAGGCGCAGAGACAGTGAAAGACAAGGGGGCGGCCCCCGACTTACTGATCTTGGATCCCTGGGGCAGAGACGCCCCAGACACACAGCGGTTAGAGTTCTGCCGTTTAGAGGGGTCGAGGGTGACCCTGCAGCGGGACCAGCGATAGCAAATGGAAAGAAAAGGAAAGAAGGGAAAGGAGAAACAGTTGTTTTGGGTAGAGAAAGAGGAGAGAGGAGAGACCGAGGTTAGCAGCAAGGGCTCGGGATCTTGGCCCGGCCCCCCGGTCCCCAGCAACCCCCCCCCCCTCGCCGGCCCAGTGGCCATACCTTCGGGTCAGTTTGGAGGTGAGCTTGCTGAAGAGGTTGGCGGTGGGTCGAGGTCGCCCAGTGGGCAGAGGTGTGGCCTCATGGGCCAGGGTGGGTGAGGCAGGTGGCCCATTCTGGACCCCACTTCCCCCCCCTGCCCGCCGGTCCCGCACCTGCCCTCCATGGAAGGTACTGCGGATGGTGGAGCCCCGGGCCAGGCGGCTTCTCTCACCCCCTGGGGGTGCCAAGCTGTGGCTCGAGGGGGAAGCTGGGGGAACTCGAGGAGGGCCCGAGCTGGAGGAAACAGAGACGACCATCAGGGCCCTGCATCAAACCCTCCCCAGAACTGATGGGGTCCTTGGAAGGTCACTGTTACCCTGAAGGGCTGGATGGGATGGGCCTGGGCCTACTGGGGCTGAAAGCTACTGGCACAGGGACTTCTGGGAAGTGAGGACCAGGGCCTCCTCCTAAGTGCTCATCTTCCCCATCTGCAAAATGGAATGTGTGTGTGTGTGTGTGTGTGTGTGTGTGTGTGTGTTTTGGAGGGTAGGTGCTAGACTTAATAGTTTTTAAGGCCCCTCCCAGCTCTGGTATTATCACTGCTAAGCGCCCTCCCAGCTCTGACATTCCCAGTTCTAAGGGCCCTCCCAACTAGGACATTCTCTGCTCTAAGACCCCTCCCACCTCTGATATTTTCAGTTCTAAGATCTCTCTGAGTTCAGACATTCTCAGTTCTAAAGTCCCTCATAGTTCTGATATTTTTAGTGTTAAGGTCTTTCACAGTTCTGACATGCCCTATTCCAAGGGCCCTCCCAGCTCTAACATCCCATGTTCTAAGTCCCCCTCCCATCTCTGACCTTCCCTGTTCTAAGGCCCCTCCCAGCCCTGATATTCCCTGTTCTAAGGCCCTCCCACCTCATGGCTGACATTCTCCCATTCATTTGCTGCAGATAGAGCTGGGGCAGAGATGACCCCCGAGCAGAAGCTCCTGATGGCAGAGAATGACTGGAATGGCTGAAAGGTATCCCTGGGATACCCTGGTGCCATTGCTGGACACAGTCCCAGTAAGCAGTCCAGCTTTGGCCTGGGCCGTCCCCCAGTGTCCTGGTCCTTGTACCTGTTCTCTTTCCCATTAGGCAGCAGGGAAGGCCTCTCACTCCCAGGACGCTCTGTACACACGTATGTGTTCCTGCGTGTCATCACACTCGGAGGGAGGTTATTCTGGTGAAGAGAAGGAGTGAGACAGGAGGGGAAGCACTTCCAGCCACGGTCCTCCCACCCAGCCATCTTCTAACATCCTAGAAAGCGCAGTCAGTTCTGAATTCTGACTCTGTTACTCAATTGCTGTGTGACCCTGGGCAAGTCATTTAACCTTTCTCAGCCTGAGTTTCATCATTGGCAACATAAGAGGGCTAGACAAGACTTATCCTTCTTTAGGCTCAGAGAGGGAAAGTCACTTGCTCATAGTCATACAAGCTAGGAAGCAACATAAAAAGTGGTTTATCTTCATAACTCACTTGTCTCTTGAAGTGAGGTAGGTCCTATGAGTTAGTATCAACCCTATTTTACAGACAGGACAAACTGAGGCTCGGAAAGGCAAAGAAGCTTAAGTTCCAGAGCCAGGATTCTACTTTCCAGTCTGGTGCTGAGGGGAGAGACAGAGACACATGGGAAAGATTGGCCCTGACCTTTGCCCTGAGCATCCCCTGGCCTCCACTCACAGGTGTTCCTGAACTGTCTTTGCGCCGCTCTGGGATCTCCGCCTTGTTAGGATTGTGGGCACTGCTGACCATGGGGCTGGCTGGCGGCAGGCCTCGACTCCCACCCCCAGCAGTGCTGCAGCTGGTCTTGCGGCTTGGTAGCCGCTCCTCCTTCAGTTCTGTCTCTCCCGTACTCGTGGGGCTACGTTTGGGGTGCAGGGGTGCTGGGGAGGGACCACCTGGGGAAGAAGGGGAGAAACAATGAGCCTCCAATCCGAGGGGATTGGATTCAGAATTCCAGCCTGGGGAGCCTGAGCATTAAAGGACACACTAGAAAAATCCGAGAAGTGAGCCAGATGAAGTACCTCTCACCACTATGGCTATGGGGAGAATTCCTTTTTCTTTTTTAATCAGACCTTATTTCCAGATCCTCATTCTCTCCCTCCCTTCCCAGCTGAGAAAGTGAGAAAAACAAATGCCAGTTACAAACATGTAGAGTCAAGTAAAACAGATTCCCACATTGGCCACGTCCCAAAAACATGTCTCAATCTGTAGCCGGCATCCATCACTTTTCCATCTAGAGGTGGGAAGCATGTTTATCTTTAGTTCTCCAGATTTGTGGGTCATGGTGTTGAGTAGAGTTCTTAAGTCTTTCAAAGTGTATTTGTCTTCATAATATGGCTGTTATTGTTACCCTGTTCTGCTCACCTCATTTTGCATCAGTTCATATAATTCTTCACGGGTTTTTCTGAAACCACCTCCTTTCTTATTTCTTACATCACAGTATTATTGCATCACATTCATATACCGTCACTGTCATTCTCCAGTGGAAGGGCTTCCCCTCAGTTTCCAATTCTTTGCTACCACCAAAAAAAAAAAAAAAAGAAGGAGCTGCTATGATCAGGCTCGTGCAAAGAAGTCCTTTTGCCTTTTTAAAAAATCTCTCTGGGGGGTAGACCTGGTGACAGCACCGTTAGGGCAAAGGCTAAGTACGGTTTGGGCCTTTCGCCTTTATGGCGTCTTTCACATACGCCCCAGTCTCTCTCCTTATACTGAGTACACCTGTACATGCCCTCGTCCCCTCACACATAGACACCTGCAATAACCTGCACGTGGGTCTGCTGCCTCTATCTCTCCCCACTCCTGACCATCCTCCATTCAGTCACTCAAATGATTTTCCTAAAACACAGGTCTGATCATGTAACTCCCCTCCACCTACCCTACCCCCAAGTCAATAAGCTCCAGTGGCTCCCTAATGCCTTCAGGATCAAATACAAAATGCTCTATTTGGCATTCAAGGCCCTTCTTAATCTAGTGTCCCCTCCCCCCCCCCCACCTTTCCATGCTTCTTATATCTTCTTACACCTTCCTGCCACACATTCTTCAATCCAGTGACACCAGTCTCCTGACTCTTCCACAAACAAGACACTCCATCTCCCAACACTGGCCATTTTCTTTTTATTGGCTTGTTTTTTATCTTTTTAGAGGGGGGAAATCAGGGTAGTTGGGGTTAAGTGACTTGCCCAAGGTCATACAGCTAGTATCAAGTGTCTGAGGTCGGATTTGCACTCAGGTCCTCCTGACTCCAGCGCTGTGCTCTATTCACTGCGCCACCTAGCTGCCTCCAACACTGGTCATTTTCCCTGGCTGCCCCCCATGCCTGAAACACTCTTCCTCTACATCTCTACCTCCAGGCTTCCTTCAAGTTCCAGCTAAAATCCCACCTGCTACCAGAAGCCTTTCCCAACTCTTTCTTTCTCCCCTCAGTTGATTATTTCCTATTTATCTTGTTCCTAACTTGTTTATACATAATTGTTTGCATATCGTCTTCCTCATTTGATTGTGAGCTCCTTGAGGGCAGGGACTGCCTTTTACCTCTTTTGTTATCGCCAGCATTTAGCACAGTGGCCTGGCACATAGTAGGTGCTTAATAAATGTTTATTGACTGACTCAGTGTAGTTGCAAATTGCTTTCCAGAATGTCTGGATGAGGACACAACTCCATCAACAATGTATTAATGTACCTATTTTCTGACAGTCCCTTCAGAATTTATCATTTTCCTTTTTTGTTGACTTTGCCAATCTGATGAGTACACAGTAGAACCTGGGAGTTACTTAATTTGCATATTTCTAATTATCAAAGATTTAGAGCATTTTTTCATATGGTTATTGATAGCTTGGACTTCTTCCTCTGAAAACTGTCTATTCATATCCTTTGACCATTTACTGATCAGGGAATGGCTCTTATTCTTATACATTTGAATCAGTTCTCTGTATATCTTAAAAATGACTATCAGAGAAACCTCTGGCAAGGATTTCCCTCCTATTTACTATCTTCTTTTCTAATTTTAGCTTCATTAGTTTTATATGTGAAAATTTTTTTTAATTTTATGTAATCAATATGTCCATTTAGCCTCCAATAACTTCTCTATCTCTTATTTGCTCATGGCCTCTTTCCCCATCCATAGATCTGACAGGTAATTTCTTCTAAGCTTCACTAATTTGCTTATTATGTCACTCTTTATGTCTGAATCATGCATTCCTACATAGCTTATTTTGGGATACTGTGCAAGATGCTGGTCTACATCTTGTTTCTGCCAATCTACTTGCTAATTTTCTCAACAGATTTTGCCAAATAGTGAGTCCTTGCCCCAATAGCTATGATCTTTGGGTGTATCAGACAGTGAATTACTGTGTTCATTTGCTTCCATACATTGTGGATCTAATCTGTTCCACTGGTCAACTTCTTTTTTTCCTTATTCACGAACACATTGTTTTGACAATTATGGCTTTATAGTATAGTTTGAGATCTAACACTGTTAAGACTAGAGGAAGGATTCTTAGCCAAACATGGGACACTAGTGATGAGTAAGATAGATAATTTTGATTATGTGAAATTAAAAAGGTTTTGCCAAGTAGCTAAGTCATGCAGTGGACAGAACTCTATTCCTGGAGTCAGGAAGACCCAATTTCAAATCTAGTCTCAGACACTAGCTGTCTGACCCTGGGCAAGTCACTTACTCCTATTTGCCTCAGTTTCCTCATCTGCAAAATGAGCTGGAGAAGGAAATGGCAAATTACTCCAATATCTTTGCCAAGAAAACCCCAGAGAGGTCATAAAGAGCCCAACATGAACAAAACAACTTAACGACAACAATATCAAAAAGGTTTTGCAAGTAAAACAACACAACTAGAATATGAAGAAAAGCTGTCAGTTGGAGAAAAGCCTGATTAGGATGAGATATCCAAGATCTCTATGTAACTAAAACAAATATAAAAGGCCCAAACCATTCCCCATTGATAAATGATCAAATGATATGGACAGTTTTTAAAAAATCTAAGAAATGAGGAGTAGGCAAACTTCAGAAAAAGCTGGAAAGACTTACATGAACTGATGCTAAGTGAAGTGAGCAGAACCAGGACAATATTGTACACAGTAACAGCCACATTATTTAAGGACTAACTTTGATAGGCTTAACTCTTCTCAGCTATGCAAGGATTAAAGACAACTCCAAAAGACTCATGATGGAAAATGCTGTCCATACCGACTCCATACTATAGGGTCTGAATGCAGATTGAAACATACTATTTACTCTCTCTCTTTTTTTGTTTCTTCTTTCTTGTGGTTCTAACTCTTCTTTATAACATGGCTAATGTAAAAATAAGTTTAATATAAATGTATATCTAAAACCTATATCAGATTGCATGCCATCTTGGGAAGGGGGAGAAAATTTAGAACTCAAAATTTTATAGAAGTGAATATTGAAAACTAAAGATTAATTAATTAAAAACAAAAGAAGCGAATATCAAAACAACTTTGAGGTTTCACCTCAAACCCTGTAACAAACTGGCAAAGATAATAAAAGATTGGAAAAAGATGGGAAAGGCCAATGATGGAGGGGTTGTGGAAAAGCAGGCACATCAATGCAATATAGGTATAGCTGTGAATTGGTCCCCTCTTTCTGGTAAGCAATTTGCAATTATGCTAAGAAAGTGACTAAAATGTCCATTCATTTTAACCTAGAGATACCACTGCTAGTCATTCACCCCAAGAGACATCAATGACCAAAAGGAAAGACCCCATATACACCAAAATATTGATAGCGGCACTTTTTGTAGTAGCAAAGCACTGGAAACAAAATAAGATGTCCACTGATTGGGGAACAGCTAAACAAACCATTGTATGTGAATCTGATGTAAGAAATGATCAATGTGATGAGTCTAGAGAAACCTGGAAAGATTTAAATAAACTGATGCAGAGTAGCAAGGGCCAGGAAAACAACATAGGATAATACTACAATCAGGACAGTGAAAAAACAGACCCACAAACCCTAAACTGAATGCTGTGTAATTATAATTGTAATGATCAATTCAGAGAAGAAAGAAGCTACACTTCCCTTCTTTGTAGAGGTGGGGGGCTATGGGTGCAGAACATTGCATATACTGTTAGATTCAGTTGGTGTATTGGTTAGTTTTGCCTTGGTGCCTTTTTTCTCTCTTGCTTTTTTATTCTCTGTTATAGGAGATGGTTCTTTAGGTGGGGATATATAGGGAAATGAGGGTGATTTAAAAATGAAAGATATCAATACTTTTTTTAATTAAAAAAAAAAAGAATACTAAGCTGGAAGGTGTACTGGTAATGGGAATTTGAAGATCTTCCCTGACTCTTAATAAGCCTAAGGGAATTTGAAGACCTTCCTAGCTTTGAATATATACTCTGCCCCCTAATAGGCTGAATGTAATCACATGGAGCCTGTGGTAGGAGGAGGTGAGAGTAGAGCCCACAGGAAGCTGGGAGTCAGAGCAAGCTAGCCAGTTGGGAGGAGATTACTCTGCCAGGGGAGAAAGATAGGATTGTGTGTAAATATTGGTCTTGTGTTGTTTTGTGGGAAGGCTAAAGGATGGTGTGGCTCTCTGTGCTGTCGTGTCTTATTAACTTCTTTGCTACTATGGTAGAATCAGCTTACTGGCTTTGGGATTTAGTTTTCTGGTGTCTGAATAAATGTTTTGCTTCTGTCTTCTATATGGAGAGTCTATTATGTTTTTCAATCTAGCACTGTGCAGGTATATTTATCATGACTGTGGGCACTGTGAATATTACATTGGTGCTACATTTGGCAGAGAGGATGGGATTGCAAAATATTGGACCTCTATTGGGAGGCAGAAGGGATTTAGAAGAAATGACTATCCCAGAATGGGAGGCTTTACCTTATTTCTCCCTAGCAAGAGAGTGGTCTAAAGTTCTTTTTCTAGAGAGGAAAATTGAGGCCCAAGGAGGAGAAGGGTCAACCAGCTACTTGTGGGCAGAACCAGAACTTAGGGCTTGGTGATGCTGGGCCCCAGGCTCCTGCCATCACCCAGCAGGACCATTTCTGCCTTATCGCCCAGGATGAGAAAGGCTGGGACAGGGGTGGTCCCCCGAGAGCTTCAGGAGCAGAGCAGGGGAAGATCACTCACAGAAGTCGCTATGCCGGCGCTGCCGGTGATAGGTTGACGAAGAACTTCTCTGGCCTTTGTTCTGGCTGGAGCTGGAGCTTTTGCTGGGGCCATTGGCTGCCTCACTGGGTGCTCGAACTCGAGCCAGAGCCAGCCCAGGGGCGCCCCTATCCCCACCCTCCTGGGGGGCAAGGAAAAGAGCTTCAGTCAGATGCCGCCTTCTACTTGCCTAATGCCTGCCAGCCCCAGTGGACCAGAATCTCCTCTCTCCTGTGAGCCATTGGATCCCCAATTTAAATTGTATTTAATTAAAATTTAAAAAGCATTTAAATAGTGCCTGGCATAAGGAGGTGCTCAATAGATACTGAAAAATCTAAATGAACTGACTCTGAGCCCCCTCTCCTTCCTGAGAATCCCTCCCCCCTCAATAATCTGTTCCACCTCCTTGGCATTCCTGCCCCTGGACTATCAGCTGGGAGCCCCTGGGATCCCACAGACCTCACTCTTCCTGCCCAGCAGGAGGTAGGTGGCTGTGACCTCATTGTACTTCTGGCTCGTCAAGGCCTCTTTGATCTCTTCCCGGGTATAGCCCATGCTCACCATGACCTCTGGAGAAAAGGGAAGAAGGAGTCAACGAGGCTCTCCAGACCTTCAGCTTCCAAGTGCAGACCTCTGGTCCCCAGAGTAGTGAGGAAAGAACCCCGAGAGGCCCATCAAGGAAGCAAGGAGGCCCCCGCTGCAGTCTGACACCTCTGACAACTTTCTGTGGAACTTCTAATGAATCTTTGCCTTCCTCTCTGATGTTCCTGTTCTAAGGCCCTCCCAGCTCTGACATCCCCTGTTCTCAGGCCCCTCACAACTGACATTCCCTGTTCTAAGGCCCCTCCCAGCTCTGACATTCTCTTCTCTATGGTTCCTCTCAGCTCTGACATTTGCTGTTCTATGGCCTCTTCCTGGCCTGACATTCCAAGTTTCAAGGACCCTCCTAGGTCTGACATTATACAATCCCAAGACCCAAAGGTCTATTGTCTTAAGGTGTTAGGTTCCAAGATGCCCAAGGTGCTGCTCCTGTTCTCACCAATGCGCTTGGGGTCTCCAAAGTCTTCCTCAGGCTCAGTGTACGGCTTCAGCTCTTCTCCCTCATAGCCAATGTTGATCCACTTGTCCTTCATGATTTGCTGTGGGGGCCAGAAAATGGGCAAGAGGGAAGGGATTGAACTGGGGGACATATTGGGGAAAGACAAGTCCAGGTACCCTCTTCCCCCACCACAAATGGGCACCTTCCCCCATTCAGACGTTCCCTGCCTGCCTCAGGGCTCCCGGTCTATCTTTCCCTCCCTCCCTCCTCCGCACTGTCTGGGTCCCCCAGCACCCTATAATCATCCCCAGAGCTTGTTAGCTAATTATTGTCATCCTGAGGAAGCTGCCAATCAGGGATGAGGCAGGGAATTCTGGGGTTCACTCCCCACCCTGCTAATGAAGGCAGGATTTGGGGAGGGAAATGAGGAGTTTGGGTGGTCAAGGGAGAGGATACAAGATGGATGGAGGAAAGACAGGAGAGAGACAGACACACAGGAGGCTGGTGGTGGGATGGAGGCACAAGGGGGGCAGTGAAAGGTGGGCCCAAAGCTCTCACCTCAAGGGTACACCGCTTGGCTGGGTTCAGTACCAGGAACCTTCGAAGGATGCTCTCACAGTCTGTAGACATGTAGAAGGGGACCCGGTACTTGCCCCTGAGGACCCGCTCCCGAAGCTCCTGTGGGGGACAGGGATAGGGAAGTTTGGCAACTGTGGGAGGGGAGTTAGCTTCCTCCTTCCCTCCCTCCTTCCTTCTCTCCTTCCATCTCCTTCCATCTCTTCCCCTCCCTCTCCCTTCTTCCTTCCCTTCAATCCCCCCTCTCTCCTTCCCTCCTTCCATTTTCCCCTCCTTCTCCCCCTCTTTATCCCTTCCTCTTTCCCTCCTTCTTTCCTTCCCTTCCTCCTTCCCTTCTTTTCTCCCTCTCTCCTTCCTTCTCTCCTTCCATTTCCCCTCCTCCCATCCTCCCCTCCCTCTCTCCCTTCTTCCTTCCCTCCAATCCTCCCTCCCTCCTTCCCTCCTTCCATTTTCCCCTCCTCCCCTCCCTCTCTCCATCCCTCCCTCTTTCCCTCCTTCTTTCCTTCCCTCCCAAGCAATCCGTGGGGCTCAGCCCAGCACCTGCCTTAAGGTTATGGCCATCAAAGGGCAAGGAGCCGCTGACCAGTGTGTAGAGAATGACCCCTAGGCTCCAGATGTCCACCTCAGGCCCATCATACTTCTTGCCCTGGAATAGCTCCGGGGCTGCATAAGGGGGACTTCCGCAGAAGGTGTCCAGTTTCGAGCCCAGCGTGAACTCATTACTGAAGCCAAAGTCAGCGATTTTGATGTTGGCCTCTGCGTCCAGCAGCAGATTCTCTGCCTGCAGGAAGGGGGAGGGCAGGGGATCCAGGTCAGTTCTAAAGGTCATCAGAGAAGGTTAGAACTGGGAAGACTCTGGAGTATCAGATAGGGAGAGGCCTTAGAACAGAGAAGGTCTGAGCCGGGAGTAGGCTTAGAATATGGAATGTCAGAGCTGGGAGGGCCCTTAGAACAGAAAGCATCAGAAGTGGGAAGGGCCTTAGAACAAGAAATGTCAGTTGGGTTGGTTCTCAGAAAAGGGAATGTGAGAGCTGGGAGGGCCTTAGGAACAGGGAATGTGAGAACTGGGAGGGTCTCTGGCAAGCACTTGGTTCAAACCCTCATTAGAACAAAGACTTGTCCAAGATCATTCACCAATCATTGTCTCACCCTAGGTCCTGGTATGAGGTAGAAAGAACCCTAGGACCCTTAGCCAGACTTCCAATCCTAGCTCCACCCCTGGCTCACCCCTGTGTGACCTTGGGCCAGTCCCTTCACTCCTCTCTTGCTACCTCAGTTTCCTACTCCTGTCAAGGGAACAAGTGATAGCTCCTGAGGTCCCTTCCAGCTCTCTGTGATAATTCAGAAACTTCCACCAGGGGGCAATCTCTCCCATTCTAGGAAGACCCAAGGCTGAGAAAGTCCCAAGTCAGAGGAAGAGGCCAGAGAGAAGGGACTGGCCCAAGGACACAAAGCTGATACATGTTACTAAGAAGCCAACCAGAGGGAGGGGTGGAGAATGGAGGCCCCAGTGACACATTCACTGTATCTAAGACTTTGGGTAACATTGTAGCTTTCGCTTCACTCCCAGAAACACACTGTAACCACCCTCAGAAATCCTCCTAGCCTCTGGGGTTGTGTGTACCCAGAGGCCACTGGGCTCTCCAGGGGCCTTTCTTTCCTCTGGCTCGGCCTGGACCCATGCCCTCCTCCTCTCCCAGGAGCACAACCCTGCCCTGCTATTCACCCAGTGCCCATTCTCTCCCCATCCTGGCACCTAGACTGAGGCTTCCCTTGGTCTGCTCAGCACCTGTCTCCCTCCTAAACAGGACACTCTCCTGGTTCTCCTCCTGCCTCTCTAGCCACACCTCTGTTTTCTCTGCCCACCCCAAAAGTCTGCCCTTGTCTCTCTCTTCCACCTCATCCATTCAACAATTATTAAACACCTACTGTGTACCAAGTGCTAGAGCAAACAGGAAGTACTGCATGTGCTTTAGAGGTCCTCATTACCTCACAGAGTCACCAGAGCCCCTTGACATTACATTATTATCCCCAGAGGATGGACTCTGCCATACTGGACAAAGCTTCCCCTCTCCATTCCTCTCCTCTGATGGCTCTGCACTGAGCCCAGAACTCCAGAGTTCTAGCTGTCTCTGGGACACCCCCAGATGGATGGCCCCCCCAAGGCCTCAAACTCATCACCTTCCTCCCACCTCAATGCTCCCATCTCTTCTCTGCCTTCCTCTGAGGTCCTGGCCTCGATGCAAGAGCTAGGGACAGCTTTCCATTCCTTGTTCCATTCCCTTACCTTCCCCAGTCAAACAGTGGCCAAGTCCAGGGGATCCTTCCACCATTGTGGAACAGATTAGGAGCAGATACAGCCCTGGCACTGGGGTCAAGAGGGCCTGGGTTCAAATCCTTCACCTCTTGGAGCCCCAGTTCTTCATCTTTAAAATAAGGTATGTTGGGGGGGGGGGCTAGACAAGATGTTCTCTGATGTCAGCACCAGCTCAAGGTGACCACCCTCTCTTAACAACCAAACTGGGGACAGCTAGGTAGTGCAGTAGAGAGAGCTTTGGCCCTGAAGTCAGGAGAACCTGAGTTCAAATCTGACCTCAGACACTAGCTTCATGACCCTGGCCAAGTCACTTAAACCTGACTCAAAAAAACCCCAAAACCCTACTAAAATAACCTCCTAGCCAGCTCCAGGCCTCCAGTCCCTCCTTCCTTCAATCTATTCTTTATTTATAAGTCACTTGAACAATATCCCCAAAGTTTCTCCAGCTCAAGAATCTTGAGGCTACCATAGTGCATAGAGCACTAGGCCTGGCATCAGGAAGACTCCTCTTCACGTGTTCAAATCCAGCCCCAGACATTTACCTCAGTTTCCTCATCTGTAAAATGAGCTGGAGAGGGAAATGGCAAACCACTCCAATGTCTCTGCCAAGAAAACCCCAAACAGGGTCACAGAGAGTCAGACACAATTGCAAACAACTGAACAAGAATCTTGAGTGGCTCTCTGTTGTCCATAAGGCAAAAGAAACTCTTTTGCCTGGCACTCAGAAAACTGTCCACAAATCTGTGCTCTCTCACGTCACCTTTCCACTTTTCCAGCAGCCACTGCCCCACCCCCAAGGTGCGACACCCCCCCAAGCACACACTGGGCACTCCCACTTCCCACATCTTCACCATAATGTCCTACTGAGCCTGTAAAGCCCAGGGCTAATGCCTGGTCTTCCACAGGGCCCCACATCCATAGTACTGCTATTTAGCCAAGGGATGTTTATGACTTTGACCCCTATGAGGCCCACAAAGGCAGAGCAGAGTTGGACCCAAAACTTCATCCCTCTTCCTTTCTATCCCCCCCCCACCCCCACTCCTGCCCTCCTAGACCCTTGGTAAATGTTTGTTCACTTGAACTAGATGAGAGGAGTATAGAGGTCACAGGGGTATTATATGTGGGTTGGGGGTCAGAAGTCATAGGTGGTATCACCCCTACAGGTTGGGGTCAAAGAGCACAGTGGAATGGGGGGGGGGGTCATAGGAAACAGTAGAATGGTGTCTTAAGAAGGATAAGGAAGTAAGGGACACTAGGGACATGGGGGCAAGGGGTAGATTCAAAGGGACCTGCCTCACCTTCAGATCCCGGTGTACGATATTTTTCTGGTGACAGTAATGTACAGCGGAGACGATCTAGCAGAAAAGAACCATGGGGGGAGGGGAAGAAAGAATACAGAGGTTTCAGCCAATGGTGCCACCGTTGGCCCTCACCCTCAGATAGGCAGAGGGGCAGCCCCACCCCCACCCAGACACCCAGACCCTCACACCCTCACCCCTCCCTCTCCCTCACCTGCCGAAACTTGGCTCTTGCCTCTTTCTCCTTCATGCGGCCATGGGACACGAGGTAGTCAAACACCTCCCCTGAGGGGGGCAGGGACAGGGTCAGGGAGACACAGGGGTGTATACAGGTGGGGAGGGGGAAAGGTATGGGGGATGGACAGAGAGGGATGGGGGAGAGCTGGGCTGAGGAGGATTTGGGCACCAAGAGGGGAATGTTGGGGATGGAACACTGGGAACAGAATGATGGAGAAGGAAGGGCATCCATGGAGAAGGTCATGGCAGGGACAATGGCATGGGGAAGAAGGAAGGAGAGGGACTGTGTCTCACCAGCACTGGCATACTCCATGACCAGGTAGAGGGTTTTCTCCGTCTCAATAACTTCGAACAGTTTCACTGTAATAAGCCCCTGAGGTCAGCATCAGTGTCCCCCTGCCCCTTAGCACAGGAGCTGTCCCCTCTGTCCCCCAGCCCCACCCAGAGCTTCTCATCCAAATCTTCAGCCCTTCGCCCCCCCCCAAGGCTCAGATCCTCACCGATGTTGGGGTGATTTAAGCCTTTCATGATTCGGACTTCTCGGAAGAGCTGGGAGGAGAGAGGGAAAGGGACAGGGTTTTAAACACAAAAACCCTCAGAGATGGTTATCATTCAACCCCAACCACCCCTTTTCAGTTGACAGAAAGTGAGCTTAAACGGTTTTCCTAAGGTCACACAGGGAAGTTAAGTCTGGATTTGAAGCAGGCCTTATTGCAATTTGAAAGCTAACATTTCATAAGGGAGGGTAAATTCCCTGGAAGGAAGGGCCACCACATTCAGGAACATCAGGTCCCCAGCCTCCCTGACAGCTCAAGGCCAGGGGACAGCATGTGCCTAGCAGGCAGGGAGACCAGAGGCACTGGGTGTTCCCTGGGGCCTCCCCCTGCCAGGGCCCTGGGTCTCCAGTAGCAGAAAGAGGGTGGCAGCAGGGATTGTGATAGGGAAGGTACTCAGACTTACCTTTTGCAAGCTGCTGGGGTTCAGCTGGGTTTTGTCGATTATCTTGATGGCAACCTGAAAAGTCAGACCTTGAGACCAAGCCCACCATCCCCTGCTTATCCTGGGAGTGACTTCCCCTGTCCTCAATGTCTTCCCTGCCCACCCCACCCTCCCACCACCACCAGCAGCCACCTTGAGAGTTGGGGGGAGGGAAAAGATGGCCCAAGGGACCAGTAGAATCATAAATTCTGAGCTGGAAAGACTCTTAGAGACAGACCATAGACTCCAATCTCCCCCATCTCGTAGATGAGAAAACTGAGGCCCAGAAGGGAAACAGCCCCTTCTAGGACTGAAATGGTGATGATTTATGTGTCCATTTTGTTTACATTTGTAGAATAGTTTATATTCATTATTTCATTGAGACCTCACAACACCCCAAGTATGATTAGGGTCCTTTTTACAGAGGGGGAAATCGAGGTTCAGAAATGATGACTAAGTGGCTGAAGATCCCACAGGGACTTCAGAGTCAGGATCTGAACCCAGGTCAGACTCCCAGTCCCTAAAGCCCTCAGACCATCCCTGGATACATGGGCATCAGGCCCCTGCCTACCTCTCGCCCAGTGAGAATGTGCCGGGCCAGTTTGACCTTGGCGAAATTCCCCTTCCCAATGGTCCGCAGGAGCCGGTAGTTGCCGACATGGGGCTGCTCCTCCGGGCACGAGGCGATCGAGTTTCGGCAACGGGCACCCAATGAGCGACTGGACCAGGAGGGGCCCTTGTCTGAGGACCTGCCGCTGCTCAGAGTTCCATGCTGTGGAGGATGGGGCTGTCAGCTCCTCACCTGCCCGGGCCCGCCCAGGCAGGAGAGCCGGTTTGGGCCGGTGACTCAGCCCCCTGGCCTTGGGCACCCGCTGAGGCCCACCCCTACCCTCTCCTCTTCCTCTTCTCCCTGGCCCAGATAAAGTGCCTTCTCTTTCTGACTTTGCCAAAGGGGAAGGGAGGTCCAGGTTTCCCGAGAGGGCGGGCCCTCAAGGATCATCTTTGTCTATGTGTTTTGTGTCTGTTCTGTGTGTCTGACAGCCCCTGATGCCCGAATGAGGAAGGCCCTCCAAGATTCTGGATACCAATCCCTTTATTTCACAGAAAAGGAAACTGAGGCCCAGCACAAAGGAAGGCACTTGCCAAGAGTGAGTCAGTGGGAGTTAGAATACAGTGCTTCCCACCATCCCCCTAAGGACCCAGTTCCTAGACTACCTGACCTAGGCCTCCTCCTTGCCTAGACCTGTGGCTCTGGACAATTCAGTGGACCTTCCTCAGGTCCCACAACAGCCTCTACCCACATGGGGCAGAGGCTCCTTCCCCAAAGTGGAAAAGAGAGTGAGGAGGGCACGGAGGGGCCCAGGTGACCAACAATACGTCCTCATCCACCTTTGTGGTCCCAGCTCCTCCTGGTCAATGAAGACTTGAGGTCTTCAGGGCAGTTTCTCTCACCAGGACAGCTGACATCCAGCCTCTACCATCCAGGCTCGACCCCCAATATTCTGGCCCTCCAAATTTCTCCCAAGATTCCAGTCCTCTTATTCCGGGCCACACTCTGTCTCCCAATATTCCCTCGCCTCTGTCCCCAAAACTCCAGCACTCTGTGCACCATTCTTTCCCACTTAGTCCCCCATTTTCCTATCTCTTCTGTCCCCAAGTTCCTCCCCCAACTTTTCCAGTCTACTCTCTGGTCCTAATATTCTAGGCTCTGGGTTCTCCCCATTCCAGATCTGAGGTTCCTGACTTCTCTTAATTTCAGGCCCCAGGAATCCCTCTCTCCCCATCAATAAAGAACAGGACCTCACCTCTGCCTCATGCCCTAAGACTCAGACCCTGCTTCTCCATTCAGACCCTCATTCGATTAAGCAAGCCCCAAGTTGTCAGGTTTGTGTTTGTCGAGGGGAACGAGAGGGGAAGGCTACCCCAGCCAAAGGCCTGGTCTCAGCCCCAAGGAGGCCAGCGGATCTGTAGGCCTGAGTTCTGGGCCCTTAGGCCTGCCTTCCCCCCAGCACATGGAAACCACAGCCCTTGTTTCTTCCCCAGGGAATAGATACAGGGCAGTCTAAGGTCCTGAAGGAAAGTACTTTGATATGCCCCGAGAGATGTGCAGTGATGGCAGAGTGGAGCCCTGGGCTGAGAGTCAAGATTGTCTCTCTGGAGGATCTTGGGCCACTCAGTCCCTCTCTCTGGGCCTCAATGCTTTCTTCTGGAAAAATGAAGCAGGGGGTGAGACTAGGGGATCCCTGCAGCCTCCTTCAGCTCAAAAGCCCACCCCTCCAGGACGAAGCACTTTGAGATCTCTCTCAACAGCCCCAGCAGTAGCCCCTGTCCCATGTTGGGGGCACCAAGACAGCCTCAGGGGGGTGAGACAGGGACCCCCTGAGGAATTAAGGGGGTAGAGGTCAGTAGGTTACACAGCAGAGCCCCCCCATCCACCCCCAACCTGGGGGTGGTAGCTAAAATCGGCCTTCAGCACCATCTGGCCTAGCTCCCTCTGCCTGGGCTGGCACCCCAGGTATGAGGCACCCGTTGCTAGGGAACTGAGGTGGAGTCAAGGGGGGGCAGCTGGAGATTAGTGGGGGGGGCACTCTTTGGCAGAGAAGGGGAACTATGGATTATCAGAACCTCCCCCCCGCCCCCGCCTGAGACAGGGCTACCATTAGCAGCAGAACTATAGGAGCCAGAGAAATACAGAGGGATGGTTCCTTGGGACTACAGTGACCAGAAATGGGGAGAAGGGGGCGGGGGTGGAGGCCCAGTCTTCTACTACTTAGAGCTGGGGGAGGGCATCAAAGGTGGGAAGAAGGATCTCTGATGATTCTCAGGGTAGAAGAAACTCATCTCAATTTTGGAAGGGGAAGATGGAGACACACAAAAATACCTCTAAACCACACACCCTCCTTTGGCCTTCCCAGGCAGGAGAAAGCTGGGAACTGAAGGAGGGGGGCAAAGGGAAGAAAAAGTAGGGGTTAGAACTCTAGGGAAAGCCCTTATGGGAAAGGAGGTTTGGGGCTGCCTTAGAGGATTACAGAGAAAACAGTTAACCTGGGGAGAGAAGACCTGGAAGATGGGACCTCCCAGCAGCCAGCAGCCAGCAGCCCTGGATGAGAGAAAGGGGGAGAGGGGCCCATATGATCTGAGGTCTCTAGGGGAAAACTGGAAGAGCCCTCTCCTAAGGGCTGAGGAAGCATTCTAGGGAAGGGGACCAGCTGAGCCTCTGAGCAGAGGGGGGTCTGGAAGATGGAAGTCTTCCCTGGGGAAGTCTCAAATGGAAAGAGGTGGGGGGAGGGAGAGAGACACTGGAATCTTGGGCAGAGTTGCCCTAAAAGATGAGGGGCTTCTTGGGGGAGGAAGAAGGGCTAAAGGCTGACCTTGAGAGAGAGGGAGGGAAGGAAGGAAGGAAGGAAGAAGGGACTGGTATGTAGGGAGGGTGCCATAGAGCTAGGAAGGCCTAAAAGCTGGAGGGCTAATACAGGAAGAAGGGGTCTCAGCAGCCAGTGGAGGGGGGAACCATAGATTGGGCCTTGGGGAATACAGGGCTGGGGAGCTGCCTAGAGAACAAGGCAGTTTCCAAGAGTCAGGGAACAGGGGCTGGAAAATAAGGATTTCTGGGAGGGAACATTGGCTCTTAGAGGAAGGAGAGGTCTGGAAGATGGGGTGCTTCCTAGAGCAGGAGGTGGTGTCTCTCAGCACCCAAGGAAGAAGCCTGAGAGATGGGAGTGCCCTGGTGCTCAGGACCAAGGGAAGAGGCCTAGAAGATGGGGGAGGGGGTTCTGCCTGGGAGAAGGGGTTTGAGGCCAGGATAAAGCAGGCCTCTGGGGGAAGGATACAGGAAGGGAGGAGAAAGGTTCCCGGAGGCCAGGTTAGCCTTGGAAGGGGCAGGGGGCAGAAGAAAGACATGAAATACGGGGGGCTTCCTATGGGAGAGAAGGACTCAGGCTGGCCTTGAAAGGAAGGAGAAAGGGAGGAGACCGGTTGGCCCTAAAAGATAGAGGCCTAGAAAATGGGCAAGGATGGGGTGCTTCCAAAAAGTAACATGGGAACCTCTGAGCGTTCTAAAATGGTGATGGGCAGCCCCCTGAACTGAAGCTAGCCCTGGAGGGAGAATATGGGGTCTGCTGGGGTGGGATGTAGTTTTTCACAAGAGTGCCCAGAGGAAAGGACAGTGGCTGCAGGGGTGGAGGGGGAGGGGGGGAGAGAAAATACCAGTTCTCATTGGCCAGGAGGCTTCTATAGTGGGGGGTCACTACCACTAGTTCTCAGGGCCAAAGGATAGGGCTGAGAAGATTGGGGGCTGCCTGGAGGTGGGGTACAGGCCTGGAAGACTGCGATTGATGGAGGGAATCCAGCTCTCAGGACCCGGGATCAGGCCTGGGCAGTGTAGGATTTCCAGGCGAACAGCTATAGGCCCAGAAGGCTGGAATAGTGGGAACTGTCTGGGGTTGGGGGCGGGGGAGTGGTTGTCTGGGCCAGGGGATCAAGAGGCCTGGAAGGTGTGGGACAGCTACCTGGAGAAAGGGGGCACTCCCAGGCCCAGGGTATCGGGAAGGACTGGAAGATGGGAGGTTACCTGGGGGGGGGGGGGCACTCCCAGGTCCGAGGGATGAGAAGTCCTAGAAGGTGAGGGGCTGCCAGGAGGAGGGGGATGGGGAAGCCTAGAAGGTGGAGGGCGCTGCTCGGAGAAAGGGGGATCGGGAGGCCTGGCAGGCAGGTCCAGGGAGCTTGGAGCTCGGACGGCTGGGCAGGAGAAGGCCGTGACCAGCCAGCGCCCAGGCAGGGCAGACTCACCGAATCGGGATTCCGGTCGTTGCCCGGAGCCAGCGCGGTCCGCGAAGACATCTTCTCCTGCAGGGTCCGGGGGGGAGGACCCCCCCGGCCCCGGCCTTGGCCCTGCCCCCCGGACCGCCGGCCGCTCCCTCCCACACAAAGGCTGGGGGGCCCCGGACGCCGGGGTCCCGGGAAGGGCGGCCCCCCAGCTCCGGGAGCCGGCCCCGGGCTGGGGGACTGGGGGCCGGGGCTGGGGGAGGGCACCCGAGGGTCCTAGTGGCCCCGGCTCCAAGGGAGCCCAGGCTCCATGGGGGGAGGGACGCCGGGGCTAGGGGGGGCCGGGGGGCGCGGAGCCGGCCCGGGCGGCGGCGGCGGCGGAGGGGCCCGGGAGGAAGAGACGTCAGGGAGGGGGAGGGGGAGGGGGCGGGGAGGGGGAGGGGAGCCCGAGCCCCCGCCCCCCGCCCGCCCTTAAAGGCGCAGGCTCCCCCACGCGGGAGGGGAGGGGAGGGAGAAGGAAGGGGAGGAGGAGGAGGAGGAGGAGGAGGAGGAGGAGGAGGAGGAAGATGAAGAGCAGATGGAGGAGGAAGAGGAAGAAGAGGAGGAGGTGGGAGAGGGCCTGGGGGGGCCCAGCTCGGCCCGGGCCGGCCTGGGAAGGCGGGGGCCCCTTTGGGCACCCACAGGCCCGGCAGAGGGAGGATGTGTCGGGGCTCGCAGGCCCCCGCACCCTGTGAGCCGAGAGCACAGAGGAGCAAGGAGGCCGCAGTTCTACAGACCAAAGAAGGGAGCCAGGTGGACGGAGGGAGGGAGGCAGGCAAGCAGGAGACCCCGGGAGACAGAGAATGGAAGAAAGGGCAGAGGCAGGCAAAAAGACCACCCCCCACCAACACACACACACAACACACAACACACGGGCAGCCAAACACACACACACACACAGAAACACAAAGGGCTGAGCTGGAGGTGTGCGACCTTGAACGAGTCCCTTCCCTTCTCTGGCCTCCCCTTTCCAGGCAAGAGAGCTCCACTGGGACTGTGGGCCAGGACCCTTCCCTCCCCAGATCCTCTGATCCAGAAACACACATACACAGACAAAAGAGACACACAGAGACAGGGTCAGAGAGAAAGATCCAGACTAGAGGTACAGAGGGAGAGAGACTAAGATAAGTCATGTGCACTGGGCCATGGGTACTTGCTGTGGCACTGAGTCTTTTTGGATGGGCTGCACAGCAGGGTAGGGGCTGAACAGGGTAGGCCTCAGATCCCAGTCCAGAGTCCTGGGACCAGGCCCCTGAACTGGTTTATCCTCTACCCCATATTTTGACAGATGGGGAAACGGAAGGCTGGAAAAAGGAAGTGAAATTTCTGGGCTTTTGACTTGCAGAACATTAGAGACCAACTAATCCCACTCCCCATCTTCACAGATGAGGGAGGCCCCAGAGGGGGAAGGGTCAGAGTGTCTTTTGAAGTCTAGCTGGGAGCCCCGGTCCTGCTGCCCAGCCCATTCGAGAATGAAATCCTGAATGGGAGCAGAGTGGGGAGGAATTTCAGGCCTCTGCGGGGAGGCAGTGTATGCCAAGGGCTCCATGGGCTGGAGATAAGAAGCCTTCTGGAGCAACTCTCGGGGTGCCCTGAGTTATTCAATGGCAGTCTGGAGAAGACAGAAGGTGGGTGGGTGGGATGGGGCTTCCAGGATGCGTTGGGGAGACTAGCCTACCCTCCTGTTTCTGGGAACCAGAATTCTCATGACATCCACTAGAGGGCAGCAGAAAATGAGAGAATTGGGAGCACCAGCATGTCCTCCCCCCACAAGGGGACACCCTCTCTTCCCTGCACTATTAATTCCCTTTATTCCTCCTCCTCCTCACATTGGGGCCTCATTATGGCTGGCTCTCAGTTAGTGAAGACCATGTCTCCACAGCCTCTTTGAAGTGGATGGCTGGGAGAATCTTGAAAGGTTCTTGAGCCAGGGAGGGACTGAAGTCATAGACTGAGAACGTTGACTGATGGGTTCTCAACATAAAAAAACCACAGCATATCGGAACTAGGAGAGCCCTTTGAAATGTCAGAGCTTGGAGGGCCTTATAACAGGGGATGTCAGAGCTGGGAGGGCCCTTAGAACAGGGGATGTCAGAGCTGGGAGAGGCCTCAGAACAGGGAAGGTCAGAGCTGGGAGAACCTTTAGAACAGGGAATGTCAGGACAGGGAGGGGCCTTAGAATGGGGGGGGGGATGTCAGCTTGGAGAGCCTTAGAAGAGGGAAGGTCAGAGCTGGGAGGGCACTTAGAACAGGGGATGTCAGAGCTGTGAAAGACCCCAAGCATCATCAGTCCAATTCATTCATTTTACAGAAGGGGAAATTAAGGCACAGTGAGGGGGAAGCAGAAGCCCTTCATCTCAGTGAGTCAGTAGCAGGGATCTGGGCCTGCAGCTCAAATCTCTGGCTTTCCAGGCCAGTGCATCAGGAAAATGCCAAGGAAAGGCCAGGGGGCCTTGGGCTCTGGCTCCTCCTCCATCAGGCCATTGTTTCGGGACCAGAACCCTGACCTCAGACTCGTGAAGCATTTTCACCCCCACTCTCTGCCAACCTCAGCTTCCCACCGGCCCAGCTGGAGCTAGGGAAGAGTCAGTGTCCATATGAAAGTGTCTCTAATCTTGTCCCTTTCCTTATCCCCATCTCTGTGCCCATTCCCATCTCTCATCACAATTCTCTACCCACCATCCCCCACTTCTATTTACAGAATAGAATGACTTAGACACATTAGAATTTTAATATTGATCAATGAAGTCTGTGCACTTTTAAATTCTGCAAATGCTTTAAATGGATTATCTTACTGAATTTCCATAGCTACAGATACTAGTATCCCCATTTTCTAGGAAAGGAAACTGAGGTTTGTTTCTCCCCTTAGGCTGAATCTGGAACTAGAGGGCCTGGTCATGGGGCTGCTACTGCATGTGATGTTGGAGAATCACTTCACCTCGGGAGGCCTCAGTATCCCCATCAGTAAAATGAGAGGGTTGACTCTTAGATTGCTTCTAAAGACCCTTCCAACTCATTGATCCTTTGAAATCTCTTTTAGGGCCATAGACATTTACAGTTTTTCTCTCAGAGATTCATAGATTCCAAGAGCCTCCAAGCTAGAGAGAATACTAAAAAGGCCAGCACAGTCCAGGCCTTTCATTTTGCCAGAAGGGGAAACCAAGGTTCATAGGAGGGGATGGGATTTGTCCCAGATCACTTGGAGAGTCGGGGCAGATCCAGGAATTAAGGCTCTGCATGCCAAGCCCAGAGTTCTCTTCACTAAGTAGAGATGGGGGGGGGGGGGGAGTGTCAGTGGGCTGGAGGGAAAGGGATATGACTGGAAGAGACTGTGGAGGGGGAGCACCGCCAAGATGGGGGGTGGGGGAATCTGCTTGAGCCAGCCCCAGCCCAGATCTTAGGCAGGGAGGAGCCAGGTTCTAATCACAGCTCAGCCTTGGAGGGCAGACAGATAATGAGTCCCTCCCGGCCCCCCTGGCCCCAGAGAGGGAGGGGTTTCCTGACAGGAAATTGACCCAGATCCGCCCCCCCCCCACCCCGGTGGGGCTCCACTCCCCTTAGCCAGCAGTGCCCACTTAGAGCGTCCAGACAGAGGCTGGGACCAGCGGTCAGAGGGACTCAGGTGAGGGCCTCCCCCCGGGGTCCCCGGTTTCCCAGTCCCCAGCTCCTGGGGGAGGAAAGGGTTGACAGGAGACAGGATGGGTAGGGGGAGTGGGGGTCTTTTCTATCCAACAAGTTGAGAAAGCCCAAGGCTAGGAAGGAGCCAGGCATTGGATCTTCCTGTCAATGCAGTGGAATAGGGGACTCTGAGAAGCCTGGGGAGAGAGGAGATGAGGGTGGAAAGACAACATCATGGGAACCAGAGGGAGCGAGGTCTGAGGAGAAAGGGTCAGCGCAGGCCTAGAATTCTAGACTCTTAGAGCTAGAATGGACCTTTGGCACCATCTAACGCATTGCTTCTTTGTGCAGATGGTAAAACTGAGTCCCAGAGTTAATATTCTTACCAAAGATCCCCCAGTGAAACTAAAAATCAAGCCTTCTAATTTTGAGTGTAGAGGTCCTTCAGTTACAGAGAACAGGGATGGAGAAATGGGGAGATGGATGGATATAGAGATAAGGGATGAAGAAATGGGGATGAGATACCGGAGAACAAAGTGATGAGACAGGATGGATGGATGGGATGGGAGGATGAAGAGATGTGGGATGAAAAGGGACCTGGAGGGAAGAGAGAGGGCTGAGAAGGACGAATGGACATTTAGGAGATGTGGCGTTGGGGAAGAGGGAGGGACGGGCTATATGGCAAAGTCAGGTGTTTGTGGATTTCATGAACTGGTCAGAATCCAGGCAGTTCAGAGGATCATTTTTAAAGTGAGGTGGAGGAAGGAGAGGCAGAGGAGAAGGGTAAAGGGGGAGGGGCAGACCCTGGGGGAAGAAGAAAGTTCTGACAGACACATCCTGCAGGAGGGGGCAAGAAAGGCGTCTGGGAAGTGAGTCAGGCTGGGACCTGGAGCACCGGGCGCCTGTCGGGGGGGAAGGTGGGAGGCGGCGGGGAGATTGTCTGAAGACGAGGTGGGGAGGAGTGAGATGTCAGAGCCGGACTGAGATTTTGGATCCAGAAAAATAGGTTTGGTGATGCATTGGACTGGAAGAGCTTAGGAACAAGTAATTGGTCCTGTTATGAAATTGAGAATTCAAGGGGACCTTATTCTCCTTTGTATTCTACCCCTTACTGTATAACCTTATCTAAGTTCCTTCCCCTTTCTGGGCCTCAGTTTCTCAATCTATAAAATGAAGGGATTGACACATTCAGATGGATTCAGAAGAGCTTGGATGGCTGAGCCCAAAGGAGAGTTGTTGATAAGTTTCGTGTCAATGTGGCAAGGGCCCTAAGGATCTGTGCTCTGCACTAAGCAATTCCACATTTTTTATCTGTGATTTAGATAAAGGCGTTGACAATATGCTCATCTAATTTGCAAGTGAAACCAAACTGAGAGGGAGAGATAGCACACTGGATGACAATCAGGATCCACAGGGATGTAGACAGGTCAATGGAGTTTGGAATTGCAGTTAAGATGACATCCAACAGGAGTAAATGTAAAGCCTTGTGCTTGGGTACAAAAAATCAATTTCATGTGCATAAGATAAGGGAGGCATGGTTAGGCAGCAGTTGTTCTGGGTGTTTCAATTCCTGGGGAAGGGGAAGGGGGATGAGAGCTGTCTTTAAGGATTTAAAGAACTGTCCTCTGGTGGACGGATTAGATTTGTTTGGCGCCAGACTGCAGACCCACCAGCTTTGGGCTGAAGGCAGGAAGATGCTAACCGAGGCTAGACATCAGGAGCTGTTACAAAGTGGAATGAACTGCTTGGAAAGGTAGTAGGTGAATGGCCCTTGCTGACTTTGCTCTGGTAGGGATTCTTTTTGTAGCTGGCTTGTACTACTGGTCTCGCGCCCCTTCACATTCAGTGATTTTGTGGCTTTTCCCCATTGGAGTCATGACTGCGTTTTCTCTTGCTATCATTAGATTCATGGTCAGATTTGGCAAGCCCCACCATAAAACTGAAGAGCAATAAAGTCAGGTAACAGGCATCTATTAATTCCCTACTGTATGCCAATAGAGAGGCTTACATTTGGCAATGGAAATTAAGAGAACAGGGGGTTTTGCACACAACCCCCACGAGTTTACTTTGGGACAGATAAGTGATGCTGTAGCTAGAACAGTGGACCTGAGTTCAAATCTTACCTTAGGCAAGTACTTGCTTGTGTGACCTTGGGCAAGTCACTTAATCTCAGCCTCAGTTTCCCAATCTGTAAAATGGGGATAATGAGAGCACCTACCTCTCAGGGTTGATGTGAGGATCAAATGAGATGATGTTTATAAAGAGCTTTGGAGACTTGAAAATGATAATTGTTAGCTTCTGTATGAAAATACAATGGCTAAATTATGCATAAATCTGAGGGGAGGGTGCTTAACACATGTTCAATAGACTGGGAGTCAAGAGTCCTGCATATGAGTCTCAGCTTCCAAGTCAAGATGTTTTCGTGTTGTCTTCTCAATTAGACTGTGAGCTCAGGAGAGGCTTTCTTTGTGTCCTTAAAGCTCAGCATATGGGGCGGCTAGGTGGCGCAGTGAGTAGAGCGCTGGCCCTGGAGTCAGAAGGACCTGAGTTCGGATCCGGCCTCAGACACTTAACCCACACAAAGCCCTAAAAGGGGCGGCTAGGTGGCGCAGTGAGTAAGAGTGCCGGCCTCGGAGTTGGGATGACCCGAGATCAAATCCAGCCTCAGAAAATGAGCACCCACACATAAATAATGACTAGCCGTGTAACCTTGAGCAAGTTACTTAACCCCAATTGCTTAAAAAAAAAAAAAAGCTCAGCATGAGGGTGGGGGGTTGGGGGGGGAAGAGTCTGTAACAATCAATCAATATACATTTATCAAGTATTTACTATGTTCCAGGCATATATAGGTGTGTGTGTGTGTGTGTGTGTGTGTGTGTGTGTGTGTGTGTGTGTGTCCAAAGCAAACTATATAGGATAAAGAGGAAATCATTCCCAGAGCTAAGGCCCCAGAAGTAAGAGGGGTTGGAAGGTTGGAAGGCTTCTGGGACAACAGGAGACAGCTAATAGTTGAAGTTTAGTCCTATCTAGGCATTTTACCTCTAAGCCTCTATCTAAATGTTTCATCAACAAGACGATGTAAATGCAAATTGAGCTAATTAGAAATTAGTTTATCTGGAAGAGGCAGCTCCTAGACTAAGTATTTATTTTGCCCGACCCTGTTTACTCTTATCTGTGAAAGTGTTTTTATTGTAGATTGTAAGCTTCTGGAGGACAGAGACTTTCACTTTTGCCTTTGTATACTCCTGCCCTAACAGAGTTCGTGGTACCTTATAGGCATTTATTAATCGTTCGTTCATTCATTCATTCATTGGAGTCTGAAGATCTGGGATTGAGTCTCAGAACTTGCTGCTCACCAGGTATATGACCCCGGGCAACTCATTGGCCCTCGATGGGCCTCAGTTTCTGCATCTGTAAAATGGTGGGTTTGATGACATTGAAAAGTTTGCTTCAGCTCTAAATCCAAGATTACTATTAGCATAGTGCGTGGCACAAAGTAAATGCTTAAAAAAATGTTTTTTATTCCTCCCGATATGCTTCTACAATCCTGGACAGCTATAATAGAAACGCCTGAAGTGGTTTCATGGGTTGAAATTTGCACTCTTCAATGATTATGTAAAATATAGAAATTGGTTCCAGCCCAGTGGAAATTAGCAATGTGAATTCCAATAAAGCGACCACTTCAGGGGGATGCTCCATCATTTGCAGCGAATGAGACCTAGCAATGTCTTTTTTGTTCATTAAAAACTTTTATTATTCACTATAATAAACAACTAAGCAACTAAGGAGACATGGAAAGTATTGTATATCCTCTTTATGGAGCTGAAAGGAATCTTAGAAATTATTGAATCCTTTACTCCCTCATTTTACAGATGAGGAAACTGAGGTCCAGAGAGGTTTCCCAAGGCCACACAGGTAACAGTACAAACAGTAGGACTTCTGACTCCCTAATCTACCCAGTGGTGGGACCATCAGGGAAACTAGAGCTGGGAGAGGTAAGAGGCAGGAAAGCAGAGAATGCTAAGGAACTTAGTAGGGGGAGAGGGAGTGTGGTGATGGGTTTGGGGGGCGTGGAATGGCTGGAGGGGGAAGAGACTATAGCATGCTGTAGCAAATAGTGTTTTGGGCTTATGATCAGAAAGATCAAATCCTGCCTCAAACTCTTATTAGCTATGACCCTAGTCAAGTAATTTAACCTTAGAGACTCAGTTTCCCCTTACGTAAAAAGGCAATACAAATGCATGCAGAATCTATGTCATGACCTATATTTCTATCATGGTTCCCTCCTTACCAAATGGATTTCTCTTAAAATAATACAAATTTTAGGGGCGGCTAGGTGGCGCAGTGAGTAAGAGTGCCGGCCTCGGAGTTGGGATGACCCGAGATCAAATCTGGTCTCAGAAAATGAGCACCCACACACAAATAATGACTAGCCGTGTAACCTTGAGCAAGTTACTTAGCCCCAATTGCTTTAAAAAAAAAATAATATGAATTTTGCTGACCCCATTTCACAATTGAAGAAGCTGGTGTCAGAAAGGGGAAGTTACTAGCCCAGGGTTCCACAGCTAGGAAGTGGCAGGGCTGCGACTTAATTAAAACTGACGCCCTTTCTTTGGCACCATGCCATCTCTCGTGATGGCCAGATCCTTAAAAGTACAGCTTTTATTTTTTTAATTATAATTTAGATCAGGACTTAAAGAAACACAAATATCTTGACACAATTATGTACCTTCTTGGAAAAATTGCAGTTATGACTCCCTGCTGGACTTAAACCTGGTTTTGTTTTTTGTTTTTTTAAACAGCTTTAAGAGGCTTGCTTTTATGATCTTCTAAGTATCCCTAAACTCCAAATATTGCGTGTTTTGCCATGTCCCTTTGGCTTGCCAGTCGCAGAAGAATCTTCCTTGGGACATGGTTGTGTTCAATCCCAGAATATCCAAATAGATTAAATCCCAAAGGATAGCCTGAGGGCCCTGTCTTCTTGACCCAGGAGAGAAGCACTTTCAGATCCATGTTATGTCTCTCTTCATAAAGTAGCTCTTAAGCAATTGGTGGTAGGGGAATAACCCAAATCAATAATGATTTATTGTCCCCTACTATATGTCAGGTGCACTGTTAGGTGCAGGGTACACAAAGACAAAAATATAATAGTCCCTGCCCTCAGGGAGCTCACATTCTGTTGGATTGGAGGGGAATGACAAACATGTACCTGAATAAATACACACAAAAAGTATAGATGAAATAAAAGTCATTGAGGAGGGGCAGCAACAACTGGCATAACCAAGAAAGGCTTCTTGCAGGAGGGGGCACTTGAGCTGACCTGTGAAAGGGGCTAGAGATTCTAAGAAGTGGCAGTAAAGAAGGAAGATATTCCCGGAGTGGGGTCCAGCCTATGAAAAGCTGTTCAAAAGAGAGATGTAATGTAAAGAGGCCAGTTTGACTGCAGTGCCTGAAGGGGGAGAAAAAGTGTAATCATCCTGGAGTCAGATTGTGATTGGACTTTAAATGCTAACATGCCTTTCCTGTGTGAGCATGATTCTCTTTTTTAGGCAGGGAAACTGAGGTTCAGAGAGGGGAAGGGACACTAGCTGAATGGGTGATCAAACAAGTTAACACGTGTAAAGATCTTTGCAAACCTTGCTATAAAAGACCTCCTCCTCCTCCTTCCTCTTCTTCCTCTTCCTCCTCCTTCTTCCCCGCCTTAGCTAGGAAATGTTGGAGAGGGGATTTGATCCCAGGTCTTCAGTCTCTAAGATCGGCAATCCTTGTACCTCGGGGCCAGAGAGGTCGAGTGTTTTATGGGACTGATCTTTCTCCTCGCCTCATTCCTTGCTTTTGGAAGCCAGTAAGGGCTCAGTATAAATGCTAACTCTACCCCTGTACATCAAAGATCATACATTAGCTGCCAACTTAATATCCATGCACTTGCAGCTTTTTTTTTTTTTTTAGTTCAGCCCATAGGACTGTCAGAGGCTGTCTAGTCAGATGTGGAAACTGAGGGACAGGCATTTGCGGCTTGCCTAAGGTCATACTGCTGGCGATCTTTCCCCTGACCTTAAAGGTGACCAAATCTTAGAGTACGATGATGGCATTTGAGGGGAAGGAAAGGCTAAGTGATAAGTAGAGAGGAGAAGCAGCATTTTCCAACACACAGTCCTATTCACTTTGATTCAACAAGCCCAATCTGGAGCTGAGGCAGGACAAGGCCAAGGGTCTCTGACCTCAGAGAGGACGCTGTTGTTTTTCAGTCACGCCTGACTCTCTGTGGCCCCATTTGGGGTTTTCTTAGCAGAGATATGGGAGTAGTGTGTCATTTTCTTCTCCAGCTCCATTTTGCAGATGAGGAAACTGAAGCAAACAGGGTGAAGTGACTTGACCAGGGCCACACAGCTAGGAAGTGTCTGAGGTTGGATTTGAACTCAAGAAGAGGAGTCTTCCTTGCTCCAGGACTGGCATTCTATCCACTGCACCACCTGGCTGCCCAGGGGCAACTGACCTATATTTGGAGGAGGTGGTTTGGATCCAGCCACAGCCCCCAATCCTAGACAGGATAGGGAACAAGGCCATGAAGGAAGGGCAGTGTCAAGCTGTGAAGGCTCAGAGGAGGAGGGAATCCCATTTGGGTTGGTGAGGAGAGAGGGAGAGAAGGACACCCCTTCCCTCAGCCCAGTACAAGTGGAAACTAACCAAGAAAATTAAGAACAACAAAAAAGAATTTGTACAAAAGCTATGGGGGTGGTGGAAGTAAAGGACCAGGGAATGGAGAGTCTCATTGCCTCAACTTACCTTGCTCCTGTCTTCTCAGCCAAGAGAATGATTATTAAACTGAAGACGGAACAAAAATGGCTGATGGGAAATTGATAACCAGACTAAGTAGGAAGATCGTAAGAGCAAATTCGATTGCTTTGGTGGCCCAGATGGGCTCTATTCTAGAGCACTGAGAAATTGGCCGATGTGACTGTCCACTCCATGATCTTTGATCATGGAAAAGAGAAAAGGGAACCATAGGACTGGAGAAGGAGAAAGGGACAGAGTGGCGCCTGCAAACCATCAATGAGCTCAACTTATATTCCTGGTAAAATTCCAGAATGTATTATCAGATATTTAGCTAGGGAATGTCTCTAAAAGGAAGTCATGATCACAGAGGGCTACTGTGGCTCCATCAAAAACAAGTCACACCAGCTTAACCTTATTTCCCTCTTTGATAGGGTTACTAGACTGGTCAGTCAGGGAAGGCTGTGGGGGTAATTTACCTAGATTATATCAAAGAAATTGAAAAAAGTCTCCCAAGCTATGCTTGTGGACTCTAAGATGGAGAGGTGTGTCTAGACCTTTACAAGTAACGTGGTTTCAGAAATGGATGAGTGGCCACACCCAAAGAATAGACGTGAAAGGTTCTACATGGGTTTAGAGAAGGGGTCTCCAATTGTACTGCAAACACACAAAAAGTCAATAGTCACAAGCAAGAAAGAGAATACAATATTATGCTCAGTTCTCTGTACCATATTCTAGAAAGGCCACTAATAAACTGGAGAGGATCCCGAGAAGGGCAGCCAGAATGCTGAAGGGTCTTAAGGTCATGCTGTCTGGAGATCCATTGAAGGAACTGGGCATGGTTAGCCTGGAGAAGAGAAGACTGGGGGAGATCTCCCTTTAGTGACTGAAGGATTGTCCTGTGAAGGAGAGAAGAATCTTGTTCTGTTTCTCCTCAGCGCCTCCCGCCCCTCCCAGGAAGAACCAGGAGCAGAGTGGGAAGGTACAGAGAGGCAGATTGAAACTTTGGGATGATTGGCACTATCCTAAGGAGGAATGGGCTACCTCAGGAGGTGGGAGGTGGGGTTTCTGCTCCGCTGGGGGTTTTCAATCAAAAGTTGGATGCCCTCTTGCTAAGCGTGTTGGAGAAAGGGTTCTTGTTCAGGAACAGGTTAGGGTAGATGACTCCTAAGGTCACTGCGTCCATCAACAAACATTTATTAAATATTTATTGTATACACTATGCTAAGTACTGGGGAGACAAAGAAAGAAAACAAAAACAGTCTTGCTCTCTAGAGGCTCCAGGTCTAATGCAGAAGTCCCTTCAAATTCTAAGAATCTCTGAGGATGAGCTTTTAAAAGGGGTTGCACTTGGGTGAGGCTTTGAAGGCTGAGGGAAACCTCAACAGGCTTTCTAAGTGGATAGGGACTGGGCAGACTGGCTTCTCCTTCGAAAAGAGTTGTCTTACAGGGGCAGAGGTCTGGGGTGGGGCTAGTCTGGGGCCAACTCAACAGTCCCACCCAAAAAAAGGTGTGAGGGTGGTTGAGGCTCTCTAGCAAAAATCCTAGGAGTTGAATCATCTGTGAGCAATACTTTATTTGTTTATCGTTTATTTATATATGGTTCCCTCTACTGGAGAGGGAGAAGGAGAGATCAAAGAAATGGGGAAAGGGCCCAGACGGGGCACCAGATTCCTCAGGTACTAGAACTGAGTCTGTGAGCATAAGGGCCAAAGGATAGGATTCTGAGAGTATTCAGCGCCTAGAATTCTAAGAGTTCTATAATTCTGGTATTCCATGAGTCCAAGGGTCAAGTAGTGCTAAGTGCTAAGAGTCTGTGAGGCTGAGGATAAGTAGTAACAATTTACAAATATTATCCTGTTTCATACACACAACAATGGTGGGAAGTAGTGATTACAGTGGGGGAAACTGTGGTGAAGTGACTTGTCCAGGGTCACACAGCTAGTAAGAGGCCAAGGCAGGATTTGAACTCAAGTCTTTCTACCTCCAAACCTAGTGTTTTATTCATTGGACCACCTAGCTTCATAGAATGAGAGTAAGATGCTGAAACTCTACAAGTCTGGGATTCTCTGAATTGAGAATTCTATGATTTGAGAATTCAGATATTTTAAGAATCCATGAACAAAGAAAGTGTAAGACTAAGGTTCGAAGGTTCTCTTAGTCTAAGGGTCGAAGAGTGTAATTCTAAGATACAAGTCTGAAATGTTAGGACTTCCGAATTCTAAGATTTGGTGTGCCCAAGAGTATGAGTTTATAATTCTAAGCTTCTAGAATTCTAAGAGAATCGAGGATTTGAAAAGTGCATCATGATTCTAAGAGTGTAAATATGAAATCTAAGATAGAATGATTAAACAAACCAACCAAAAGATTCATTGAGGATTCTGATTCTAGGTCCCCACCCCATAATGCCTGTCCTGAAGAACCTTCGAATGCCAGACCCAAAGGGGACTCGTGCCAACACTCTGCCCCTGACACCTTCCAGGAACCCCTTTGAGTCCTCCTCAGGGGCAGAGGATGAGGAGAAGGGGGAACTGCATGCCTTCCGTGGGGAGTCAGCCTCTACCCTGCCAAATGGGGCCTCTTGCCACCGCCGGGCCACCCTGGAGAAGCTGGTGGGCCTGTCACCCTTCAAGCTGGGCAGGGGAGGGGGCCGACGGGTGGGCAGCCCTGGAGATGGGGAGTCCCGCTCCTTCTTGGGCCGGGTGCTGGGCCCTGGGGTCCGGCGGAGCTCTGCCGACTTTGGCCTCTTGGCCAGGCTCAACGGGGCCCGACAGGGTGGAACAGGGGATGCTGAGGCTGCAGGCGAAGCAGCCCGGAGGCTGGCCTTCTTGAGGCTGGGACGAGGGCCCAAGCCCCGCCGGGGGTCCCTGGCAGAAAGGCTGATGCCTTCAGGGGAGCCAGCCCTGGGGACATCACCCCCAGCCCCAGCGCCACCCAAGGTGAAGGAGCCGCTGTCTGGTGAGTGGGGAGGGGTAACAGAATGTGAGATGACCGTAATTTAGGGAGAAAGGCACCTGACCAGGGTCTGGACCCTAACCCTGATCCTAATCCCACCAGAAAGCTTGGCTCTGACCACAACTCAGACCCTAATTCTAACTCCAAACCCAAGTTAGAACCCAACTCATTCTAATCTCAATTCTGATCCTAATGCCAACCTAACCTTAACCTGGACCCTAATTCTGATCCCTGACTCTAACCCCACCTCTTCTCTACCCCCAACCCCCAGCTGTGACCCTAACCCAAGTGCTCCAATCCCAGTCTGACCCTCTGATTCTCATCTGTGGGAAGTGAAAAAAGCTCTGGAGTGAGGACTTAGTTGTGTGCAGTGGTTAGTGCCCCTGGCCTGGAGTGAGGAAGACTCATCTTCCTGAGTTCAAATCCAGCCTGGGATACTTACTAGCTGTGTCACCCTGGGCAAGTCACTTCACCCTGTTTGCCTCAGTTTCCTCATCTGTCAAATGAGCTAGAGAAGGAAATGGCTAAACCCCTCCAGTATCTGCCAAGGAAACCTCAAAAGGGGTCATGGAGAGCCAGACACGACTGCACAACAGTACAGTTGATCCTTCACTCTGCAAAATGAGAGGCTGGCACTCCGTGGGT
This sequence comes from Gymnobelideus leadbeateri, assembly GCA_011680675.1. Lineage (NCBI taxonomy): Eukaryota > Metazoa > Chordata > Mammalia > Diprotodontia > Petauridae > Gymnobelideus > Gymnobelideus leadbeateri. The sequence continues at coordinate 431,993 of WOXC01000179.1, read as the reverse complement.
TCTGACGTACTTTCCTGCTTGAATCTTTGATCCGTGGTCCCAGGTCTCTCGCCTCATCTCTGATTCTGACCCGTCTCAGGACTCAGCCCCAGCAATGTCCCAATGTAGCTTCAACCCCCAGTTCTAACTCTGTCCTCACTCTAATTCTGACCCTCTGGCCCCAGGTCAGACCCCCAGCCCTTGGTCTCTGCCTCACTCAGCCTCGATCGCACCCCAGACCCCAAGCCCAAACTTGGCCTTTGAGTACATCCCCAATCTATCCTTAACCCTGCTTCTAAGAGTGGATTCAACCCTGCTCCTGACCCTAACCCCAATTCTAAATGTAACCATTACTCTCACCCCACCCTATCCCCAAACCCCAACCTCATCCTAATTTCAATTTTAGCTCTAACCACCCCCTGACTCCTACAACCCCTCAACCCCTCCTAAGAGCTTTGCTGGTCTCAAAGCCAAGAAAGTGCCTTTTCTCCACCAGAAAGGAGCCAAGGCCCCTTGTGGGAGAGGAGGCAATGCTCAGCTGCCCCAGGTCTTGGCCTCGAGCCCCAAGGGAGGGGGTAGAGAGTAAGAGGGGAGGAGAGTGCTGGGAGCTGGGGGAACCCACCTCCCCTCCCCACCTTCTGGAAACGGATGGGCAGAAATAGCCACTGGACAGGAAATTGCTTCCCTGTAAGTAGGAAACAGAGGCGGGGGAGGGTCAAGGGGAGCCCCTAGGCCCCTAGGGACCCTTCATCCGCCCCTGTGGGCCTTTTCTAATTGTCCCCTGCTGACCTCTATCCCTAACCCAAACGCTACCTCTGATGGCCCTCTGTCCCCCCGTCAAAACTGTACCCCCCTACAGGGAGCCCATGACTTGTCTTACACAACCTAGCCAACTTTTCAAAATCTTTCCCACTCTTCCTCCCAATAGCCTCAGTCCTCCTTATCCTACCCTTATTCCTAATCAATCTCTCTCTCTCTCTCTCCTTTCTATTCTTCTGATTCTTTTCATTTCTCTCTCCCTCTGTTTTCTCTACCTACCCCACTTTTCACTATCCACCTCCATCTTAATCTTTCTGTCGCCCTGTCTCTTGGTTCCCTCTGACCCTCACTCCCCCCATGGTGCTTTTTTCCCATAGTCCTAGAGATCCTCAGCTTGATCCAGAAGCGAGAATTGGCACGGGCAGATGAACACATCCTGGAGTTAGAGGCTGAGGAGAAACTGGTGACATCGGGGTCTAGCCCTGGCAGCCTAGGGGAGGCCCGGGGTCTCCCTGAGGGCCGTAGAGCCCGAGATGTGACCCTCCTCTATGAAGCTTTGCAGAGAGAGCTCTGGGCATTGGTCAGGGAGACACTGGCAGACCCTGGAGCTGCTGGAGGGACTGGAGGGGCCCCCCTGACCCAGTTAGGCCAGGTCCTGGCCCAGGAAGAGGAGGCTGATGGGCGTCGGGGACCCGGGGCAGCCCGGAGGTTCCGGGCCCGCTGGGCAGAGGCTGTGGGCCAGGTGGCTGGAGAGCGGCTGGAGGCTGCTGCCAGGTCAGAGGCTGACGCCATGGCTGGAAGACTGGAGGCCCTGAGGTCTAGGCTGCTGGCAGACATGGGGGCTGTTCGGACCCGCCTGGCACCTGCTTACCCACCGAACCTGGGAGCCTTTGATGTCTACCTTCGAGGTTATCATGGAGCCCTCTCAGATTGGCTGAGGAAGGCCACCTACCACTGGCTACCTCTGGCTGACCGCTATGCCCTCCTATACTGGCACAACCAAGTTTATCCAAGGTGAGACCCTGAAGAGGAAAGGAGAAAGGGACTGGGCAATGGAGTGGGGAGAGGGGGGCAACAGGACAGAAGTTAGAATCCCTCCTTCCCTCCTGTGGGCCTCAGTTTCCACCCCATAAAATAAAGGAGTTGGACTAGCAGGTGTTTTTAGGCCCCCTTTCAGATCTGACCTTCTTTCCCCTACATTTTAACACCCTCTGTTCCAAGGCCCCTTCTACCAACCCCCCATCCCCAGCTTGCTCTGTCTGTAAGGTGTAAGTGGCAAAAGCTATGCTGAGGACTGTATTTGATTCCAGAGGTCACGATGGCAGTTTCAGGAGGTGCTGGAGGGACAGGGTTTTACTGCTCCGAGTCTCAGAGGAGAAGGGAAGGGGTGGGACCCAGGGCAAGGGTTTTGTCACTTCCATTTCTCTCCTTCCTCTCCTTATTTCCTTTTTCTCTGTCTCACTACATCCTCCCTTACCTGCCCTTAGGGAGATCTTGGGCCTGGTGAATATGGTGGCCCTGGAGAATGGACAACTGGGGCCCCTCCTTCCCGCTGAAACCGTTCGGAGCCTGGAGGATGAATGTGTGACTGATGTCAAGGTGACCTGGGAGGAAGGGGAAGGAATCTACGTGGGTCACCAGGGGTTTACAGGGTCCCCTGGCTTCCTGGCCTTGGGCAAGTCTATGCTTCTCCAGGTCTATAACTCAAAGATTTTGTGGCCCTAAGGATGATCTTCGGACTGGTGAGGCCAGAACTAAATAGCTAATAGAGAATTGAAACCCAGGACAGATACAGATAGAGCCCTAAGGAGAATGATTCTCACCTGGAGCTGTCAGCTTGAGGGCAGGATGTAAGGGGCCAAGGCTGCATGTAGCCATGCAAAGATGGGACCCTCCCCCCTTGAGGCAGGTGACAGGCCTTAGTGGCTATATATCTGGATGAAAAGTGGCAGCAAAGGAATCAGAGGATGCTGTTCTTCCTTCTCCTCTGCTCCTACCCCAACCATGTGAGAAGGGAGGGCACCCCAACAACTGGGAGCCAGGAAATGATGGAATCCCAAAGGCAGGGCTGAGCAAAGAACACATTCCAGGCTCGAGGGCCAGACAGCCTGCATAAAGCAGGGGGTAGAATTATCATTTCTTTTTTCAAGTAAAAACTTTTCATACTTTTCCCCAATTACATGGAACAACAATTTGAACTTTTTAAAATTTTGACTTCCAAATTCTCTCCTTCCCTCTTCTTCCTTGAGAAAACAAGTCATGCAAAACACTGGAATGCTAATTTCAGGGAAAGACTAGTAGTCTGGTCTGGCTGGAATGTAGAGAGAACAAAGAGGAATCACGTGAAATAAGTGTGGAAAGATAGCTGGAGCCCACTTGGACAGCATTAAACGCCGCGCTGTGCAAGGCAGAGTAGCTAGCTAATGACTGTCTCTCTGTCTACCCATCCACATCCATCTATCTATCCACCTCTATCTATTATTTATATTCATCCACCCATCTATCCATCTCTCTATCTGCCTATTTCTATTTGTCTAATTCTTTAGGCAGAAGGGAGTTACTAATGATTCTTGAGGTGGGCAGTTATATGCTCTTGTGAGAGTATTTTGGGGAATGGAGCCTAGAGAGATAAAGAAATGTCACCAACCTGGAGGTGACCTGGCATTTTTCACATTGTTTGGCCAAAGAGTCTCAGCTTTTACTTTAATTACTATCCTGAATAGTGTATGTTTATAGTGTTTTCTTCATGGAGTTGGAAGTTAATACCCCGCAGGGAGAGCTAATGTGAAACAGACTCTGATTTTTCCTGGAGAAATTCTGGGTTGGGGCAGGAGTCACTAAAATTGTAGACAGTCTTGGTAATTATTGATAAGCCTCCAAGATTAATTTGGGGCTCTGTCTAGGCAGAACCCTAACTCTGAACTATAGGAAATCTTTGCTAAATTCTAGCACATAGCAAGAAAGAGATGGTTTGTGCGCGCCTAGAAAGGGAAGCTTTAATCTTTAAGGGGCATAGCTTCAGCAAAAACAGGTAGGGGAGGGTCTGGGGGGTGTAGTGTTGGGAAGGTCTCAGCATTGGGAAGACCTAGATTCAAAGCTTGTCTTACATTCTGGGCAAACCTCTGCTTGCTGCAAGAGACTCTCCAAGTCTGGAAGGTACCTAAAAGTTGTGAATCAGTATGGGTAGTGAAGCTTTCCTCACCACGAATTCCCCATATGAAATAAATTAAAGGTCTAGACCAGCCAGCTTACCAACCAATACAGCCCCAAATTTCATGCCAGACCATCCTTTTATCTTTTATTGAAAGGTTCCTAAATAGGCAGGTGTATGGAATGCGGTAGATGCTGCATGAGTTGGGGTCTCAAACCCTGTGAGGATTAGCTGAGGGAAACAAGAGAGCTTAGGACTGGCAAAGAGGAGCCTCAGGGACATGGGAGCTGCCATGGGGTGGGGGGAGGGAGAATCAGGCTGCTCCCTCCTGGGCACCCGAGGACACTACTCAGAGCAAAGAGTGGGAGCTGCAGCTTCAAAGAGGTGGTTTTGGCTTGATGTCCCCCCTCCCCCCACAATTAGAATTATTCAAGAGGGGAATCATGGACTGACCCTAGAGGTGACGAGCTCCCCTTCACTGGAGGTCTCCATTAATGGCCAGGCACCTCCTTTGTTGGAGATGTTGGAAAGAGGAGTCTCCTTCACTCACATGTGAATGAGGCTGGCCCAAGTGACCACTGGAGCCTCTTCCAACTGGGCCAGATGTGTATGATACCCTCAAGTCTCAGACTGCATGAGTCTATATCTAAAGTTCTCTGGGCCAAAGGTTCTCTAAGGTTCCAAACTTCTAGAATTCTTCTAAGTCTCTGGGTCTGTCTAGGGCTCCACTGTATATGGTACATTCTGGGAGTGAAGGGAATTGTGGGGAGGAAAGGAACGCTCTCCCCTCCCCCCCCACCACTTCCCTCGGGGGATCAAATCATGCCCCCTTCTGTTTTCCCAGGCTCAGACCCGAGCTGCCCTGCTCCAGACCCTGCAGGAAGAGGAAGAGCTATGGATCGGGGCTGAAGACCAACCCAGCAATCTGGCTCAAGATGTCTGTGAGGTGTGTGTGTGTGTGTGTGTGTGTGTGTGTGTGTGTGTGTAAGGTGTGTGTATAAAGTGTGTGAGAAATATGTGTATATGTCTGTGTGAGGTGTGTGTGTAAGGTGTGTGAGATTGTGTATAAGGTGTGTGAGATGTGTGTGTGTGAGAGGTGTGTAAGGTGTGTGAGAGGCATGTGTATATATGTGTGCAAGGTGTGTATAAGGTGTGTAAGATGTGTGTGTAAGGTGTGTGAGAGGTATGTGTATATGTGTGTGTAAGGTGCTTACAAGGTGTGTGAGAGGTGTGTGTGTAAGATGTGTGTGAGGTGTGTGTAAGGTGTGTATAAGGTGTGTGAGATGTGTGTGTAAGGTGTGTGTGCTTGTGCTTCTAGGAAGGGACAGAGGAGAGCATTAGCACCCACTCCTATGGGGAAAGAAGAAGGGATTGAGAGAGGGGACTGGAGGAGGAGGGGAGGTCCTTTTTAATTCTTCGGAGTTCATAATTCTAGGATGAGCAAAGTAGATGATGCTCTATAAACCCAAAGATTCCTTGGAGCCTCGATTTTTGATCCCTAGATCCTAGACGCTGGATGAGAGAAGTTGGGGATTTTGTTTTTCTAAGACTGAAGTCTTCTATGAGGCTGAAATTTGGAGATTCTATGAATCTAAAATTACATAATTCTATAAGTCTAAATTACACACATATTTTGCAATAATACAATAAATATTATCAAACAAAACTTATTTTAAAGGAAACACGAGGCAGCTAAGGTGGCTCAGTGGATAGAGTGCTGGGTGGGCCTGGAGTCAGGAAGATCTATTCAAATCCAGCCTCAGACATTAACTACCTGCTGTGTGACCCTGCACAAGTCACCTCATTTCTGTCTGCCTCAGTTTAGAGCACCAGGGACAGTGAGGTGGCTCATTGGCTACAGCACTGGCCCTGGAGTCAGGAGGACTTGAGTTCAAATCTGGCTTCAGACACTAGCTGTGTGACCCTGGGCAAGTCATTTAACCTTCATTGTCTTAAAAAAAGATAACAGTACCTACCTTCCATGGTTGTTGTAAGGATCAAATGTGATAGCATATGAACAGCACTTTATAAACCTTAAAGCACCATATAAATACTAGTTATTATTAACCTCATATTTTATCATTTTAAAAATTAAATAATCTTACAGTCTAAGAGTTTGTAATACCAACAGTCTAAAATTCTTGGATTTAAAATTCTACAAACTTAAAGATAAAAATTTGAAAACTTTACGATGCTTTGGGGTTAGAGGAGGGAAGATCTCTAAGGGGCCAACCCCACTCCAAGTGAGGAGATTACATGAGATTAAAGAAAAGGGGTTTTCACTTCTCCATGTCTATCCCCAGCTGCTGGAAGAGCACACAGATCAAGCCCCTCGCATCAGCCAGGAATTTGGGGAACGGATGGCACACTGCTGCCTGGGAGGTCTGGCTGAATTCCTGCAGAGGTACGGGAGGCAGGGTGATCCATGGTTATGGAGGGTGAACCAGGGAGTGAAAAAGCAGGGGATGGTCCAGACAGACTAGAGGAAGCGTCGTTGGGGGGAAGGGGAAGGAGGGCACAGTCTATAGATAAGTCAGGTTAAAGAGAGGATGGCTCCAACTTTTATTTACCCCTTGTACATCTCTTTGAGCTTCAGTCTCCCCGTCTGTAAAATGGGTCTAATAACAATGGCACTACCTGCTTCCGACGGCTGCGGTAAGGAAAAGGTTTTCTAAATAGTCAGGGTCTATGAAGCCGCAGTTCTCAGAGCCTGTTAGCTTCTCTGGGTACACTTTGTTTCCCTCTACAAGGAATGTAAGCACCTTGAGAGCAGGGGCTGGCTGCGTTTCTGTCTGCTCAGCACATAGCACTGAATCGAAGTGCTTAAGAAATGCTGGTGGAAGGACTGCCTGAAGTGATACTGTTTCTTCCAAAGCCCGTAAGCTCCTTGAGGGCAGAGACTGTTGGACCTCCCAGGCTTAGCAGAATACCTTCCGCTGACACACGGAAGCCCTTTTTTTTGCAACTTAGTCTAGGATTCAGTTCAACCCAGCACTGATTAAGCTTTTACTGTTTCAGTCAGCCACACAACAGGCGTTTATTAAATAATTGTGCCAGGTCCCACGCCAATGGCTGGGAATACAAAGAAAAGAACAAACATCCCCCAAGTTCTTGCCTTCAGGGAGCTTACATTCAAGTCTGGGGGACACCAAGCCAATAACTTTGTACACATAAGATGTATGCTAAGTAGATTGAGGCTGGTCGCAGAGGGAAGAGGTGGGATGGGTTGGGAGGAGGGATTTCTTACAGAAGGTGGCTTATGTATCAGGTATTGTCCCAGGCTCTGGGGTTACAAGGACCCCCAAAAAAGGTCCTTCCCACAAGGAGTTTCCATTCTACTTGGGAGATGTAGTATAGAAACAGATAATTAAGGGGTGGCTAGGTGGCGCAGTGAGTAGAGCGTCGGCCCTGGAGTCAGAAGGACCTCAGTTCGGATCTGACGTCAGACACTTAATGCACACACAAAAACCTACCCGTGTGACCTTGGGCAAGTTACTTAACCCCAATTGCCCTCCAAAAAGCAAAGAAAAGAAACAGATAATTAAGCAATGATTTGATTATTTAATTTGGGGGGGTGCAATTTTAAAGGAATTTCAGGAAGGAGGAAGGGAGACCTAGCAAATTGGAAGAGGGGGAGGATCAGCAAAGGTCCCAAGTAGGATGGCATTGTAATTGAGCATCAGAGAAATCTAAGAGGGAGTATATTCCAGGCATGAGAGACAGTCAGTGTAAAGGCATGAGGTAGGAAAGAGAATAGGAAATGCAGGTACACCAATTTGTCTGGAATAGAGTAGAAGAGAGGTAATGTGAGGTTAAACAGGAAAAGTAGATTGGAATCTGAAATACCAAGTAGAGGAGTTTGTATTTGATTCTTGGAGTGATAGGGAGCCACGGAAGACTTTTGAGCAGTAGTAGAGTGATGTGGTCAGAATTGTACTTTAGGAATATCACTTTGGTCAGTTGTGGAGAGTGGATTGTCAAGGGGAGACCAAATAGGAGACCATTTCAGTAAGACTGGTGAGAGGTGCTGAGAGTTTGAGTGAGCCTGGTGGCTAGAGAGAAGAGAACAGATGCTAAGGATACAAAGAATGGACAAGACTTGGGAACCGATTGACTATGGGGAAGCAGAGTCTTTGGGGACTTTGAGATTATAAACCTGGGCAACTGGAAAGCTGGATACATGAATTGTAGAAATAGGGGTTTAGGAGGTGGGTAGGTTTGAGAGGAAAGATTGTGGCTTCTCAGCTATGGGACATCCAGATGGAAATGTCCAGCAGACAGTGGTGATGTTGGCTTGGAGCTTGGGTGATAAACATAGCTTATATATAGGAGTCATCTGGGACATGGGATGACCATTGAGCCCTTGCAATGAAGTTATATGCTGAGTGAGAATATATGGCAGGAGAGAAGGGAGGCCAGGATAGAATACTATAGAACACTAGCCATGGGGAGAAGAGAGGAGAGAACCAGCCAAATTAGAATCATGTAGGAGAACCAGGAGGAAGAAGTGCATCATGAAAACCTACAGAGGAGAGAGTGTTCAGGGGAGAGGGTGATAGACTGGCTCCAAAGCTGCAGAGATGTGGAGGGGGAGGAAGAGTGAGAAAAGGTCATTGGATTTAGCAATAGAGAAATTCCTGATGGCCCGGAAGAGGGCAGTTTCAGTCGGGTGGTGAAGATGGAAACCGGATTGCCTGAGGGTGGAGAAGTGAGTGGGAGGTGAGAAAGCGATGAGGTGAGAAAGTGATTAAACAGGCAGGGGAATGAAACCTCGAGGGCTTCCTGGAAGAGGTGAGCTCAGAAGCTGGTATGAGGCAGGTGGGCTGCAAAGGGGACTCTGAATTTCCCTCTCTTGAACTTCCAGCTTCCAGCAGCGGGTAGAGCGGTTCCATGAGAACCCAAGCGTCCGAGAGCTGCCGAGTGACAGTTATATTAGTCGGACAATTACCTTGGTGAACTGTGGTCCCCCGCTTCGGTAAGTCAGACCCTAAAGAGGACGGGGGAAAGGGCCCCAAGAGGAGCTAACGTTTCCCCTTCTGCCCATTCTTCTGTCGGAGAGTCTGGCCCTATCCCAGGTGTTTTGAGTCCTTTTATACATCTCCCCAACTCCATCCCTGTGGGAAAGGGCCACAGAAAGGGTCCTTTTGTGCTTCCTGGGGAGACATGGAAAGAGACCCCCATTCTGGCCTCAAAAAAAAAAGTCCTTCCCAGAGACACAGAGAGGCATCCTCCTCAGGGACACAGACTTCATAAAGACCCCTTCCCTATCCCCACTCTAAGAGAAACATCTCCAGAGACAACATGACCCTCTCAGACACACAAAGATAACTCCACAAAGAGAAATGCCATTAGAAAGACTATCAAAAGATTAAAAGAGATTCCTCCAAGAGACAGAGATACTCCTCCATCAGAGACATGGAGAGACCTCTCACAGAGACAGAGACAGAGATCACCACTAAGATACAGAGACCCTCCAAAGACAGTTACCCCTCCTCCAAACATGGAGAGATACACTCCCCTGCCTGTCTGCCCAAGATGTGGAGTAAGCTAGTTGGGACCCAAGGCCAGCTAGTGAGGAGCCCTGGCTTCCCCCCCATCCCCCCCCAGAGCCCTGGCTGAACGTCTGGCCCGGGCAGGGCCCTCAGAGAGTGAACCTGCTCGTGAGGCAGCTGCAAATGCTCTGGACCGAGTCACTCGCCTCTGCCACCGAGTCCTGGCTGACCTGCTCTTTCAAGAACTTCAGGTAAGTCCCAGGAAGCCTCTTGCCCCCTTTCCAAAGTGACTTTGTATCTATGACAAGGGTGGGATCAGGATCAGATCAAGGTCTGGCCATCTAGAAACCAGACTAAGACAAAGGAAGAAAGGAAAGAAAGGGGAGGGAGCAGAACAGAGGGAGGAGACAGAGATGTCTGCAGATGGCCCCGCTTACGGGGAGGGTCTGGGCCTCAGCCCTCCCCGGCTGCCCGTGGCCTGCTATCCCGTGGCTATGCTGTGGCCATGGCCGGGCCTCTGGGCTGGGATGGCTGTGACTCTGCACTTGCTTTTGTGCTCAAGTCTGGGACTCTTTCCAATGGGGGGGCCATGAATTATGTGAGCATTAATTAGGAGAGCTTCAGCTTTGGCTACCTGTGTGTGCTCAACCCCTCCCACCCCCGCAAAGGCACTGACAGCTCACGCATCCCCCCATTAAGGCTGGAAGAGGCAGAATCCCTGGCTCATCTATCTACGGACTCAGTAGCCTGCCCGGGGCCGGGGGGGGGGGGGTGGAAGAGAGCAAGGAGCTTGTGGGTCAGATGAACCCTGATCTCCTCTCCTTTCTCTGGATGAAACCAGCCCCACTTCTCCAAACTGATGCGTCGGAAGTGGCTGACCAGCTCTGAGGCCCTGGATGGCATTGTGGGGACCCTGGGAGCTCAGGCTTTGGCCCTGAGAAGAATGCATGACCGGCCCTACCAGGTATGAATGGACACATCCACAGGTGAGAGGAAAGGGATGGTTGGAGAATGGTCAGGAAGAGGGACAGAAAAATGAAGGCCGCGAGAGATCCCCCCTTCTCCTGGTGCCTTTGCCCTGCCTCCTCTTCCTCCAAAATTGGACCTCTGTGTCTAGTCTAGCCCCATCTCCCCCATCTGTCTTTTTTCATAATATCCATCCTCCATATCTCTCTCTCCCTTCCTCCCTCTCCCCACTCTCTCTCTCTCTCCCACTCTGTCTCTCTCTCCCCCTTTCTCTCCTCTCCCTCTCTCTCTCATTTCTATGACCCCATATCTCCCTTCATACCCTCTTGTATCTCTTAAATATTTCCTCCTTGGGGCAGCTAGATGGCACAGTGAATAGAGCACCAGCCCTAGAGTCAGGAGGACCCGAGTTTAAATCCGGCCTCAGACACTTAACATTTACTAGCCTTAACAGACATTACTCAGACACTTAACGCTTACTAAGTGACCTTGGGCAAGTCACTTACCTCCAATTGCCCTGCCCTCCCCCCTCCAAAAAGCAAAATCAAAAATATTTCCTCCTCTCTATGTCCCTTATATCTCTCCCACTTCTGTGTCCCCCAGTCTCTCCCCCTTTTCTCTCTTCCTGTTCTCATTTCCGCATTTCCTTTTGTCCCTGCATCTCCCCATCTAAATTCCCCCCATTTCTTCCCCTCTCTCTCCCTCCATGCCCTCCAATATCCCCTCCATCTTTCTCCTTGCTCTATCCTGATAATCTCTCTCCCCCTGCCCCACATCCCGGTGTCTCTCTTTTGTACTCACTCTGCTATGTGCCTAGGCCCTGGTGGGGGAGCTGCACCGCAGGGCACTGGTGGAATACGTCCGGCCCTTGCTGAGGGGCCGCCTTCGCTGCCGATCTGCCCGCTCCAGGAGCCGAGTGGCCGGGAGGCTGAGGGATGAGGCTGCCCAGCTCCAGAGGCTCTTCAGGAGGCTGGTTAGTGATGGGAAGGAGGGGGAGGGGGAAGGGTCAGAGGGAGAGAAACCTGGGCCCAAAGAACCTTAGAGTACTTTAAGACCTTCCACTTAAAAAGCAAATTCTGGGGTCCTTAGGGGACTGTCCTGTTCCTTAGAATATTAGATTCTTAGTGTCTTGGCCTCTGGGAATTTGGGGACCTTAGAACCCAGTGGGACTAGCTGCCTGGGAGGTGGCAGGGTCCCGCTCCTTGGGGACCTTCACTGGATCTGCCGGAGGTGCCTGGTGGAATTCTGCCCAGGCGGATTAGTTGCTTCCAACAGATTTGGAGCCAGAGCTGGATTCTGAGACCCCCTGGAGTCTTAGGATGTGAGCATCGGCTCTGAGGCTCTGTCAGCTCCTCCCTCACCAGAGCTGACATTGCTGTTACTCTCCAAGGCCTCAAAGTGTACACGTCCTCATTTGGCCTTCACAAATACCCACTGGGGAGGAGAAGGTCACATAAGACGACCTAAGTAGAGTTGTCCAACTCAGGGCGCCCACAAGCAGTGGGTAAAACTCCTGAGTTAGGCCTGAACCAGATGAAAGTGCTATTGGGAGATAGCTAACAAAATACAACGTGACATAGCTAATGTGAGTTTGTGGTTGTCCAAGTCCACATACTGCTTACAAGGATCCTCTTCTATTTGAGTTTAACATCACTGAAGAAAAGAATGCTTAGTCGAAAGTCAGGGAGACCTAAACTGATACTAGCTGTGTGACCCTGGGCAAGTCACTTACCTGCTGTTTGTCTCAATTTCCTCATCTTTAAAATGGGGATAGTATAGCACCTGTCTTACAGAGTTGTTTGTGAGGATCAAATAAGATATGCAATATATGCACTTTTTTTTATTTTTTAGAGACAATCAAGGTTAAGTGACTTGCCCAGGGTCACACGGCTAGTAAATGTCTGAGACCAGATTGGAACTCAGGTCCTCCTGACTCCAAGGCCAGTACTCTATCCACCACACCACCTAGCTGCCCCAACACATTCACTTTAAAAAGCATTATAGTAATGAAAGTATATAGAAATAGGGTTTGAACTCAGTTACTGTAAGTCTGGAGTAAACTTTCTTTGATTGGGAAAGCTAACTAACCTGCCTGCCTGCCAGGGTTTGAAGATATCTTGGACCATGGAGTCAGGGCCGGAAGGTACCTTAGGGATTGTCTAATCTATCTCCCTCATTGTCCATGTGGGAAATGGAGGCCCAGAGGAAGGAGCTGCCTTGCCCTAGGTCCCTGGATGAGTCAGGAGTGAGCTGGGATGCCAGGCGTCAGCTGCTGATTGGAGGCTGGGGGGCCTAGACAAGAGAGGGCTCTGGGGAGGATGCCCTGGCTAGCGCTGTTTTCTTGTCCTCAGGAGTCTCAGGCCTCATGGCTGGATGCTGTGGTACCACATCTGGCTGAAGTTTTGCAGCTGGAGGATACGCCCAGCATCCAGGTGGAGGTTGGGGTCTTGGTTCGTGACTACCCTGATATCAGGTGAGGGGAGGAGTGGGGAGAGAACCTGGGGCCCTAGAGGCTGACAAAATGATTGATCAAAGCAACAACAACCACTGAGCAGGGCCTTTTGAAGGGCCACTGGGCGTGTGGGTGGTGGGGCTAGGATTCGAACTCAGGGTCCCTGCCTCCTAAGTCCGGCTTCTTTCCACCTCACTTCCTGCCCAAGGTGCCCTGGGCCTGTGCCAGCTCTGGGCTGGCTGCCTTGGCCTTCTTGGTTTTGGCTCAGCTTTTCCTTGTTTCCTGCCCCAGGGGTGGAGTGAGCGTGTCTGATGGCCGTTTCCTGCTCCGGCCCCTCCCGCTCACACCCGCCACTGCTGTGGCACAGGGGAGACAAACAGGAGGCCACAGGAAGGGCCCGGAGGTGGAGGGTGGGGAGGAGAGGAGAGAGAGGAAGAGGAGGTGGGAAGGGCCACAGGGCAGGCAGGCGGCACGGCCACTAGCAGCCCCTGGGGAGCATGATGGGAGCCCAGGGACACCCAGTGAAACCCTGAGGGAGCCTATGAACCAGGGGCAATCACCAACACGTGCGCACGAGTGCACACACACACACACACACACACACACACACATATACATGCACATGTACGCACGCACACATGCACACACACAAATACACACACACATGCACACCCACACACAGACATCTCTGATGAATGACCTGAAGATCGGGGTTCTTGAGACTTATTGGAGGGACTCCCGCTGGGTGTGCTTCAGAGCTAGGGTCTTGGGTCTGGGTTCTTTTGGGGCTCGAGAGATAAAGATCCCAGGACTAACTTGCCTGAGGAGGAGGTCTATTCTGGAGCTGACTGTATAGGGAGTAAAACTCCCAGATCTGTATTGCTACAGTACTGAGGGTTCTGGATCTGGGTTTAGGGGTTCTATAGCTGACTTCTGGGGTAGTGAGGGGTTCCAGACTCCAGCACTTGGGGAGAACAATGGCTCTAGATCTTTTGGGGGGGGCCTCTGGGATTGAACTGGGGTGAGAATTAAGCTTGAAGGTTTGATAACCCTCCCTCAAACAGAATGATGGTTCTGGATATGGGTCTCTGGGTTTTAGTTGGCTTTGGGAGGATTTCAAATGATGGTTCTGGACCTGGAGACCCAATGATATCCTCTCATCTCTCCTTAGGAGGAAGCATGTGGCTGCCCTGTTAGATGTACGGGGCCTCCGAAGCGCAGCTGCCCGCCATGAGATACTGGCTGTGGCCCGGGACCTGGAGCAGAGCGGGGAAGGGGCCACTGCCCCTCCCCGGGACCGGGCTTTTTTTGCTGACATTTCTGTCCCTCGGCCCCCCTTCTGTCTGGGCCTCCCCCTCCCACTTGCCCGACTACCCCTCACCCGACTCACCAGGCCCGATCTTGCCTGTCTGCCCAGGCCCCGCCCTCGGCCCCCTGCCCGGCCTCGTGCCGAGCCCTGAGTGCATCTGGGCCTCCTGGAACCTGCCCTGTGATGCTGCTGTCCCAGCTGGGAAGCCTGTGTCTTCTCCCTTTCCCCCAACATCTGCTGCTGAGAAACACCCTGCCCCAAGGAAGGATTCTGTCCCTGGGTTTAAAACCAGGTCGTGGAGCACGGGATGTCAGAGCCAGGAGAGTGTTCAGAACAGAATGCCAGGGCTAGGAGAACCCTCAGAACACAGAATATCAGAGCTGGAGGGGCGTCAGGACTGGGAGAACTTCTAGAATCCTGACTGTCTGATTGGGAGGGACCTCAGGCTGAAAAGGAAGTCAGAACGCAGATCAATAATGAATCACTAAACCTTTACTGAGTGTTCCAGGCACTGCTCTAAGTGCATGACTATCACAGGGGGAGAACTGAGGCTCCTGAGTGAGGAAAGGGATTTCCTCTAGGTCACACAGCAAGCCAGTGGCAGAGCTGGGATCCAGGGCTGCTCCTGTGTTAGGGTAGGTCCCATAGAAATACTGGAGGCTGTGCCTTGCTCTGTCTAGTCTCCATCTCTCTTCCCTCTAAACTTCTTCTTGGGGTGGCTCCTTATGTAATAAAGAATGTATGATTATAAAATAAATATGTTTCTATTTAACAAGCAACTGAGGCTGAGTCTTGTGTTAGGAGGTAGGGGTGGATGGGAAGGGGACCCTAAGGCAAGAGTGGGGAATCAAGCCCTCTCTCCCACATTGAGCTGGGCCAGAAGTTAGGGGTCTGAACCCCAAGATGGCTAGGGCCGCCTAGGAGGAATCCCCCTGCCAGAGGAGAAGTGGTGGCCTTCCCTTCTGAGCAGGAATATGGCCCCATGCCTTACCATTGATGCTTTAGGGCCCCCTCCATAAAGAGAAAATGAAGGGGTCCCCTCTTACCACTCTCCCTCCTGCAAAGGTTTCAGATATCTAGGAATTTATGGGATAAGATTTAGAGGTGGAAGGAACCTCTAGTTCCTTCTAGTTCAGTTTCAGCCAGCTAGTTCAATTTCCCCCTCCCCCTTCCTTTTACAGACAAGGAGTACCAGTCCCGAGGAGGGCATTGAGCTGTCCAAAGTCACGACGTTAGTGAGTGTTAGAAGTAGGATTTGAACTTGGTGCTCTTCCCATGGGCCCCATAAAAAGGGGCATCTGGTCTCAGCTGAGCTCCTCACACACACTGCCACACCGCTGCTTCCAAGAAGCCTTTCAGGGTCAAACCCCAAAAGGCAGGGAGTCCCCCGGGGGCAATGGAGGGAAGTCAAGACCTTCTCCAATCTCTTCCTCCCAGCCTCTAGTCTTGGTTAAGTAGAAAAAATTCTAGCCTGGGAGCTAGGAGGGGGAGGTTGGGCCCTAACCCTCCTCTGTTTCACTGTGAGACTCCAGGCTAGTTCACACCCCTTCCCCTGGCCTTGGTTTCCCCATTTGTCAAGAGGACCTTGGCCAAGATGACCTTTGAGGTCCCTTCCTGCCCTGACACTCTGAGATTCTGTGACTCCCTCCCGGGTCCCCAGAGGCCCTGGGACGGAGACAGGAATTTGATTTGTTTCCTTGTTTTTCTTCCTCAAGGGGTGGGGGAGGGGAGATAACTAAAGGCAGCCAAGGGTGAGGGCCGAATTCTGCCCTGTGGGAGCCACCCCTCCCAGCTTCCAGCTAGAGGTGTTGGGAGGGCAGGGGGAGGGGCTGTGGGGAAAGGGGGAAGTGCAGGGGGGAGGAAGCAGGAGGTGGGAAGAGAAGGCTCTGCCCCTGCCCGGGTGGGCTTAGTGAACAGCTTTGGGCAAACACATCCCCCTCTCTGAGCCTCAGCCTTGATGCCATCTGAAAAACAAGAGGCTGGCAGGGATAGAGAGCAAGGTCCCAGCTTGAACCCAAGACCCAGAATGGCAGACCTAAGGAGGACTATAAGGGATTTGGGAGATCCACCAAAATCTATCCCCTCCCACCTAATTTTACAGAAAGGGAAACCAGAGAAACAGGAAGCCACTTTGCCCAGAGTTATAGAGCAAATCAGGGAAGGAGGTCAAGACTTGAACCAGAGCTTCTGGGGGCTATAGATCACCTCAGTCTGCTGACTACCCCCCTGTCCCCCACCCCAGCCTGGAGTCTATGACAACCCTGAGAGGGGGGAGCGGGGAGAGAAGAGGAGGACGAGGAAGGGGCCTTCTGCATCTCCCCTAGTCACCCTCTGCCCTTTCAGATCCCTTCAGCATCTAAAGGGCTGCCCATGGGGAAGAGAGATCAGGCTGCCTTTGCTGGGCCCCACTCAGCAGAGTTGGGAGTGATGAGGGGTGGAGATGGGGCTTGGACCTGGGACTCCCATCCAGACCATGAGCCTGGGTAGGACGGGGATAAGGGTGAGTATGCTTGGCCATCCAATAGCTGACAGCTGGCTGAAGAGAAAGTCATTTATTATAGCAAGTTATAGCTATTGCTTCTTTGGGCTGGGGTTCCTCCTTGAAGGGATCCTAGGGAGCAGGACAAAGGGATAAGCCAATAAGAGGAAGCCTATATGTCAGCCCCCCCAGTCCCTTTATGAATAACCACATCTCCTCTCCCAGCAAAGGGCCTCCAATTCAGCCCCCATCTCCTCCTCACAACTTCTTCAGGATTTTCTGTATTTTTTTAATGCAGACTCCAAGAACCCCAGAATCTGCAAGGTGACTTTGGAATTGAAGAACAGTGGCCACAGCAGCAAGCTCTGAAAAAAGGAGGGAACAGAGTGATCAGGAGGAGGCCCCAGCCTCAACCTTGGCAACTCCAGGGGAAACAGAGTCCAGGGGAGAACTGCTGGCTTAGAAACATTAGCTATGGAGTGGTTTTATTTACTTTGGTAAGCTTTCTCCAATTACACTCTAACCTGGTCTGGGCAGCACTTTGGTATTTTTCAGTCCAGGAGTTTTGACATCTCTAGACTAAACTATCTCTAAGGCCCTCTCTAACATTCCCTGTTCTAAGGCCCCTCCCAGCCCTGACATTCCCTGTTCTGAGGGCCCTCCCAGCCCTGACATTCCCTGTTCTGAGGCCCCTCCCAGCCCTGACATTCCCTGTTCTGAGGGCCCTCCCAGCTCTGACATTCCCTGTTCTGAGGGCCCTCCCAGCTCTGACATTGCCTGTTCTGAGGGCCCTCCCAGCTCTGACATTCCCTGTTCTGAGGCCCCTCCCAGCTCTGACATTCCCTGTTCTGAGGGCCCTCCCAGCCCTGACATTCCCTGTTCTAAGGGCCTCCCAGGTCTGACCAGCATCCTCTGTTCTAAGGACTCTGACTTTCCATATTCAAAGCCCTCGCTGCTCTTACCTTCTCTAAGGCTCCTTCTAGTTCTGATATTCTCTGTTCTCAGGTATTCCTCTCAGCTTTGTCATTCTAAGATTCTTCCATGTGAGTGCTGCATATTACCCTGGCAGTCAGTCACTAAGCATTTATTGAGACCTTACTATGTGCCAGCTATTACGCTGAGTGCTGGAAACACAAACACAAGCAGAAACAAAGACAGTCCCTGGTCTCAAGAAGCTTCCCATCTAATAGAATGCTAAAAAAGGAACTTGAAAAGGGGGAAGGGAAAAGGCAGGGAAAGGTCTATGCAGGTGAACCCACAATGCACTCTAGGGAAGGTTAAGGACAATTGTTGCCAGGGCCTTCTCTTTAAACTGAAAGTTCTGAAAGGAACCAATCAATGGGAATGTGGGCCTTAGGGGGAGGAGAATGCCAAGGATGAGGCAACAGGTAATGCAGTGCATAGAGTGCTGGACCTAGAGTCAGAAAGACCTGAAATCAAATCTGGTCTCTGACACTTACTAGATATGTAACTCTAAGCAAACCACTTAACCTCAACCTGTCTGAATTTCCCCCACTGTAAAATGGGAGATAAAAATACCACCCAGGGTTGTCATGAGAATTAAATGAGATATTCGTAAAGTGATGAGCACAGTGTGTAGCACATAGTAGACGGTGTAGAAATGCGTCCTCCCCTTCCTCTCCCGTCTGATGTGAAAAGTAGTAGGGAAAGTACTCATGTATTTATTTGTTATTCTTCAGTCCTTTTTAGTTGTCCAACTCTTCGTGACCCCATTTGCCATTTCCTTCTCCAGCTCATTTTACAGATGAGAAACTGAGGCAAACAGGGTTAAGTGACTTGCTCAGAGTCACACACCTTGTAAAAGTCTGAGACTGGATTTGAACTGTGGACAATGAGGCTTTCTGACTCCATTCCCAAAGCTCTATCCAATGCAGCGCCACCTAGCTGTCGTGTGTATTAATGCTGTATGAATTAAGAAAGGTTACCTTGTGTTCTAATTTTCATGTTGCTAACAATATAATTGTGTGGAAGGCAACCTCTGGCATATACAGTATCAACCTCACCATTTAACATTGTATAAATTATGTCCCTGTTGTTTGTAACAATTTGGTATTATCTGACATGTCAACCAAGTACAGTCTATTCATTTCAAGGCTTTGCACATAGCCGGCACTGGATAGAATTCAGCCTCTGTGCTCAAGAACCCTGAGACTGGGATGGACAGTCTTGTGAAGGGATAAGAGATCTGACATCTAAGGCCTGGGGGGGGGTTCTAGTCTACCCATGCCTCCTTCCCCTCAGTCACAAGGAAAATTATCTTGGACGTCATTTAATCCACCTATATAGGAACAGAATCTTCACTAGAACCTACCCAGTAGATGGTCCTCCAGTCTCTGCTTAAAGACCTCCAAGGAAGGGGAACTAGCCTCTCAAGGCAACCCATTGACCTTTGGGATGGCTTTTATTGTCAGGAAGTTTATCTTAATCTCAAGTCAAAATTGGTCACTTTTCAGTCCCCTTCCCCTTTCCCCACCCCAACCCTGGCCCCTCAGCTCCCAGTTCTTCCCTCTAAGGTCAAAGAACATAGCTAATTCCTTTCCCACATGCAAGTACTGGAAAAGAGTCATCATGACCCCCTTGTGTCTTCTCATTATTAAATACCACCAATCCCCTCAACTGATCTTATAACCTGGATGCCAAGCCCTTCACCATCCTGGCTGCTCGCCACTGGACATTTTCCAGTGCATTAATGTCCTTAAAGCATTGAACTTGTGGTCCACTAATACCTCCAGCTCTTTTTCAGACACATTCCTGCCTCACCACGTCTTACCCTTTCTGGGCTTCAGCTTCCTATTCTGTAAAATGAGGCAATAGGACTCTAAATGGTCATGCAAATCCTTGCCAGCACTATGGTTTTTGAGCATATAATTCAAAATTCTCTTTCCCTTAAAAAACATTTGGTAAGCTTTCTAAAATGGCTCACTGGGGCAGCTGGGTGATTCAGTGGATAGAGCACTGATCCTGGAGTCCAGAGGATCTGAGTGCAAATCTGATCTCAAACACTAACTGTGTGACCCTGGGCAAGTCACTTAACCCCAATTTCCTTAAAAAAAATATTTATCTGTATCTCTGCCTCCTTGGACAAAACCTAGACCAACTAATTAACTCCTTGGTGGTTAGCTCATCACCCTAATATTAGATGGGACAGCGGGAACTCACTTATCCAGAACCCATTTGTCCAATGTCCTAATCTCTAAGAACTCAGCTTTCTAGGGTCCAACTTTTTGTGTTGTCTATTGTATTTCCATTTTTGCTCCCATCACTTAACTTCCATCAACTACCTTGCCCTTTTCTAGTTAACCACATACACCTTTCAAATCTTTTTGTTCAATTTTTTTTTTTTTTTGCTTTTTTGGAGGGGAAGACAGGGCAATTGGGATGAAGTGACTCTCTAGAAGTTGGTTGTCAGGAACCCAGGCAGCTCTATAAAATAGAGTCATGCACCCTATAACTGAGTTCCTTCCAAAAAGCTGAGGTCTTGGAGATTAGATCATTGGACAGATGGGTTCTGGATAAGTGAGTTCCCATTGCAACTGGCACCTGGAAATAGGTTCCAATGTGCCACTGTAAGTCTGGTGGGGGGCATTTCCTTCAAGACCTCAAGATTCATTGTTAGACCCAGGGGGGGTCCTTGCTCTGATGACTTTCTCAGAACATCTGAGCACTCCAAAAGCAATGCAGTTGAGAGGCTAAGGGCAAACTACAGTGTAACCCTCACAATGTAAGGTCTCTTAGAAGGGGCCACCATTAATACTGACAGGCTGTGGCATCCTCTTTGTGGCCCAGGCAACTCAACAGCTCTAGACTGCAGAGAAGCTGCATTGGGCAAGGGAGTATTCTCACTGTCCTATGTCCTATGAAGTAACAGGGTCAGGAGCCCATCCTCTGCAAAAGGAGGACTCAAAGCTATGAGGGACCACAGAGATCATCTTGTCAAAGCCACTCTAATTTCACAAGTGAAAAATAACCCACTGAGTTCTGGATATTTGTTTGAGATTTAAAGCTGGAAGGGAGGCCCCTAAGCCATCCCCCTCATTTTACAAATGAAGAAACTGAGTCTAGAGATATTCAATGACTTCTTCAAGACCTCACAACCAAGACTGAAATTTCCTAATGCAGTATTATTCTGTGCCATGTGCCAGACATATCTTGGGCAAGGTGCCTGATGAGAGATCCAATAAATGAATGGCATTGCTGGAATTTGAATCCAAATCCAATGTCCTTTCCATGACACTACACCTGGGGCAGACCCCTGACTTCATTCATGCCTCCCATTCTTTCCTGAAGTCCATTGCTTTTTCTCAAAAAACCATTATTTACCCCCCACCCTCACCCCCAACACAGACACACCAAAGACCCAACTTCTAGCTAGGTATGTGAGTATAGGTGATAATGGCTGGAGTTTAGAATACCTGAGTTCAAATCCAGCCTAAGAAATTTACCACTGTGTGACCCTGAATGCCTGCCTCAGTTTCCTCAACTGGAAAATGGGCATAATAACAGGCCCCTACCTTCCCAGGGTTGTTGTGAGGTTCAGATGAAGTCTTTGTAAAGGGTTTAGCAGCGTGCTTGGTATGTAAGAGGTGTTTAATGGATGTTTGTTTCCTTCCTTCCCTCCTTAACCAACCCCTCCTGCCAGGAGTCCATTCAACCCAATGAGCACCCTAGTCACTCACGTGGACAAAGTGTAGGAAACAGCCAGAGGTGAAGTTCGAGACACCTACAGTAGCCAAAGCCTCTCTAACAAAGTCATCTGCAGACTTCACCAAGAATGTTACGGGGGGGAGTTTACTCATGTTGCTGGAGACCAACAGGGGGGTAAGAGTCTGGAAGAAGAAATTGATGACTGGATGGAAGGGTTATAGCTTTCACCCTCTCCATGCCCCCCCTAGCTGGTCACCCATCTTGGCCCCCACCAAACCTGCATGCCACTCACCGATCCCACTTGCCTTGGCCCCCTTGCCCTCCTCCCAAGCTCTTCCTCATTTCTGAGCTCCTCACAGACCTTCCCATCTATCCCTTCATGTCCTAGCAATCACATTCACACTGAGGACCCCACCCATACCTGTATAATGACTCCGGAGGACTGGTATTCCAAGGCCAAAGCCTGAGAGAAGCTATTTACAAAGGCCTGCAAGTAAGAGAGGATGAATCACAGACTTTTAGCATCCGAAAGGACCCAGACAGAGTACAGCTAGTCAAATGCACCCCTGAAGAGGAATCTTCACTACCCTGTCCTCCAGTCTCTGCTCAAAGATCCCCAAGGACAGGCAGCACGCTCCCCTTTGGGGCAGCTGTCAGTGAGAGGGCTTCACTGCTCCTGGTTCTGCCCTCTGGTTCAAGGAGAACAAGACTAGTGATTGTGTACATGACATCCTTCTGAATCCTGGATAAGAGTTCCCAAGTCTCTCACGAAGCCTTTTCTTCTCTGGGCTGAATATGCCTGGCTCTATCAGCCAACTGAACAGCTAAGAAGTATTTGTCTGTTCTATGCAGGGGCTATTCCAGGCGCTAAATTAAAAAACAAACAACCAAAGCAGTCCCTGCCCTCAAGAGGCTTCCACTGGATCTTGAGAAACACGTGTCCATATGTATCCAGAGCAAACATATGCAGCTGGCGTATGTGGCACAATGACAGAGTGCTAGATTTGGCTTCAAGGAAATCTGAGTGCAAATCCTGCCTTAGACACATCCTGGCTGTGTGACCCTAGGCAAGTCACTTAAGCTTTGTCTCTGTTGGTCTCAAATTTTACATCTGTAAAATGGGCATAACAATAGCACCTACCTCTCAAGGTTGTTGTGAGGATCAGATGGGCTGTTTGTAAAGCACATTGCAAACTAATGACCATAATTTATTAAATACCAGGTAATTGATAGGGGAAGTCTTGGGTCAGAGTGAAAGATCAGGAAGGGCCTCACTTAGACAAGGGACGGTGTGGGGGGGTGGCATCTGAGCTGAGTTTTGGAGGAAGTTGGAGATTTGAAGAGACAGAGGGGAGTAGGGAGAGCAATCCAGAAATAGAGGCAGGTTGGGGTGGGGGGTTACAATGTCCTATATGGGCAGCAGCAAGAAAGCCAATTCCACCAGGCTTAGCACACATAGTGCAGATAGGAGTCTACATAATCTGGATCCAGGCTGGCCTCAGATCTTGTTTCTGAGACTTACCACTTGTGTGACCCTGGGCAAATCACTTAAGCTGCCCAGGCCTTGGCTGAACTAGATGATCTCTGAGGCCCCTCCCAATTTTAGAGCAAGAATTGAATCCCACCCCTACCACCTGCTGCTACCTGATCATGGGTGAATTACTTCTTTTCTCTGGGTCTCAGTTTCCTCACATGCAAAATGAGGGAATGGCCTCTGAGGGCCCTTCTAGCTCTCCATTTGTGATCCTACTGCACTCATGGGTAATAGTGCTGGGAAGGTAGGTGCAAGCCTGGCTATGAAGGTCTGAAACACCAAAGAGGGGAATTTGTGTTGGACCAGACTCAAGGTCCTTCTGGTTCCCATCAGCACCTTCTCCAATTCATCGATGTTCTGCCTAAACTGCGGCACAGCCCAAAATTGGCCTCTCTTCTGGGGACAGTTCCAAAGTTTTGTTGTTTAATCATTTCAGACCCCCTTGGTCACAAAGAGTCAGACAGGACTGAAATGACTGAATAACAAAACTTGAGCACAAAATGGCAAAGATACTGGAGTGATTTGCCATTTTCCTTCTCCACCTCATTTTACAGATGTGGAAACTAAGGCAAATTGGGTTAAGTGACTTGCCCAGGGTCATACAACTAGTAAGTGTCTGAGGCCAGACTGAAACTTCTGAAGAGGAGTCTTCCTGACTCTAGGCACTAGGGCACCACCTAGCTGCCTTATGGTTCCCCGAACAACAGAGAAATCTTTCCTCTGACCCTGACAATTTCCTGAGTCATTCAAAGTCTGGGTCAGATTTCTCCCTTGCAGGAAGCCTTTCCTGACCACCTTGGCTCCCAGGGCTCTTCAGCCTCTCTGAGCCCTTCTGGACCCAGACTGGCTAACCCCCTCCCACCCTCCCTGCCCAGTCCAGACTCTCTGACTCTCCTTTTGAGATTGTTGAACATTAAGAGTCTCAGAGGGTGAACAACTCTTCCTTGGGTAGAGGAAAATCAGCCAATCCACAAGCATTTATCAAGCACCTATGTACTATGTTTCACACATTTATTAAGTTACACTAACTGTGTTCCCCACATTCTACTGTGAGATTTCTAGAAGCAGCATTGAAAGTCTGCTGGGTTTAGAGACAGAGGAATTGAGTTCATGTCCCAGGGCAGCCATTTAATAGCTGTCTGACTCTGGGCAAATCATTTCTCTGGGTCTTAGCTTCTTCAGCTGCTAAATGAGGAGTCTGGACAAGAAGGACTTCAGAGACACTTTCCTGCGGTGAATCTTGGATTCTCTGTCCCTGGGGAAGGCATGCTAAGGATGAGAGCCAGATGACCTAGTACCTGTGGGTGCTAGTGGCATCAGAGTACCCAGAGCACTTGGCCTGGAGTCAAGAAGATTGATCGTTTTGAGTTCACATCCAGTCACAGACACGTCCTAGCTGTGTGACCATGGGCAAGTCACTTAACCTTGTCTTCCTCAGTTTTCTCATCTACAAAATGAGCTGGATGAGGAAATGGCAAACCACTACCGTATCTCTGCCAAGAAAACCCCAAATGAGGTCATAGAGAGTTGGGCACAACTGAAACAACTCCAACACCTGTTTCTTGCCCACGTTGACATGGGTGTTAGAGGCAGGATCTGAACCCAGTCCCTCCGACTCTAGATCCAGCACTTTACCCGCTGTACTATGCAGTCTTCTATCTAGGCCATTTATGCTAGGAACCAGTGGAACTGGCCTTCTTGCTACTGCTTACATAGGCTCAAGGAGCTCATATTCTATCTGGAGAGAAAATATATCCGTAAATGTTTATTGAGTTATTTTTTTAGTCCTGTCTGAGTCTATGTGACCCCATTTTGGGGTTTTCTTGGCAGAGATACTGGACTGGTTTGCCATTTTCTTCTCCAGCTCATTTTACAGATGAGGAAACTGAGGCAAACAGGGTGAAGTGACTTGCCCAGGGTCTGAGACTTGATTTGAACTCAGGAAGACCTGTCTTCCTGACTCCAGACCTGAGGCTTTATGCACTATGGCGCCCCCAGTGCCCATATTCCTAAATAAGCCTCATGGAAATCAACTCAAGGCAAGATTGGGTTTGTTTTTGGTGGAGGGTGTGTAGGGGGAGCCTTAGCATCTGGGAGGCTCAGAAGAAGCTTTCCCAGTTTTGTGAACAGGCCTCGAAGCCCCTCACCATCCTGGGTGTTTTCCACACTGTCAGTTTTCTTCTAAAGGGTAGAGCTCAGAATTGACCACAAGAGTCTTGATGTGGCCCTGCCTGAGCACAGAGAGACACTACCCATTAGTAGCTTGTTCCTGGAATGAGGCATGGCCTTCCTCCTAGAGCCCAAGATCTAACTAGCTTTTTGGCTGCTGGGTCACAGTCATACTAAATACTGAGCTTGCAGTCCACTGAAACCTCCAGATCTTTTTCAGATAAACTATTGTCCAACCAACAAACTGGATTTGTGCACCTAACGTAAGGCTCCATTCATCCCTGTAAAGTTTCATCTTGTTAGACTCCACCCAGTGCTCTAGCCTGCTGTGATCCTTTAGGGTCCTCGATGTCACTGGGGGGAGAGAGGGGCAATAGACCTGGAGGCAGAAGGACATGAATTCAAATCCAGCCTCACATACTTCCTAGCTATGAAACCCTGGGCAGGTCACTCTACATTCTCTTCTCAGTTTTGGGTGACCTACATATTTGAATGTACATTTCATCTGTGCCTTCATCCAAGTCAACGATTAAAATGACTTAAAAAACACCACCGAATAGGCCCAAACACAGATCCCTGTGGCACTCCACTGCAGACCTCTTTCCAAGTTGACATCAAATCATAAATAACTAACTCTTTGAATCTGGTCATTCAAATGGTTTGAGATTCATGCATTTAATAGCTAATAATACCATTTTTGTTATGTTTACTATATTCCAGGCATTTCACTAAGTACCTTACAATTATCATCTCATGAAAAAAAAAAGTGAGTGCTTCCCTTTGGGGCAGCTAGGTGGCACAGTGAATAGAGCGAGGGCCTTGGAGTCCGGAGGAGCTGAGTTCAAATCCCGCCTTAGATACTTAACACTTACTGTGTGACCTTGGGCAAGTCACTTAACCCCAATTGCCCTAGCTTCCAGCTCCAAAAAGCAAAAAAACCCAAACAAACAAACAACAACAACAAAACCCCCACACAATTATCATCTTATTTTATCCTCAAAACAATTCTTGGAGGTAGGTACCATTATTATGCCCATTTTACAAATGAAGACACTAAGGCAAACAGAGATTAAGTGACTTGCCCAGGGTCAAATAGCTACTAAGGCTCAGCTCCAGGTCCAACACTCTGTGCACTGTGGCCCCCCCCTAGTGGCCTCAATCAGGCTGCCATCTAGCCCACATAGCTGTTTTCCACACCATCATGAGATACTAACACCTTGCTGAGGCCCATTGATCAGTGCTAGTTTTGCACACCTGTCCTAACAGGAAATAAGGTTATTTTGGCAAGACCTATCCTTGCTGCAGCCCTGCTGGTGCTCTGTGACCACAGCTTTCTAGGAATCTTCCTCTGAAGCCCCTAAAGCTTGGAGCCCCAGGACAAGCATAACAACATACTCCAGCTTTCTTCGGGCCCCCCCCTTCCACATCGGAACACACTCCCCTTTCCTGGGGTGACAAGCAAAGTTTCAAGGCAAAGGATTTCTGGAGTCTCAGGCCTAAGGATGTGCTACAGTGGAAGGTCTCTGGGGGTCTGGTTTGGGCTCAGAACAGAAAACGTTAGAGCTTCATACCACCTTAGAAGCATCAAAATTTTACAGATTCCCAGAACTAGCTCTGAAAATAGAACACTAAAGGGCCTAAAGCTTGGGACAGCCCCAGGAGAGCAGAGTTCAACTTTAATGTGGAGTTCAAAGTCAACAAGTAGGCTGGAAAAATGAAAACAACAAAAAACCCTGACCATATAAAGATACAATGGTGGCAGGAAAGACCAAGGCATAAACTTAGAAGACATATGAAAACAGCTATAAAAAAAGGCTGAAAGAAAAATGCTCATTGGACCCAAGCCCAACAAGTGGGCAGCTAGGTGATACAGCAGAAAGAGTGGTGGGCCTGGAGTTAGGAACACTCATCTTCCTGAGTTTAAATGCAACCTCAGACATGTTCTAGCTCTGTGACCCTGGGCACTTCACTCTGTTTTCCTCAGTTATATCCAAGTTAAGAGTCATGTCCAACTCTTGGTGACCCCACTTGGGATTTTCTTGGCAGAGACACTGGAGTGGTTTGCCATTTCCATTCTCCAGCTCATTTTACAGATGAAGAACTGAGGCAAACAGGGTTAAGTGACTTGCCCAGGGTCAAACAACTGTCTGAATGTCTGAGGTCAAATATGAACTCATAAAGAGGAGGATTCCTGACTCCTGGCATGGTACTCTATATACTGTACCACCTAATAGCCCAATCAGGGAAATTACATTTTTCTAAAAGGTACCATAAACAATGAAATAATATCAAAAAGTTTACAGCAAGTTTCTCTAATAAGTCCTCATTTCTCAAATATATACTAAGTATGGAACTGAGTAAAATTTATAAAAAGAACCATACCCAAATTGATAGTCAAAGGATATGAACAGGCAGTTTTTAGAAGAAAGAATCAGAACTATCATTAGTCATAAGAAAAAAATGCTCCAAATCACTATTGATTAGAGAAATGCACATCTAAACAACTCTGACGTACCACCTTATATACCTTATAGAAATGATAAATGCGGGAGGGAATGAGGGAAAATAGGTATGTTAACAAATTATTGGTGGAGTAGTGAACTCATCCAACCATTCTGAAGAACAATTTGGATCTATGCTATGAAAGGGCTATAAAACACTGCTGGGTCAAAGATACCAAAGAAAAAAAGGACCTGTATATACAAAAATATTTCTTTTGTGGTGGCAAAAAAAAAAAAACTGGGAATTAAAGGGATGTCCTACAGCTGGAGAATGGTTGAACAAGCTGTGGTACATGATTGTAATAGAATACTATTGTGCTATAAGAAATAATGAAGGGGATGGTTTCAGAAAAAAAAAAACATGGCAAGACCCATATGAACTGATGCAAAGTGTAGTGAGAACCATCAAATCATTGTACACAGTAACAGAAATGTTGTAATGATGATCAGCTGTGAAAGACTTGACCCAAGACACTTCCAAGGGACTTGTGATGAAAAAGTGCTATCACCTCCAGAGAAAGAGGAAACGGATTCATTCTGAGTGCAAATTGAAATCTTATTTTCTTGCATCCTTTGTTTTCTGCTTTTTTTTTGGCAATATGGCTCATATGAAAATGCATTTTTTTTTACTTCACATGTATAAACGATATAGTTTGCCTTCTCAGTGGGGGGAGAGGATGGGAGAGAGGGATAGAATCTGGAACTCAAGACTTAAAAAGAAAAGAATGTTGTAAATAAATAATAAATTTTTAAAAAGAAAAAACATCAAAATACATAATAATTTTAATATACAAAGAACAGGAATGGTGATTATAGTTAAACTGTGGATTTCTATTATGTACAATTTTTAATGTATTTATATTAAATTTAACAAGATAAAAGAAAAAACTAAGAGGGACCTTAGAACGTGGGGTGTTAGGCCTGGGAAGGTCCCAGAAGACAGAATATCTAAGCAGGGAGGAACTTCAGAACAGAGAATATCAGGAATGGCCTTAGACAAAGTCTGAGCTGGGAGAGTCCTTAAAGAAGGGAACATCAGATTTGACAATGCCCTTAGAACAGAAAACATCAGAATTGAGAGGGCTTAGAAGAGAATGCCTTAGAATACAGAATGTCAGAGTTCTGTGTGCCTGTGTGGTAAGGGGGGATGTCAGAGCTAGGAGGAGATGTAGAGCGCACAATGTGGAAGCTGGAAAAAACCTTAGATTATAGACTTTCAGGACCAGGAGGGCTTTTAGGATACAAGACAAAGAATCTCACAGTGGAAAGGGCTTACACAGAAGGAATCCCAGAATCCTCAAGCTGGAAGGCATTGACTCAGTATCTGTCTAGTCCATCCCATACCTGAGAAATCCCTTCTATAATGCAACTGGTCATCCAGTTCCTGCTTTAAGACTTTCAATGAGGGGCAACCTAGTATCCTGGGAGGCAGTTCATTCTAATTTTTCATAGCTCTGACTTTGAGGAAGCGTTTCTGGATGTCAGGCCTATATTTATTTTTGTTGAGTGGTCTCAGTCCTGTCTGGCTCATTATGACCCCATTTGGGGTTTTCTTGGCAAAGATACTGGAGTAGTTTGCCTTTTCCTTCTCTAGTTCATTTTACAAATAAGAAAACTGAGGCAGACAGGGTTAAGTGACTCGCCCTGCATCACACAGCCAGCGTCTGAGAACAAATGTGAACTCAGCTCTTCCTGATTCTAGGCCTGATGCGCTATCCACTGTACCAGCTAACTGTCCCAAGCCTATATTTGCCTCTGCATCTTCCACCATTGTCCCTGCTTCTGCCCTAAACAGAAATAGTCGAATCCCTTTTCCATATGACAGCCCTTCAGATACCTGGGAGACAGCTCTCATATCTCCCTTGTCTGCAATCACCTCTTCCCCTAGTCAGACCTACCCCTGGTCCTTTCAACAGATCACGCTATGTCCAGCACTGAAGGAGAGAACAGATGGGAAGAAGCAAAGAGGGACAATCTCCCTCCCCTCCCATGGCTTTACTGCCACCTCAATGCCAACAACTCCCAGAGCAAGACTTCAGGCCAGTTGCTTCCACCTAGAGCACATCCAGAACCAAGACGGACATGACCTTTTCCCTTTAACCTACCCTTCTTTCTGCCCTTAGTACCACCATTCAACCATTCTTCTCTGATGGGAACCTTAGGGTTAGCTTTGCTCCTTCCCTCTTCCCCCTGCTAGGATCCAGTCAGTTATGAGGTCTTGCAGAGCCCACATTCCTGGTACCTGTCCTATTCATCCTCTCCTCTCTTTTCAGGGCCATTACTGTGGCCCAAGCTCTCATGACCAGTTGTTTAGAACTTCCGAACAGCTTTCTCACAGGTGGTCTTAGTGGGGATCACCTAATACATAGCTCTGTCTACATCAGACCTGTGCTCAGAAAACTTTTAGCAGCTCCTTATTACTATTAAATGTAATAAAATGTAAAGTGCCCTCTGTGTCCTAGAAGAATGACTGCCTCTTCCACACAACACACTTTCACGTGCTTGAAGACACTTCTAAGCCAAACATTCCCAATTCTTCCAACTAATTCCCATACTTTCATAATATGTCACTCCCCTATTCTAAACCAAAAATCTTGTCTTTTCTTGCTATCTGCTCTAGAAACTTCCTTCCTTCCATCCTTCAAACTTTTTGGTCTGTTCACCATGGGATATCCCTCTGCAAGAGTGGTCACCCTGCTCTCCCTGGCCATTTCTAGCTGGAGCCTTCACTTTGTGGAGATGCCTACACTGGTTTGCCTTTATTCCCCTCCTGGCCCTACTCAGGACTTCCTAGAGTTCCAAATAATAACCTCCCCTCCAAGCCTAGGGCAAGGACTGTTTGTTTTGCTTCTCCCACATCCTCAGTGTTTATCACAGAGCCTAATGAGATGTTAATGATTGCTTAAATTAATGTTCCTGTCCCTCCCTCATATGGAGAGTTTTATCAGCACCAATAGGGAAGAGTGAAGATCAGCTTCCACTGATATCTCCCAGGAGGCTCCTGGGGCCCTGTTTGATAATGGGGCCCTCAGGCTTTGACTGGTTTGGTTTTATTACTCTATGATATCTCCCATTATGTAATTACTGAACCCACAGGGGTAGTGGTGAATGGGGGTGCAGGGATCACTTAGCCCCTACTCTCTGGTCTTACATATAGTAGACCTAAAACTGAGAGAGTTGACTGTCCGAGGACTCAGCGAAGGAGGGGCAGAGGGGGCACTCCTCCTGCCCCACATCTGATGCTCTACTCATTCCATCCCAATGCCTGAGCCTCCTCCTTGTTCCTGCTCTTGAAAGGGTCTGGGGTCTGGGCTCTTTCCAATGGGGATTCATTTACCTTCGTAGCCCCATAGAGAGTCAAGAATGGGACAGGCTGCTTGCCAGCCTCAGAGGATATGTTGATAATCACTCCACGGCCCCTGCAGAGTTGGAGAAGAGAGGGGAGGAGGGGAGAGTTAAAGGCAGAGGAATGTGGGACAGGCCAGCAGGTCTCTGTGGGGAGTGGGGAAGAGAGGAGGCCTGGGCCCCTACCTGGCTACCATCTGCGGCAGGATGATCCGGGTCATCTGTGGAGGAAGAGGCAAAGGCTATGTCTATCCAGTTACCCAACCTCAGCCCATCCCCAGAGAACATGTGTCCCCTGAACTCTTCCCACATCCCCACCCTGCACAAGCCCTTCCATTCCCTGACAAAGATGCTCCCTGTCTCTTTTCTGCCTCAGTCTCACCTGAACCATAGACAGCATGTTGCAATTCATTATGTCTGTGAATTCCTGGGAAGACAGAACATACCTCTTATTTTCCATGGGGCCCAGGATCTCTCATGGCAACCCAGCCATGAATTCTTGGGTTGGAGTTCGATGACAGAAAGTTCTTTCTCATCCTTCAAGGCTCTCCTCCCCCCACCCATCCCATGCCATCTCAGCACTCAAATCCACCCCCCCCCAAGCTTGGTCAGAGGCCTAATTAAAACAAATCAACCCACATTTTAAATAAATAGAGGCTCAACAAATAGATGTAGAGTGGAACAAATCTGTCAGAATTTCTAAAGCAACATTTTCTCAACATTGATTATTGTCATGGCCCCAAAAGCAAGGGGAGCTAACATTTCTGAGCTGTTTTAAGTTTACAAAGCACTTTTGGGCCTTTTTGCAGAGGGGGGTAGGTGGTGAGATAAGAGAGAAGATGGGGTAATGGGGGAAGGGGCAGATAAAGAGGGCAAGAATAGGGGAGAAGATGAGATGGAAAAAGTAAGAGAAATGGGAAAGGGGATGAGTGGACGGGGGTTGTTGATGTGGCTTCCTCTACCTTGCCTGCATTCTCAATATCCAGTAGCTTCTTGGAGAGTTCGGAGTTAGCCATGCCAACATTGTTGACTGCAAAAAAGACCAGGTCAGTAGCACAGAGCAAGGGGATGGAGAGGAATTCTGGGGGCAGGACTGAGAAGGGAAAAGGGAGCGGGTGGGTACCTAGAATGCCAATGTCTAGGCCCTCCAGGGCTGTCTTGATTGCCTCATAGATCTCCAAGCCTCCAGTGAAGTCTACCTGGATAACTCTTGTCTCCTTACCATGGAACCTTGCTGTGGGAAAACTCAGAGAATTCAGAACAGAAGCTTGGTGCCACTCCCTCCTTCTTTTATAGGGAGTAAAGTTCCAGAGAAGATATGGGACTGACTGGTCCAAGGGACACACTGCTCATAGGTGGCAAAGCTGTGTTGAACCAGGGTCTTTTGATCCCAGATCCCATGGTGGAACCTTAACCAGACTCCCTTTTGACCCCTCCTTTCTAGTCCAGCCCTCACCAATGTCTTCAGCCTCTTGATGTAATTTCTGTATATCTCTGCTGACCAGTATGACATTGAAGCCTCTTTGGGCCAGCTGCATGGAGACAAAAGAATGGGGAGCTTGAAGGTGTGGGCACACAGAGCCTCCCACACCTCGAGAAGACTCAAGAGGACCCATCCAAATCAGGACAAAGAGGGATATGGAGAATTCCTAGGATCCCACGGGCAGAAACACCCAGGACAAATATGGGTGTCTGTATCTATCGGTCTAGCAAGCAGTAGGGCATTACATGAAGGCAGAAGCTATCATGGATCTCTCTGTGTATGTGTACACACATACGTTATGTTAATGATTACATATTTACACAGGGATTCCCCTGCAAACACATGGCCTGAGGCTCTAGAAAATGTCCAGAAAGTGACTCGCACAGAGGAAAGTATGCATGGGAGAAAACACAGAATGTATGGGACCATGTATGAGAAATGCAATGGAGCAGACAGGTGGGGTCCATACTCAAGTACCTTACAGACTCAGGTGGAGCCAGACCTGCCCCCCCCGCCCCTTACCTGGTGAGCATAGCTCCTGCCGATTCCACTTGTGGCCCCGGTTACCACTGTGGGAGGACAGAGGCTGAGAATGGAGACCTTTGGGACCCTGGGGCCAAACCCTCTGGAGGACCCACTAAATGGGAGATCCCAGGAAGGGGCAGGGGGAGAGCCTTTACTCTCCACTCGCTCCACCCCAGCTCTATGTCCATTGCCCAGGAACTAGAAAGGATTTCAAACTGTTTACGTAGTGGGACCTAATGAGGAAATGAGGGTCAGCACAACATGAACACGCTACCAGGGTCATGCAGACCTTAAGGTGTCCACAGCTGTCTGTCACGCCTACATACTTCAGCTCTAAACCTTCCAAGGACCCTGGAAATCATTTAGTCCACCCCCTGCCCCCAAACCACCTTGAAGTCCAAAGATTACGTGACCTCCTTGGAGTTACCCGTCATGGAACCAAATTCAAGGTTGGGACAGACCTTGGGGAAACTTAGCCACTTATGTTACAAACAAGGGCCAGGAAGCCCCAGAGGGGAAGCCACTTGCGTGGGGGGTCCTGCAGAGGTCAAAGCAGCTTGACTGAATTTTGAACCCTGGTTCTGGAGACCTCCATCCATGGCCCACACTCTTTTGGCCCTATGGCCAGAGCTCTTGCCCCTGCCCTTTCCCTCCCTTCCTCTCCCACACACCTGCCCAGGTCCCTTGCTTCTTGAGAGACATCCCAAGGCCCAGGCCAAGCTGGGGCAGCCCATAGACCAGTAGGGCATGGCCCAGCCACCAGGCTACCCGCAGAAGCCACCAGGTTGCAGCCACTGTGCCCAGCATTTGGAAGGCCAAGCCGCCCGATTCCATCCATGGGACCATCCTGGACAGAGCAACGTGGACGTCAGGCAGGACAGCCTTGGTAAGCGGCAGACTCAGCTCTGATGAAGCCAGAGGATTAAAGGCCACAGGCTGACTCAGGTCCTAAAGTCTTTCTGAAGTGGGAGGGGTTAGGGAAGGAGAATGTGGGATGGCAGCAAAGCCAAGCCAGCCTAAGACAATAGATGGAGGGACCCTGGTGTCCTGGAAGGAGCCACAGCGCTACCTGGTGACCAGCACTGGTTGTGCAGGGTGATCAGACAGAACGGCCAAGGGCAGAGAAGTCCCCCCTCCCTCACTGATCCCCTCCATCCCAGGACACTCCATCATCTTTTTCCAAAGACACTTTATTGAAATCTGGTGAGGGGAAGGAGGGTGAAGCAGCTCTTTGATCCCAGCTTCCAGGCCTTTCGCGTGTCCCAGTCCAGGGGAGGGCCCCTGAGCCCGTGATCAAGGAGAGCTGGGGTGGCCTATGGGGGCACCAGACTTTGGGAACCACAGTGGGGGTGCAGCACAGCTGAGCAGGGCCATGCCTCTACTAGGCCCGGGTGCTAGGACCAGTCTCAGTCGGGGCTTTGATGTCGGGCAGCAGGCGGCAGCTGGCTACAATGTCAAGGCGCTCGGCTAGGGCGCAGAGGTCGCTGCGCGCCAGGCGGATGCTGTGGGCTGCCGCCAAGCCCACTGCCTGCGCGGCGGCCAGGCGGGCCGCTAGGCCGGCCACGTCGAGCCCAGCTCGCCGGTACACACCGCGCACCGCGGCGCTCACATCATGGCCCAAGCGAGCCTGGCTCTCAGCCAGCCGGTGCTGCAGCAGCGAGGCCCGGCCTAAGGCGGGGAGCGCCGGAGCTGCGGGGGCTTCCTCTTCTGCCCACTCTGGGCCCCGAACAACCACAAGCGGGGGCAGATCCGCGTGGGCCACCAGGGTCGCCGGCTCCTCATCAGAGTCAGTTTCAGGCGCCTCCCCGGCTACGCGCAGCCCAGTGGGGCGGCCTCGGCATAGCGGGGCCGAGCCCAGGTACAGCTCCTCTTCTTCTGACGACGAGGCCGCAGAGTCCGTCTCAATCGCCTCTCCAGGAACCACAGTTTCCGGTCGCGGACCTCGCAGTCCTCTGACCGCCCGTGAAGTCATGACTTCTCAGGCCCAGGAGCTGTTGGAGAAGTAGGAAGGCGCTTTACTCCTGGGACCAAGGTGGGGCAATAGTGGGAGGAGGAGGAGGGAGCGATCCATCCATCAGGAGAAAGAGAAGCAGACAGGGCCGGGAGCCCATCGGAGGAGAGACCGGGTAGGGGCAGTACTGAACAGAAAGTGGGATAACCTCTAGCGGGGAAAAGTGGAAGGCAGTGTGGTAAGCACCAGGACATTATGTGGAGGTGGAGGCTAGAAAATGCACCCTCAAGGCTTGGGGGGATCCCTCCTGGGAGGGTGCCAGGAATCAAAAGGGGGAAAAGTGCGAGGGGGGATGACAAGACACTGAGGAGCAGTAGGGTGCATGGAAAGGGGCTTGGAACTTAGAGGAGGCTTAGGGGGGTCGGGTGGGAGTGGACAAGGTATGCCAAAAACTGACCAGGAGAGAGACGGCATGGTGGGGAGCAGGGAAGGGACTGCATCAGTCTGAAAAGAAGGGGTTCCACTAGGGGGCCTCTAAGGAAAGAAGACTGCTGTGCACCAGGGACCACAAGGAATGGGGGGGTAATGGAAGAGAGGGAAGGAGGAAAAACTGGGGGGGATAAGCAGTGAGAAAAGGGAGTGTCATGGGGGGAGGGAGAGAGTCAGAGAGGGGGTGGTTACGGGGTATCAGAAGGAACAGGAAAATCAAAGAATGTTGATTATAAAGAGAATCAGGCTGAAAGGAATGTCATAGGGAGGGTAGGGAAAATCAGGGGGAGTCACAGGAGGGGGAGAATGGGGGGCATCACAGGAGGGGGACAATC
The DNA here is from genome assembly GCA_011680675.1 of Gymnobelideus leadbeateri. NCBI lineage: Eukaryota > Metazoa > Chordata > Mammalia > Diprotodontia > Petauridae > Gymnobelideus > Gymnobelideus leadbeateri. The sequence continues at coordinate 396,409 of WOXC01000179.1, read as the reverse complement.
AGGGAGGGAGTCACAGGAGGGGGAGGATCAGGGAGTGTCCCAGGAGGGGGGAAATGGGGTCACAGGAGGCAGAGAATGGGGGGGTGTAACAGGAGAGGGAGAATCCAAGGCTGGCAATAGGGGAATGGGAGTCATGTGGGGGATGGGCAGCACAGAGGGAGGTGGTTGGGGGGAGGGGGCCCTTTCTCCCTCCTAGTCCCCAAGGAGCGCCAGAGATAAGGAAAAGAGGGCGTGCTATAGGCAGGGTCCCAAGCAGGATCCCGTCAATCCCCTCCCCGCGAGAGGAAGGTACCGGGCAGCAGGAGCTCCAAGCCAGTGCTTTCCCCACTTGCAGCCTTCCGGGATTTGGAGGGAAGGAGCAGTCACGTGGGGGCAGGTCGGGCCTGGACCTTTCAGGTTCAACCAATGAGCAAGACTGGAGAGGCCCCAGATCACGTGACACACTGGCCGCTTCAATCAATGAAGCTGAAGGGTTAGTAGTGGAAAAGGAATTGACCAATGGGGGTGCACCGAGGAGCCGTCTGGCTACGCCAATCCCCGGCCACTTGATGGTATGGAGTTGACGTAAAAGCGACTCGGCCTATGAGCATTAGGCCGGGAGGAGGAAGCGGTGACCGTAATTCACATGGAAATCACTCTGGGCCAATAGAAGTGTTGGAAGGGCCCCGTATCTAGAAGGAAAGAGAGGTGGGGATCACGTGGCTCGTTCTTGAGCCAATGGAAGTGCCAGATTCGGCTCAGGTAGGCGGGGCCTGAGGAGCCCTAGGCGGTGGGGGTGGGGAGCGCAGTGACAGCTGAAGGCGGAAGCGCTGGTGATGGCGGATGAGACTCTGTTCCAGCTGCTTCACATGGAGGTGGTGGCGGCCGCGTATGGTGGGGGCCGGGGCTCGGGACACGAGGTGAAGCCAGTGAGGCCTCCCTGTGTCCTCTCTGCCTTCTGTCCCCCTCGCTTCCAGACTCTCCGCCTCCCTCTTCCACTTCCCCATGTCCTCGTCCTCCCCTTCCCTTCTCCCTCCCCTCCCCTCTTCCCTTTCCCTGCACGCCCTCAGGAAGGCCCCTGAACACCTGCTGCTAGATACAGAGAGACCCCTCGCGCACCCCATTGTGAGACAGGGGCGGCGGAGGCGGCAGCTGACGGTGCCCGCGTGCGGAGCCCAGGCCCAGAGCGGGGCAGGTCACGCCGCCCTGCGGGCCTCAGTTTCCTCCTCTGTAAGCAAGCCGGAGCGGGATGGCCAACCCCTCCGGCGTCTCTGCCAAGAGAGCCTTGATGGGGCCCCCGGGGTGTTGGACAGGACAGGACGGGCCGAGGAGGATTGTCCATACAGAACGGGGTGTGCGTGTGTGCATGTGCGGATGTGTGTGTGTGCATGTGTGTGTGCGTGCATGAGTATGTGTGCATGCGCGTGTGTGTGTGGATGGATGTGTGTGTGTGCACGCATGTGTATGTGTGCATGTGCGTATGTACACGGGCGCGTGTGTGCGTGTGGATGTGTGTGCGTGTATGTGAGTGTGTTTTCGTGTGTGTGCGCGTGTGTGCTTGCATGTGTGTGTGCGTGCATGAGTATGTGTGCATGCGTGTGTGTGTGTGCATGTATGCGCATGTGTGCCAATGTATATGCGTGTGTGGATGTGTGTGTGCACGTGGGTGGTTATCTCTGCCACTTTGCCACTTTCCCCTTCCTGGTTTCAACATGTCGAGGGTCAGCATAAGAAATTAAATCAAATTTGGAGGAGTCTTGTGAAAGCCACAAACAGAGGGCAAAGAGGAAAAGCTTAGAGATTCAGAAATGCATAAAATGTATGTCTGATACTGTGTCATGTTGACACGTTTCATCTTTTAACTCAGACTTCTCTGGTATGAAGGGAGAGCCAAAAAACATGTGAGGTTTTCCCAGCTAGTGGGGGCACTGTGCCCCTGGCCCTCCCCATGTGGAGGGGATGACACTGAGGAGGGTGTCTGCGTGTGTGGCGGCGCTCTGGCTGCCTGGGGCTCACCCAGCCAGCTTGTGTCCCAGCTCTGAAGCCCCCTCAAGCTCCAATACACCAGGGCTGCCTCTCATAAGAAACACAGAGGAATTCAGAGTAATTTGGGGGTCACGAGCAGCTGGGGTGATCAGATAAATATAAACAGGGTATTTACAGAATGAAGGCACGTTGATTTGGAAGAGGCAGCAATGTGAGGAAAAGCCTCAGAAGAAGGTGGCCTTTGAGTTTAGGGACTTAGGGGTTCTAAGGAAAGAAAATGAGGGAGGGCACAGCCTGTAGGCACACAGGCAGGACTCGTGCCCATCAGCAGGCTGGCACTAGCTGAGGCTCAGGGCTCATGAAGGGGAGCCCAGGAGAAGGTGGGAGCAGCTTGTGACCTAAGGGGAGTGTCTGTTCTGTGGGCCGGTGGGGGTGTCCCACTGAAGCTTCTCCCACAGAATCATGTTGTGGTCAGTCTTGTGTTGGTGTTCCCACGTGATGGCCATGTGGAGGATGAGGGATAGACAGAAAGGAGTCTAGAGGAAGGGTGCTGAGGAGCCCGGCCATAGTGGCTGGAGCTGGGGTGGGATTCAGGACTTAACAGCTGCTTGGTTTGAGAGGGGAGTGAGGAGAGAGTGGCTTTCAGGTACCCTTGGCAGAAAGAAGGACTTTGGGGGCCAGAAGGCTGGGATTTAGTTTGGGCCATGTGGGAGCCCAGAAGGCTGTGGGCCTCGGTGTCTGGGGGCAGTTAGACGGGTAGAATTGGCAAAGTGATGGAGGTAGGAGGGCAAGGCAGGGGGCATTGAGAGGGACGGAAGGAGGGCCAGGACCCTGCTGAGCAGAGGGGAGCCAGGAGGGTGGCCCAGACCCTGGGAGGAGGGAGTGCCCGGGAAGGACCCCTGGCCTTGTAGGACAGAGGTCACAGGTCATTTAAATGAAGGAATTGGAAGCCAGGCTGCAGGGCATTGAGCGCATCCAGAACCTTCTCCACCAAGTGACCCTGTGGCTGTTCGGTCTGTGCTGACATGTGTAGGCCCTGGTCAGACTGGGGGCTTCCAGAGGGCAGGTCCCCACCCCCAGTGCCTGGCACATGCTTGCATTTATATAACATGGCTGTTCCTAGGGTTTGGCTGTGGAAGGGAAGATGGACCATTGGACAGCAGAGGCGTCAGGGGCCACTGGGGCTGAAAAAAAGTGTTTAAGGGTGGGGGGATAGAGATGGCTCGTGGGCAGCAGGGAAGGAGGCAGGAGACGTTGTGAATGGGAAGTGGGGGGTGGCTGGTAGACCTGTGGGAGGAGAAGAATGGGGATAGGGGCCAGGGCAGGTGTGAAAGGGCCACCTGGCCCTTTGTGCCTGGAGTGAAGGTTGGCAGATGAACCAGAGGGGAGCCAAAGTGGGGATGGAGCTTGGGCGGGGTGCCTGGGAAGCCTCAGGTTTTCCAGGAAAGTGTGAGGAGAAGGGGAGGCAGGTCCACAATGGGGCCCTAGAGGGGGGAAGAAAGTTTTGGAAGAGACACTCTCAGGGGCGTGTTGGAGGGCAGGCCCTGTGGCCCAGCGGGGGAGAGGGTGTCGGCTCAGAGGGGTCACTCTTCTTCTTCTGTCCCTCCCGATGTCCCTGTGCTGAAGGCTGCAGGGCCTTGTGGAAGGAGGGCAGACCCTGTCCCACTGTCCACCTTCAAATCCTGCTGGGCTGCCACCGGACAGCCTTGGGCAAACCCCTGCCCCTGAAAAAAGAGGAAGGTGGGCCAGGTGAGCCAGCTCTGGCTTCTCCTCTCACTGAGGCTCCTTCAGAGAAGGGAGGGCCCAGTCTGTGTGCCCAGGGTCAGATGGTGTGTACATGTGTGCACATACACATCACACACGTGCACATAAGAGATGCGGCCTGATGATGGCTTAGCCTTCCCTCGGCCTCTTCTGCTTCCATCCTGACCTCACCATTCTTCCCTTTCTCCTGGGCCACTTGCCCTGCATCTGTCCTCAGGTCTTTTCCCCCACTGTCCCGCCATTCTTTGCCCCTTCCCCCCATGGATATTCATTGCTAAGGAGGAGCTGGGCATGGGCATGGATGATCCAGGCCCAGGAGGTGACTGGGCTGGGGGTCACCTGGGGCTGGAGTAGGGAAGGAAAGGGGCAGAGGGGACCCTCTTGTCCCCTCCCCTCCTCCGACCACTCCCTGCCAGTCCCCCACCCAGTACACTCCAGACCCATTTTGCCTTTGCCTTTGTTAAAGCCCATCTGTCCCCCTGAAAAGCCCTGTCCCCATTCTTGACCATTCTTAGGCCAGCCCATACTCCCCTGCTCCCGCTCTGGGGTATCACCAGCTTTTCAGGGCGTGTTAGCCCCTCAGTTACCTGGCTGCTGCTGACCTCCAGACCTGGGCCATCTTCCCTGGCTTCTCCACAGCCCCTGTCTCAGGACTGACTGTAGCAGTTTGGGGGATGGGATTGGGTGCCTGGGGAGGGGTCCATAGGAGGGGTCCATAGGAGGAAGAAAGTGCTTTTGAGAGCCCAGCCTGGCTGAGGATTGGCTAGGAACCTGGCTCTCCCGTTCTGGCTCCCTGGTAGAACTCTGTGCCCTGGAACAGAGAATGAGGCTGGGGCTCATGGGCCAGGCCCTGTCGTGAGAACAGAGACTCTCAGCAGCTTCCCAGGAACTTCCCTGGCCTTCTCTGGCTGTGTGATGGGGAAGTCAAGGTGTCTCAGGGCTCATCTAGCTCCAGGGTTAGGATTCCAGCCCTGGGAGCAAACTTTTCCATTTCTCATCCAAAACCACTCATCTATTCTATCTCCCTTTTTTGGGGGGGGGGGCGGGGTAGGGGAGGTGCTAGAGTTGATGGCCCCCTGTCTGAGCCCCCTTTTCCCCACCCTTCTCTCCTAGGGACAGAGGACAGGCTTGACAGTCCTTGAAGGAATGGGCTTCCGAGTGGGCCAGGGCCTGGCTGAGAGGTGAGAGCCAGGGCTCTGCCCTCCAGAGAGCTGGGGGGGCGCTGTTCCCTGTCCCATGTCCTCAGGCCCCTCTGCAGGGGGAGGCTCCCCAGTTGATCACTGGTCCCCCCAGGATAGTAGGAGCCAAAATGGATGGTGGTTGTCTCCTTTCCTCTCCCCCCAATCCCAGGCCTTCCTAGACTTTGGGTCGTCCTGCATCCCCTTTCCCTGGCTCCCCAGGGCTGGCCCTGGATCCCTGCCTTCTTCACCCCAGAGTCAGAAGCTTGTATTTCCCCAAGGCTACCCCGAGGGGTCCTGGTCTTCAGAGACGAGCTGGACACCATCAAGTTCCTATGCAGGGACCTGTGGGGGGCTGTGTTCCAGAAGCAGACGGACAATCTCAGGACCAACCACCAGGTAGGTGATGATGGAGCAAGGCCCCCTCAAGTCAGAGGTGGCCCTAGCCTTGGGCTGGCTGCACTCACTGCGCCCTGTTCTTGGATTCATTACACCATATTGGAAAAGACCTGGGCTTCAGATGGGGCCCTCTGTTCTGAGGCAGCGCTGGGCCGAGGAAAGCCCAGGCCAAGTGTGGCCTCCAATACTCATTGCCTTAGTGTCCTCATCTATGAAATAGTAATAAAAACTGCTTCTGCCTCCCAGGCTGGTTGTGAGGATAAATGAGATATTTGTAAGGGGCTTAAATAGTGTCTGGCGTGCAGGAAGGCCATAATGAATACTTATGTCTTCCCTTTCCTTCTCTCTTTCTTGGTTTCTCATTTGTAAAATTGAGACTCTAATCCCTCCTCTGCCCCAGTCTCCCAGGCTGGTTTGTTGTGTGCCAGAAGATGATGTATTCAGGCCTCCCCTGGCCTTCCGCCAGCACAGGCCTAGGGAAGGGCCCCTGAGGGCCCTGGGGGACAGAGTCAGGGCCCCAGGATCCAGCTCTGCAAGAAGCAGGCATGTGCCAGAGCCAGCTCCCAGGATTTCACGGGAGCCATTGTTAATTTTCCACATGAGTGTCCACACCCTGGAAATCCAAAAATGCTCCAGATCAGGCTGGATTTCCTGTTTTGCTGATTGTCTGGATTTAAGAAAGAGTCGGAGAAAATGGGAATCACATGGTTCAAACCTCAGAGTAGCCAGTTATGGGGCACTTAGCAGCACCCACCTTCTGGTGAGACCATTAGGACCCAAAGGAATAGGGATAGGTGTCCAAAAAGCTAATTCCACTAGTTCCACACAGCAGCTGATGCCAAGAAGCCCGAGGTGTTTAGCTGCCTGGTCAGTCTGTACTGGCAGCCAAGCAATCAATGGTGGCTTGCCACTGGACAAAGAGGCCAACGGGCCAGGGGCAGGGAGGCTGCAGCCACATCCGGCCCATCTTTGAGCTGAATCCTGGATAGCCCAGGGGAGGGGGGATGGAGGCTGAGACCCTAGAGATAGCAGGAGCCCAGTCATCTGTCCAGGGTCACACAGGAGATGAGAAGTAGAGGCAGAACTTGAGCCTGGCTCGTCTTAGTCCAAGAGCTGACATTCCCCTGCCCTGACCCTGGGGAGGCATTTAAGGTCACCCCCTTTGAAGCCTTGACTGTTGAATGTGTGTGTGTCTTGTGTGCTGGGCTTGGGGCCTCCATGTCCGAGGGGCTGTGCGGGAGGCAGTGGCAGCAGCAGCAGATTTCAGAGTCTGGGAGATCCCCCCTCCCCCTGCCCAGAGGAGTTAGGGTGCCTGCCTCACTGGTTGGCCCCTCATTTGGGCTATGGGAGTTAGGCCTGCGCCAGACCAGGCGGCCTCTGAGGTCGCTCTTGGTGCCAAGGTTCTGTGAGTCTGATCATTGTATAAGGGAGGAACTGAGGCCCAGGAGGCGGGCTGCCTTGCTGAAGGCCCCATGAGGGGGTGAGTAGCCAACTCAGTCCCAGTTTCTTTGTCTTCAGGGGAGTCTCATGCTTGCCTCAGAGGCCCAGCTTCACTGGCATTTCCCCCTTTTAGGGCACTTATATCCTGCAAGATAACAACTTTCCCTTCCTGTCCCAGATGGCCTGGGGCCAGCAGTATCTGGAGGAAGCCCCCAAGGTACTGGGCAGGCAAGGGATGGGGCCCTGGTGACAGGAGGACTCTCTTCCCCTTCTCCCTTCTCCGCCCTGGTGGCTCCCTCTGTTGTGGGCACCCCCAATCCCTCTCCCTCTCCCCATGGTCTGGGCCTCCTAGGCAGGCCTCCTTTCCATTTGCTGGGCTCTGGGTCCAAGCCTCCTTTCTCCTGGCCATCCAGGAGTTAGCTGATACAGCCGTGTTTTTCCCCTCCAGTTTCTTGCCTTCACATGTGGTCTTCTCCGTGGTACCCTCAGCGCCCTGGGCATCGAGAGCTCCGTCACAGCCAGCGTGGCCTCCTTGCCTGCCTGTGAGTCTCCAGGGGTGGGGGCCAATCAGGGAGGAGGGCAAGGTCAGCAGGCCTGTGGCCAAAGCAGGAGGGTGACCTAAGGCTCCTGAACCCACCTGAGACTTGGGTCACCGAGCTTTCTCCCCTCCTTCCAGGGCCAGACTCAGTTGTTGGGCCATACAGGTCCATCCTTTGGCCCTTTCCCCACCCTGGAAGGGAGACAAAGTTCCAGGGAGGAGCCTGACTTTTCTGATGGGCCGCTTTGGCCCACATCAGCCCCCAAGGCTGTGGCCAAGGCCGCCTGCTTCCTGACCCCCCCAGTGTAGTTGGTGCAATGGGAGGCCATTCAGTCAAAAGTATGAGAGACCAGAGGCCAGCTCCCTTCTTTGGAGATGAAACCACAGCCCAGAGAGGTTCAGTCATTCGCCCAACATAGCCCCAGAGTGACTGGGCCCCAGGCCCTGAACCTCAGGCCTCTGTGCCCTAGCCAGCATGCCATACTGTCTGGCCTCAGAGAGGACTTGAAGTAGGCCCTGCTTCTGGTCACTGACCTATTCAGTTCCCTAGCCCCTAGGCACCACGTGCTTCCCCTCCTTATCAGCCGCCTTCTTTGTTCTAGGTAAATTCCAGGTGGTGATTCCGAAGGCTTGAAATGCCTCAGGCCCAAGCACTGGTACTTGCCCATCTGCTAATCCCAGCCCAAGCCCCAGAGAGTGGGGATTAGGGCTAGCTGGGATCATCCCTTCATCCTAATGGAAAGTTCCAGAGTGCTTTACCTAGATTGACAAGCACCCCAGGGCTTAGGCTAGGCAATATGTTTACCCCCATTATGCAGGTGAGGAAACAGGCTGATGGAGGGGAAAGGACTGCCAGGAGATGCTGAAGGGGCCCTGAGCTTTGAGGGGGTCCACCCCGTGCCCCTTCTATGTGTTTCTTGACCAGGAGGCCAAGCATTCACTGCCTCCTAGAGTGACCCAGTCTCCTTATGAACAGCTCTGATTATTTGGGAGGGCTGCAGATCTCCATTCCAGAGTTCCTGCTTTTTGTTGTTCCCCGAGAAACCAAGTGGGACAAATCTGGGCCCCACCCTTCCAGTGCTCGAGGGTGTGCAGTGGGAAGAGCCCAAGAACCCCAACTTCACAGCACACTCTTTCCTCCAGGCTTGTTTTCCCCAGGCCTTTCACCCCATTGTGCCTTATGGTCTGTAGTCCTCTGACCGTCCTGGTCCCCATTTTCTGGACAGGCCCGCCCCCCATGCCTTTCCTGAGATAGGAGCCCAAAACTAATGCTGTACTCCCAGAGTGGTGGCACCTCAACAGGTCACCCAGCCAGGGTTGGGAATCTGGGGAGCGGTTTGGGACTGTAGAACTACAGGATCCTAAGGATAGCCAGGACTTAGGGAGGCTCAGTTGGTCCCAGAGTCTGAGGGGACTGGGGGGAGCTCAGAGCCGTGGTGGGGTTCTGGGGTCACTATCTCCTCTCTCTAATAAAGCCTGTTCCTGACCCTCAGCTACTTCTCTCTCTATCCCCCACCGCCCCCTTGGTTCCCCTAGGGCACTCTCTGCCTGCTGAGCCCAAGTGATGGGCAGACTGCAGAGGAGCCAGGAGGGAGGCAGAAGTGGAAGCTGCTGGGGGAGGCCCCTGTGGGTGTGAGCAGTGCCCTAATCCCCATATACACGGGGCAGATGTGCACACCCACAGACACAATAGAAAACACAGGTGTGCACCCAGAGGAATGGGGCAGGGCTGCCCAGTCTGGCCATCTGTTCACTCTGAACCCACAGGGCCCCCTAGGCTTTCTCTGGGGTGGGTGTCTTCCTGGCTAGAAGAGGTTTCCAGCATACTTGGATTATTTTTTTTTTTTTTTTTTGCTTTTTGGAGGGGGGCAGGCAGGGCAATTGGGGTTGTGACTTGCCCAAGGTCACACAGCTAGTAAGTGTTAAGTGTCTGAGGCCAGATTTGAACTCAAATACTCCTGACTGCAGGGCTGGTGCTGTATTCACTGTGCTACCTAGCCACCCCAGTATTTGGATTCTTTTGACACCCTTGAGGATAAACAGTTGGAAGCTATACCCCCATTTAGTTAGAGAGGAAATCAGCTTAGGGGAATGGTTTGCAGGAGGTCTAGGACCTGGGGTGGGAAATTGGGTCTCCCCATTCCTCCATCCTGGATGGATGGTAGGATGCCAAGCTGGTTCAGGGAGATTCAGCCCAACCCAAGGTCAGAGCCAGCCAGACTTTGGTCTTCTGGCCCCAAGTGCCCAGCATAGCGTCTCCCTGAGGCCATCTGGCCTGGTGACTTTGGAGATGAGGACTCCCAAGCCCAGAGCAGTTCAGTCATTTGCCTAGTTACCATTGGGGTTTGCTATGGTGACCTAAGTTCATGGAGTCCATTGTTAACAGAACTTAGTGCAGAAAGGGGCCAAGCCCTTTATTTACAAATAAGGAAACTGGCAGACGGATAGAAAAGGGGGATGCCCATGGTCACGTGATGGGGTGATCTCAGGGCAAGCCACTCTATGGGGAGGGCTTGCAGGGCAGCAGGGCCTCTGGCTTTGAAAAGGATGGATGCTTCTCTGCTCTCTGGACCTTCCCCCCAAAGCCAGCACACTGACCAGCAGAGGTGAGGCAGCATCTGCTCAGAGGGGCCCACTGCCAAGGCAAGAGGGGAAGGGGCCCCGGAGGCCTTTGTGGGGCCTGGCCAGGTTCTCACACCTGGAGGTGGAGGAGGCCTACATGAGGCTAGGCGAAGTCTGGGGCAAGACCTCACCAGGCATTCCAGCTGGCTGGAGAAGTGAGGCCCCAGCCTAGCTCCACCCCTGAAGAGTGAGGAACAATTTTTAAAAATCAGTCATGAGAGGTAATGATTGACCTCAGAATCAGTAAGATCTGGGTCCAAAGTCCCACCTTTGATAACTTTAAGGGCTGTGAGACCCTGGACTGGTCACTTAATGTCTCAGTGCCTTGGGGACCTTAGGAAAAGTTGGTGAACCTTAGTGGCCTCCCCTGGAGGTGTTTTCAAAACTGGTCTCTGGGCTGGTCCAGATCTAGGTCCCAATCACACAACAAACTTAGGAACCACTTGCTCTGTGTTAAGCATGGTGGTTGCAAATAGGAAAGAGCTGTGGTCTAAAAGGGGAAAACAGCACACAGCAGGAGGGCGAGGTAAAGGGTGTGCAGCACCTGGGCCATCGACGGGGAGCCTCTGAGGAGGGCAATGGGGACATGATGGCACTTGGGGCGGCTTCCAGTGCAGGATGTGGGAGGAGTCTTCACTCGGCCCTCCAGATGGGCAGAGGGATTGGCCTCCAAGGAGGGTCACAGGTGGGAAACTAAGGGTTATACTCCCCACCTTTGCCAAAGAGGACAGGATAGGGGGCAGCTGTGTGACCCCCAGATGGGTCACTCCTTATCTAAAATGAGGGCATTGGGTGACCTGGGAGGTCCCTTCCAGCTTGGGAAGCAGGGACCCCCGATGGACTGTGGTCACACAGGCAGGCTCCGCCAGGCCACCCCCAGCTCAGACATGCATTCCCCACCTTGCTCCTCTCTCAGTCACCTGCTGTGATGAGGCTTCTTGTAGTAGGTGAGGGGGAGAACCTTGGCTACAGCTCCCTGAGGACTTGCTCTGAGGAATGCAGGCTGTGCTGATAAGAAGTCCTGAACCCTATCACCTTATCAAGCCTTGCTGGGGAGGAACAAAGGATGTGGGAGTGAGGGGAAGAGTGAATCAGGGAAGTCTTCCTGAAGGAGGTAACCCTTAAAGCCAGGTGGAAGTAGACGTTGGGAAATCCTGCCAAGGTGGGTGGTGAGGGCGGACTGAATTCAAGGAACAGTGAATCAGCCATTTTGGCTTGTCCCAGGCCTTATCGAGGGGGGCTCAGGAGAGAAGATGGGGAATAAAAGACAGTTTGTGGGGACTCCTAAATGCCAGGATAGGATTAGGGCTTTCATACTGTTAATCATGCCAAGTCATGAATGAATGAGCATTTATTAAGTGCAAAGCATTGCTATTGGAGCTCCCAGGCAGGAAGGGTTGGTGGGATCAGAGGGGGCTGTGAGCCCCACTCTGGCCTCACATACTCCTAAGAGATAGTTTCCTTCCCCTTTCCCCCACTCTAGCTCACCTAGGAAGGTGAGACAGAATCCCTGCCCCCTCCCGTATTTCTTATCTGACCAGCAGCTCTCCAGAGCATGGCCATTACCCAGTTCAGCTGTGTGTTTGAGGGAGCAGGGAGACTGGTGAGAGGCCCAGTGCTTTGGGAGCCCACAGCAGGTGGGGCAGACTTGGGACAGCAGACCAACCCTGGCCCCTTCCCTGTACATGAGGTAGGCAGGGAGGCAGAAGGGGTGGAGTGCCAGGGCAGGGGGGAAGAAGAAGGGACAGGCTGGAGTGCACATAGGAAAAGGCATAGAAAAGAGGGGTGGACAGCATGCCACTGAAGGTGAGCTGGAGGAACTAAATGGTTATTTGTGTGAACACAACTCAGAAGGGAAAGGGGAACAATACTTCCAGTGTCAGAAGGGTTAGCATTAAGAGGCAGAATGAGGAACAACCGGTTTCAGAAAATCTGATTTCTGCTTGATGTAAGGGGAGAGGAGGGTTCTTACCAATTAGAGCTAGCCAAAGGGGAATGGAGGGCTTAAGCAGAAAGAAGCGGAGGATGGGGGCCAACTGTAACTAGGACTGGATGGCTCCGACCTCCTTGCCTTGGTAGGGGACAGAGAGCCCTGGCTCCGGGATGGCTCTCATCTAGAAAGCCCCACAATCCTGCCATTTTGGCATGCTTAGATACACAAGCAGGCTCAGAGCTGAAATGACCCAAAGTTACACTTGAATTGACATGTGATGGAGCTGGGCTGGAACCCAGGACCAGCCCTGTCCAGTGGTTGACAATCTGCTGTGGGTCTGACCTGCCCCTCGAACACCTTGGGTTTCCCTGGGCAAGTCCCTTCTTCCCTCGCCTTCAGTCTTCCCCCTCTGTAAAGTAAGGTTAGACTAGCTAGTTGTTAAGGACTACTTAAGTATCTCTGTCTCCCTCCATCCCTCCTCTTCCCCTCATCTCTGTCTCCATCCCTGTGTCCTGGGTCCTTAGTCCTGTAGCTCATGAGTCTCCTCAAGGAATGAACCAAGGAGGCTGGTCAGGGGGTGAGTGGGTGGGTGTGCCCAGTGCTACTTGGCTTGGGGCAGGGGTGGCAAAGGGAACATCCCTGTAGTTGGTGAGGGCGGAGGTGGAGGTGGGAAGACCGGTTGGGTTGGGTTTTTTAAGGCTTCTCTGGACCTAGACTCTCAGTCTAGTAGAGCCTAGGATGCGGCTAGCATTAGGAGGGAAGTGAGATCCCCGCTGAAGCTGCCTCCCCACCAGGTATGGGGCAAGGGTATGGGACTCCGGGTGGGGCTAAGAGGGAGAGGGACAGAAAGAAGAGGTAAGGAGGGGAAGAAGGCCCAGACTTCCCAAACCCTACCCGCCTGTTCCCTTAGCCCCCAAACTTCATGTGCTCCTCCAAATGTACCCCCGAGATCTCACCTTTCTCCCAACCTAAACTACCCCCCTCAGCTACCCCTACTCAACCCACCCAGTATCCCATCACTTATTTCGAAGGGCTGGCTAAGGTTCTAAATCTACTTAGCTTGCCAAGATACCTTACTCATCCTTCCCATCACTTAGCTGGTAAGCCTCCTCCCTGATCTCACTCATCCTTAACACTCTTTAGTGGGGACGGGGAGACCTGTAACATCTCCCTCAACTCTGAGAAAGCTGCAAGGGGTTGTGTGGGGGGGACAGACCAGCACTTTCTCAGGTTAGTATAGGCGTTTGCCTCACTTTACAGACAAGAAACCTGAGGTTCAGTGGGGAAGTGAATTGCCAACTGTCAAATGGCCAGCTGCAGTCAGGAGAACTCAGGCATCAATTCCAATCGGATATCCTTCCAGGGATCTCCCTGTGGCCCTTTGGAAGCCCCTCAGAATCTCTGGAGGGGGGCTCATCCTTTCTTGCCCACTTCTAAGTCTTTAGCTTCCCTGTCCTCTCTTATTCCCTGCAGGAGGTGGATGACCAGACAAGGCACTCAACTTTCCTATGGCCAAATCCTATGCTGCTTCAGGCACTGCTGGGACGATGCCCTCCATGGGCCAGGCCCGATTCCGGCGGGATCGCTTTGTTGACCCTGAGAGTTATCAGGGGAAAGGTAGAGGGTGTCCTCCTCTGCACCCCTGATCACCTGGTTTGATCCTTCCCTTAGGGTGCACCTAGTCTGAGGGGGGAGACAGATTAGTTGGGCTGAACTTTGAGGGAGTGAGGGGAAAATGAGGGAGATTAGCTTTGGGGGGCAGCATCATTCACTTCAGAAACCTTCCTAAAAGGGAGGGATGGAAGCAAGGGGCACCATAACTGTCTTAACTGGGGCATTTGTTTTATCAAGGCTGCAGTGAGATGCTGAGGGGTGTGGGGTGGGGCTAGGGAGCCACTAGTCACTGATTACCATGCTGGTACACCAGCTTCTGGGGGCCTCTAGTGAGAGAAGAGCAACAGCAAGAGAAGTGGGAGAATGGGGATGTGACCAAGCAGGGACAGGAGAGGGAGGGTGGAGAAGGGGCTTTGGGGGGCCCTTTTACCTTCCATTCCTTCTGCTGAGGTGAGGAAGTGGGGTGGCAGCTGCCCCTCTTCCCCCTCACCTTCCTTGTGGGGGCCACATTGCACGTGCCCTGCTGCCACCAGGATGCTGTCCCATGCCACCCTTCTTCCATCCCTCTTGCCTTCCTTTCCAGTCCCTCCTCCTGGGTCCTAGGTTGGCTTCGAGGGCCAGGTAGCCCTCCTAGGAGAGAGGATCACATAGCCCTTCTCAAGCAGCATCATCCTCTACCGTCCTTCCCCCAATCATCTAAACAGAAACTGGACAGGGAGAGAAAAGGCCAAGGTGACTCCCCTCCTTCCATCCTCCAGTCACCGTGACTGAGTACAGCTGGAAAGGACCTCAGACCATCTAGCTCAGTCTCCTCATTTTGCAGAGGGGGGCGGGGGAACTGAGCCCTAAAAGTGAGGAAATGCAGCCACAGTCACAGTGGGGCCAGAACTTGATTTCCTTCCCACTCTGAGCATCTCTTTGCCTCATCTATCTTTACGGGGCTTCTGTACCCCGTGCCCCACCTCTGTCCTCGGCTCCCACCTGGTCATCGCACTCATCTTCCTTCTTTCTAGGATTCCATCAGCAACGGCGCCAGGATGTATCAGCCTTTCGGCCTCCAGCCATGGCCTCTGCCCACCATGCCTACAGGTCATGCCCAGGGAACCCCCGGGCCTGGCCACCTCCCTTTCAGGCCCCCAGGAATGGAGGCTATTGGTTTAGGCAGTCGGGTGCTGCCCCCCTGCCCCCGAGGCACCGGCGCTGTCCGGGTGAAGATTGTGCCCGGGGCTACCCCACGGGCAAAGGCCACAGGACAGCACGAGGCCATCCACCATCTGGAACCGATTCCCCTCCTGCTGGCAACTTGAATCCCGACTTGCCCCCAGCCCCGATGGCTGACACCATCCCTCAAGTCAGGGTGCCCAGCCCTGTCCGACCCTTTCCAGCTCTTGGAGTCTGTAGTGCCAGCTCCACCTCTGGTGATAGAGCCTCATCCTTCAGACACTTCTGGGCTCTTGGCTTTGTCCCTTTCCCTCTCAACTCCCACTTTCTGGGAACCTCAGTGGTCTTTTTGGGCAGGGTAACGTTCCCTCCCTCTACCCGTCTTCTGGGTTCATTAGCTCTTTCTTGAGGGCTGTTTATCTTTGTAGGTCTTCTCCAGGGTTCTGTGCATTAGCTCTGGTCCCTGAAGCCATCGGTTCCTTCTGGGCGCTAGCTCTTGCCTTTTGCAGTCCTTCCCCTTGCTCCTTAGCCCAGGCTTTTAGGTCACCTCCTTCAATGCAGCTGCTGGGTTTGGGCTCAGGACCTGCAAGTTACTTCCTGGCCTCTTCCCCACCTTGCCATGCTTTATCTGACCATCCAACCCTGCTTCTCTTCACAGCCTCCAACCTGGTAGGAGGGGAGGGAGGCAGGAAGAGAGGTCTCTTCTGTAAGGTCTCATGCCCTATTTGCTCCATCAGGTGGTGCCAGGAGCCTTTGGGGTCCTGTTGGCTGGAAACCATAGTAAAGTGAAGACATTTGACAGGGGTTCTGGTTAAAGCCATACTGGCTGAGGTTAGGAGTATGAGTGTTCGGGTGAGTCAAGTGCAGTCAGATTCAGGGACTTGTTGAAGGACAAGAACCTAGTTGAAAGCAGGCCTCTGGTCACTCCCCGCCATCTACTGCTTCCACTCAGGAGGCGTCTTTCCTGGCTGTCCATTCTCTCCTCCCCTCCAGGCTCTTGGTGGGATAGCCTCTGTCTGCTCTGCCCTCACAATCCGTCCTTTCACACTGCAGGAAGGGAGGTACGGGTAGGTCTGGCTTTTCTCATTCTTCCCATTGCCCAATGGGCCCAAGTTTGAAGTCCTCTGCCTAGCAAAAGGGACACAGAGCTGTCTATGACTGTCTTATAGCTACCTCCACATACCTGCTTATGCTAGAATTCCTAGTCATTCTTTAAAACTCAACATAAATGCTACTTTCTCCAGGAAGCATTCCTAGATTTCCTGTTGGCAATGACCTTCCCCAGCAGACTGTAAACATCCCTTTGTTTGCATGTTCCAAACCTACTGATCATATAACACTGTATTATAGTTATATGCTGATGCTTGGCCCTCCTTCTAGACCATCAGCTCCAGTAGGAGGGTCCCAGACAACGGCCTTGTCAGTCTACACTTGCACTCAATTAAAGTTATGCTCAAGTTCAAGGTGAAGCAAGACTGATGTGTCTTCAAACTCTGATGATGTGATTAAAACTTAAGTCAAGAGCAATTTAGGGACATGGTTAGCTTTAGGGTTTACATTATGGGCACAGTTGGAATAGAATTTCCAGTATAGGAAGGGAAGATTTGGGGTTAGGAAAGGGATTAGAATTTGGGGTAACAACATATATGTAGGGAATTGAATAGTAGTGTTAGTATTAGTATTAAGAAGGTAACCAGAGTTGGGGGCTCTGTAGGGAGTATGGGATTCACAGTTCAATGGTACTTCCTCCTTCACTGCATCCAGGCAATGGGGGAAGGGGGGCCTAGGTGACTGGCACTCTTGGACAATGTCTTCCTATACATGGCTGCTTCCGGGGGAAGACGGTGGCTTTCTTGGTGTGGTCAGTGGGAGGCAGGTTTGTGTGCAAGTGAGGGAGGTGAGCAGTTTGAAGATGGGAGGTTGGGGCGGGGGGGAGAGAGCCTCAGCCCCTGCCTCACAGCCCAACATCTCACTTGCAGATATAGTGACAGAGGATGATGTCTACTGCAGCTGCCTGTCCAAGACACTGTGCCACGTGCCCACGCCTGTGACAGTGGGTTTCTATGCCCCCTTTGGCTGCCGACTGCACATGATGCTGGACAAAATCACAGGTAGCTGGGGAGTGTGGTGCTGCCCCCACAAAGCCCACTGTGATTCAGTCCTCAACTACTAACCCTTAGTTCCCTTCAAGGCCACACCCTGACCCCAGTTCCTAAAGTCACCTCACCCCTTCTCCCCAAACTGAGCCTGCCCAGTAAACATTAACCCTTAGGCCTCAACTCATCTTCACTAGGGCCCAGGCCTAATCCAGTAATAACCCCCAGCTTCCTCTGCTTGACTTCTTGGCTTTGATCTTCAAGCTGAAGTCAGACCTCAAGGCAAGTTAGTCTGAGACAGCCCTAATCCTGAGGCTTCTTCTTCTGCTGGTTCTGACCTTCACTCCAGCCCACACTAACTGAACCAAGCCTAAACCCCACCCTGGCCATTCCTCTCCTACCTCAGAAACTAGACGGATTCACTTCAGTCCAGTCCTCACCCTAACTCCCAAAGTCAAAATCCAAACCTCAACAAGCCCAAAGCAAACACCAGACAGTTCTAGTTCAATTCTTAACACCCAGGTTGGCCCAGCTCCCAACTCTGATCCTCAGCCCCTATCCCCAATCCACCCTAATCCTGACCTAGCCCTAACCCAATTCTAAACCCCAATCTTGAGCTCCAACCATTCATTCAACAGACATTTACTGGGCACCTGAGTCTGAGTCCCTATGCTCAGGCATTTGGGGAAAGATGAAAATGTTTAAGTCCTGGCTGGCTCCTGGGGAATCAGCCTGACCCAAAGGAGGGTGCCCCAGAACCTAGGCCTCCCTCTCCTTGCCTCCTGGTCTTCAAGCAGTGAGGAGGTGGTGGCTGCTTCTTTATGGGTGGGGGGTTTTGGGGACCAGCCTGGCTGACCCTGGCTTCTGCTCTGGCTCTCCCCAAGCCCTCATGCAGAAGGAGGCAGCCCAGCGGGAAGCGGAGGAGCTCCAGCAAGCGCAATGGAAGCCTCGCCAGGTGCATGGTTGGGGCTTCCCGAGGCTCCTCTGGTATTTGGTCTTCTACCAGCCTGTCATCACCGAGTTCCACCTGCGTCGGAAGAACGTGCAGTTCCTGTTCATCCGCTTCAGCGCCTGGCAGTATGCGGGCACAGACAAGCTGTGGGCTGGGCTGGTGACCACTCTATGTGACGGCATCCGCAGCCACTATGGGGCTCTGCCCTTTAGCCTCTACACTGTGGTGGGCAACAAGCCAGCCATGGCCCCAGACTTCTGCCAGCGCGAGTGGCACTGCCGCCGCAGGGTGTGCCTTATCCTCCTGGCGCTGGCAGCAGCCCTGACCCTGGGAGTGGGCCTCCTCTACCTCTCCATCAGTGGCAGGGGGCCCGGGCGGGAGGGGAGCAGCCATGGAAACATGCTCAAAGTGTTTGGGGGCGCAGCCACCACCCTGTCAGGCTCTGGCCTGCTCATGGCCCTCTACTCGGTGGGCAAGCACGTGTTTGTGAGCCAGAGGAAGAAGATCGAGAGGCTGGTCACCCGGGAAAAGTTTGGGAGCCAGCTGGGCTTCATGTGTGAGGTCAAGAAGGAGGTAGAGCTGCTGACCAACTACATCTACTTCCTGGAGATCTTCCAGAGGCGGCGGCTCCGGATTGTCCTAGAGGTCACCGGCCTGGATACCTGTTACCCGGAGCGGGTTGTGGGTGTCCTCAATGCCATCAACACCCTGCTGTCGGACAGCCAGGCCCCATTCATCTTCATCCTGGTGGTGGACCCCTACATCCTAGCCTCGTGCCTCGAGAATGCCGGCTCCATGAAGGGCGTGGCCGACAATGGCTACCTCTTTCTCAACCGCACCGTCACACTGCCCTTCTCTGTGCCTGTCATGGGGCGGCGGACGAAGCTGCGCTTTCTGGAGGACGCCGTGCAGAGCCGGGACGACCTGCTCTATCGGGCCATTGCTCGGCAGCTGCGGGGCAGCCACAAAGGGGCCCCCTCTGAGGCGGAGGGCACGGAGCTGCTCCACGTGGAAGTGCCAGGGGGGCAGGACCAGGGCCGCATTGAGGCGGAGGCAGGGCAGCGCATCCAGGAGGCCCTTTTCTGCCTGCATGATGAGCAGGACTGCCTGTATGAATACATTCCAGACAACGTGGTCTCCATGAGGCGCATTGTGAACACGGTGCCCATCACTGTGAGGCTGCTGCATGAGCACCAGGCCCGGGGAGGGGCCATGCGGCCAACACCGCGTCAGGCCGTGGCCTGGGTGGTCCTGGCCAACCAGTGGCCCTGCCGGCTCAGCTGGGCCCTGCAGTGCCTGGAAGACCGCCAGCAGCTGGAGGGGGGCCCAGACCCCCAAGCTCCGCTCTGGGGCATCTTCCATGACAACAGCCGCGAGCTCCACACCATGACCAAGGCCCTGCAGAATGTGGTGGACCTGGATGGTGACCCGGAGCTCTTTGCCCGCTTCCTGGGCATCGACTTTCCTTTCACAGTGGCTGAGGCCCAGAGCCTGCTCTGCTGTACTGTCAACCTGGACCACTCCATCCGCCGCCGTATGGGGCTCATCCGCAGCATCCGTGCCCTCAACCCCCCAGGCAGTGACCCTCATGGCTCCGCCGCCCACTCTGAGAAGCCATCCTCCCCTCTGCGGGACCCACCCTTCCACACTGGCAAGCCCAGCACTGTCTCTTGAATTTGGCAGAGAAGGGGTCCTATCCCTCTCATTCCTGAATGCTAGGAGCAAGGCAGTGGCAGCTGGTCAGTGGGTCAAGGCCAGCAGAGAGAGGCTGGACATCCTGCAAGCTGCCCCCGCCACGAAGGGCAGGCTCCAGCTGCCTCCAGACCTCATCTGAGCTTGCTAACAGGGCACGTGACCCTGCTTTTCCACCTCCCAGTGAAGCAGTGTTTTGAACTTGGGGCTTGGGGGGTCTCCTAGCAGAGAGAGAGAGAGGGATGGAGAGAGAGGGGGAGAGAGAGGCAGAGAGAGAGAGAGAGAGAGAGAGTGTGTGTGTGCATGTGTGCATGCGTGTGCACGTGGGGAGACCAAACTGCAACCCCCTCCTTCAGTGCAATAAAGACAAGTCAGTCAGACAGCTCCAGGGGCTACATCCCTACTGTGCATGGTAGGCCCAGGTCAAAAGGAGGGGAGGAGAGAGATGTGGTGTGGCAGAAGTGCAAGACTGAGAGGCAGAGATGGCCTGGAGACAACGTGTGTCCCAGAAAAAGGGATGGGTGTGTGCCGGCCCCACGCCCTCCTGCCCCAGTCAGGCAGATCACCCCTTCCTTGGGGTAAGTTGGCATTTCCGGAGGATGCCCCCACCCCACTGTCATGAGCTCACGTTGGTACCTCCCAGGCTGCCCTGTTGTGCCAGCTAATTATGGCTCTGCCTCCCAGCCTGCCTCATCCAAGGACAAAGGAAGGAAGTCTGGGGGGAAACTCAGCACTCACCTCCCAGCTCTCGAGCCACCTGCCCAACCAGTTACTGATTCAGTCTCAGAAAGGGCAGGGCATTTAGGGATGAAACGTGGCGGCGGGAAGCTGGTTGAGGGCCAATGAGAGGAAAAGATAGGCCTATCCACCCAGTCAGTCACCCTCAGGGACCTTCAGGATGTCAGGAGCCCAGGACAGCCTACAGCCGAGGCAGGCCACAGTCTAACTGGGCTCATGCTTCTCATGGACCCCGTTGCCAGAGCGGCCGCCCTCAAGTGGACAGCAGAACTGGCCACACAGGGGCGCCCTAGAGTACAAACCACCCCACCATGTCTTCCCTACACCTGAAGCAGGGCCTGAGCCTCCTGCTCTCTAACCCCATCCTCAGTCCTGTCGTGTTGCTTCCTTGACCTGGTCCTCCTGTTTCTCTTCTGACATGGCCTGAGTCATGACAAATGGAAAATCTGCCTTTATAAATGATGAATGTTTCATTAACCTCCTGGGTCAATGTAAAAAGGAATAAAAAGGACTCGGGGCTACCTGTGCTGGCGACAGAGGCGTTTAATAGAAAAAGTCTGACCAGAGATGTGCGCTGCAGGGAGAGAAGCCGGGCCCCCCCAGGGTCTCCTCCCGCCCCTCAGCCCGCCTCCTCTCTCTGAAGCCTATCTCTAGGCGGAAGGCCAAGAGGCAGGCTCCCCGCCCCTGCAAGGGAGCCCCTCTGACCACCAGGGGGATGCCTGGACACCTCCCAGCTCCCTGATAAATTTATTGCACTTGAGTAGAGAGCTCGGGGCTTCAGCCCCTCGGGTCCCTCCTCCATCTCCACACCCTGCCCCTTTCTGGCCGCCCCCAGCCCCTAGCAGCGGCTCTAACCTCATCAGTCACAGCATAGATCAGTACCATTCACCAACCCAAGTTGTGTGCACCTCCCTCCCCGTACCTCCCTGAGAGAACCCACCTCCTTCCACCCCCTGGGCCTGCCTGGCCCAGTCTCTGGTCCTTCCTCAGAGAGGGGAGGGGGAAATAAATAGAGGAGCTCAGATAGGGATCTGGGGGCCCAGGGAAGGAAGGGGGCTGATCTGCTTCCCAAGGGTCCCTCGTAGTGTTTCCTCAGGTGCCTGCTTCCCCCAGCCCTGTGGGCCGCACTGGCCCAGGACAGGCCCCCATCCTGGAGAGCTGGAATAGAGGGCGGTCTGGATCCGGGGCACAGGCCAGGGCCTCAGATCACTGAAGCCTGACCAGAGAAAGATCTTGGGGGAAGAAGAGAAGGGATGAGCTGGTCAGATTTCATTTCCTCTGTTCCCCAAACCCCACTGATCTCTCCCCGCCTCACCTCAGGTGTCACAGTGTCTCCTGTCCTGACTCCTGACTGGCTTCCAGAAGCAGTTCTTCAAGCTCCTTCTCGTTTTTGGAGCAGCTGAGTTCTATGGGTTCAGAAAGGAGCAGAGGGAATTTCATGAGAATGACCCCGATACCCTGTGACGGCCATTTGTACCCCGGGGGTCAACCCGTTGAGCAGCACAATGCTGCCTGGCCCCCCCCCCAGTCTCATGGGCTGCCCTGACCTGGAGCCTGGTGCCCCCTCAGCAGCATTCCCGGGGCGGGGGCCTGTCCTTGCCTAAGCTTCATACCCACCCGAAGACCCTTTCTTGACATTCAATGCTGGTGAACGACTTGCCCAGGGAGGCACTGGAGGTCTGTGTGACCCCAAGAGTGCGGATGGATCGTCTGACCTGGCTTGTCCCGGCCTCACAGCCTAAGTTCTCCTTGTTATTTGGGACTGCTGTCAAGGCTTTACAATATGCAGTCCCCCTCATCTCAGGGGTGCAAAGTGGATCCCCTGTCCCCTCCCTTGCTCTCAGATCCCAAGGTCAGGTTTCAGGGCTGAAAGCAGTGGGGAGCCTGGGGGGTGGGCTCCCTGGGGAGCACGCTGGACTAGTTAGGCAGTGAGTGACAGAGCTGAGGCTCTGGTACCAGTGCTTGACTCTCAACTCTGTCACTGACTGGGCGAGTTCCCTTGGGCTCTGGTGTCTTCATCTGTGAGCTCAGAGGAAGGATGCCTGAGGCGGCTCCAAAGCTGTGAGCCATCTAAGCAGGGGAAGGAGGCAGGCGAGCACACTGCTGGGGACACCGGCCAGTTCAGGGCCCACGCTCACCGTGTTCCAGGCCACAGCCTGCACCCTTGCCCTCTGGTCCTCCATGGCCGGCAGGGGCATCAGGCAGTGCACGAGCAAACTCTGGCTTCAGCCCATTGGGCAGTGGTAGATCTGGAGGGCTAGGGCCAGGGCCAGGGCCGACCCCTGGCCTGTCGGCCGGGGCCTCAGTCTGCAGGGCCGGGGCCTCACCCACCTTTTCTGGGGGGCTTTCTACCCGAGTCACCACAAAAACTTTGTGCCCTCGGCCAGGGCTGGACACCGAGATGCGTTTTTCAGCACCTGGCATCTCTGGTCTGGGCCCACTGGGGCTCTCCAGCAGAGCCTCTGGGGCTGAAGGGGCTGGGTTGCCCGGAGGGGTCCTATCCCTGGAGCTCAGGACAAGTCTACATGTCTCCTGAATCCCTTGACCACCACTGTCTTCGTCCTCGTCGTCCTCGTCCTCATCAGTGTCAGAATCCGAGTCCTGGGCCAGCCCGGGGGCCTCAGGCCCGGGCCCTCCCAGGTCCCCGTTCTCCCGTGCCTCATCTGTGGGCTCTCCCAGCACAGCAGCCTCCTCCCGGGCAGGCTTGGTGACTGTGATCTCAGGCATGGAGGCCGAGAGCTGCAGCTGCTGCTCCTTCTCTTCCTCCTCCCGGGCCAGGACAAAGTTGCGCTTACAGCCATTCTGGATCTCTGCCAGGAGGGCCTTCTGGGTCTCGATGAAGCTCTTCACCTGCCAGGGTACACATAGGGATGCTACAGGGAGGATGGTGGCCAGCCCCTCCACACCCAGGACCCACTGGCCCCCTGGTCCTAGCCCAAGCCTGGGTAAACATGCAGGAGATGGGGACCCCCACTCACTGCCTCCTTCTTGGGCTCCCGGTCCAAATCAAGGCGCAGCAGCGACTGGTTGACCTTAAGGGCCAAGGACAGGGCCATCAGCCCTCCCGTCTTGATGTCGTTCTCCCGAAGGTCCAGCCGAAGCAGGCGAGGGCTCTCAGCAATGAATTCTGCTACTGCCACAGCTCCTGGGAAAGAGGCCAAGCCCAGCCAGGGCCCCCAGTGAGAAGAGAGGGCCCCCTGAGCCAGGGCCTTGCTCTATTCTGTCCTGGCCTCAGGGGGCTGGGCTCCCTCAACTCTTGTCTTTCCCCTCAAGCCCAAGGATCTGCTCTGACTCCTCCCAAGTCAAGGCCTCCACCTCCAGGCTCTTTTCTCTCCTCTCTGCCTCTCCCCCACGCCCCTGGTTCAGTTTTCCTCTCACTCCTTCCTTGATTTCTCAGCCCTGGCCCCCTGAGCCTTTGCTTTGCTCTGACCTCTCCCAGCTTCCCTCTAAGGCCTCCCAACCCCCGCCCCACCTGGCCCCTCACCCTCGCATGTCAGTTTGGTTGAGGCCAATCCCAGGCGCAGGACACTGCGGTTCCCAATCAGTCCATTTTTGAGGTTCCGGACACCCTCATTTCCAATGGGGTTGTGGCCCAGATTCAGAGTCTCCAGGCTCTGGGTATGGGGCTAAGGACAAGAGAAATGGAGACACACAAGGGCAAGGAGAGCCCAGTCAAGAAAGAGGCCGGGGCACCTGCCTGTTGATCACCACAGGCTAAGCTCAAGGACCGAAGGTGCCTCCAAACTAGGCCAAGAGTGGCAGGGGGTGATCATGCACCAGCAGTCCATGAACTGGGCTCCTTCCTGGGAGGCCCTGGAAGGCCTTGCCTTCCTTCTCTGAAAATGAAGGGCTTGTCAGGCCTTTTTTAAACCTCTCACTCCACATTCCCTATCAGGAGGCAGGACACAGCTACACTAACAATCAATGAGCCAGTTACATGTTTGAAGGCTCTCCCCAGCTGGATTACAGCATCCAATAGAGTTCCTGAACTAGTGGGGTGACACTCTAGGCCCAGGCTTCCAGACCATCCCTCAGAGTTCTCTTGCTCTCGCTAACTTAGTACAAAAATGGGATCTTGGGAAACAAGGGGGCTGTGCCCTGGCAAAGGGAGACAGGCCAATGAGTCCAAAGCCAAACCCTCTTGGACTTGCTCATGCCTTTCTCCAGACCCCTTCCTCCCCTTCCCCGCAACTTTTCCCAGTACTACGTTTGATGAAAAGACCCCCTGGGAGGCAAGAGACTTCTGATTCTGAGACCTCGGGTCAACCTCTTTCTTGGCTTCGGCTTCCTTCTCTATTTGTAAAATCTGGGCACCCCACATTCTTGGGGCCCTTCCCGGGCTCTTTGGGTCTGTGCATGTAACTCACCAGCGTCATTCCCAGGAAAGCCATGCCTGTGTGTGTCAGCTGATTGTTCCAAAGAACAAGGGTAGCCAGCCCCTTCCTCTGCTCCTTCAGGCCCTCACAGATATAGGCCAGACCTAGGGGAACAAGCCAGAGACTGCTCTGGGGGGACTCTCTGGCCCTGCCCAGCTTCTCTCCCTCCCTCTCCCCAAGTTTCCTATTTCTACTCTGACAGGAGAGAGGGGAGAGGAAAAGAGATAGGAATAATTTGAGAAACAAGCCCAGGCCAAGACAAGGACAAACATGGGGACAGAGAGCTGCTGGCCCAATCTGACGGAGCAGAGGGTGAGGAGCTGGGTCAGGCATCTGGACCCTCTCAGTGCTCTGTTTTACAGATGGAGAGTCTGAGGGCTGAACAGAGACATGCCCAAAGTCATACAGCAAGTCAGGGAATCTAGGTCTCTGAGCTACTAGTGATCTTCCCACCAAACTGAGGCAGAAAGCTTTCATTTTAGATGGTTTCTGTTAGGGAAGAAATGAATGCCTCCACCCCACCATCGTCTCAGTAGAGACAGCTGGCCCAACCCACCTGAGTCTAGAACGTGGTTGTTCCGAAGGTCCAGGATCTGGATGGAGCAGTTGAATTTGAGAAGATTCCCAAGCTGAGCAGAGTCTTGGAGCCCATTGAGCTTGTTGTCAGCTAGGTACAGCTCCCGAAGGTTCATATTCATCTTGAGGGCGGTGGCTGCCGGGACACACCGAGGGCCAGCTCAGCCCAGCTGCCCTCTCTCCCTCTTGCCCCCCAATCCCAGCCCCTCTGCCATGGAGCCTGGATTCTGACCTTCACCTCCTCCCACCTACCCTGCTACAGGGAATTTCACTACCACCAAACCATTCATTATCACTCTGCTAAAAACCCAGGGGAGGGCTATATCTTTAACCTCTTATCACTGACATGGGGAGGAGTCAGACTTTTAGAAGCCCAGATGGCCAAAGTTAGAAAGGGCCCAAAAAACTACAAAGCCAAGTGTAGCTTTACTGAGAGGGTCCTGAGGCCTGGAAGGGAAGGGCCAGGGGCTTCCCAAAGCCAGCCAGCCAGGCAGGGCAGAAGCAGAAGCTGTTCCCAGAAGACTTCAATGGAGTCTTGCCTCCAGCTAATTCCCTGCTCCCGTGAATCCCTTCCTTTGACATAGATCACACAGGAGGGCATCTGGCCTGGGAAGTCTCTCCAGATCCCTTCTTGATCCTGGAAGCTGGGCCACTCACCAAGAAGCACAAGTGGGCGCCCTGACAGGCTGGCATTCTCCAGGTGCAGCACAGTGAGGCTGCTGCTTATCCTCAGGGCACGAGCCACAAAGGGGGCAGAGTGGTCCAGCAGGGGGGTGTTGTGGGCATCCAGGTACTGCAGGCAGTTTGTCTACAGGGGCCAGAAAAGCATCCAGTGAGAACCTGGAGCTCCATCTGCCTGCCTATGGAGATAGCAGATTTGCCTCCAGACCTGGGCCTCCTCTGGCCTCCATGTTTCCCACTCTGTGCCTTCCCCAAATCTCCATCCACATGAACATTATGTTCCTATGTTGACCATTTATGTGGCTGGTGTTCAGAGCCCTCTGTCTGCTCTGTGCCCATACGTACTTGCTCTGCCTGAGGCTGAGGGGGGCACTCAGCATCCTTTCTGCTCCCTGCTCCCCTGACAGTCCCCCCAACACGTCATGGGGGCATGTGCACCCAGCGGGCAGGCTCTCTGATCTGGGGGTAGCTTTGCCAACAATATGGTACTCAAGGGGCTAGAGGAAGACACACCCAGAGGCTTTCCCTGGCTCCATATGTGAACACACTATGATACTGAGGCCACAAGGCTACCTCCCACGGCAGCAGGTCCACTTCCCTGTCTTCTGCCCCAAGTCTGCCTCCATGGCCCCCAAGGCCCAGAAGTGGACACTGACCTTGCGCATCATGTGAGCAGCAGCCTGCCAGCCTCTAGTGCCAATGTGCTTGTTGAAGGAGATGTTGAGATGGGTGGCTGACTCATAGTACTCTATCATGTCAAACAGTGCAGAAGCACCCTGAGGGGAGGAAGAAGAGGAAGCAGGTGACCAGAGGCAGCCACAGCAGCCCTGGCCTGGGAGGCCCCCTCTGGGCATCTGACTCACATGAACCATCCTCCATGAACCAGAGTGCTCCAGAGATGGTGCTCCCTTTGCCAATGCCCTGCCCATGAGCCAATGGGGAAGCATATGGGAGACCCTGGCTGACAGAGGGGCCCCCTGGCCTCCTCCCTGGCAGTTCACTGGGGGGAGGGGAGGCTGCTCACATCCTCGTCCAGGCTGGTCTGCTCCAAGTCCACCACCTTGAACTGTAGCCGCTTAAAGATCTCCTCGAGGGCCTCGCAGGCCTTGTAGTCCAGCTTCTCTCCTGTAATCAGAGGTGTCAGGGAGCGAGGGCCCTGGCACAAAGGCCTCCCTGGGGGCTGAGGCAGGCTCTGTTTCAGATTCTGAAGAGATCCTCAGAAGGCCAGCAGGGACTGCAGCTGGAGATGACATTCTGTCCTCCAGTGGTGACACAGACCCCCACCCCACTTCCGAGAAAACGCTCCCAGGCAACAACGTGCCAGACACCCTCCCCCCGTGGGGCCCCATGGTTCTGCTAAGGAAACTCCAGCCTTTACCTCTTGCTCTGGCCTTCTGTTTGCCCTCCCTGGTGTGAACTACTGCTTGGTCTAACCTCAGACCTCTCTGGAGCTCTAGATGCCTAACCCTGGCCTGGTCCCTGGGCTCTCTAGCTCAAGGCACTCCAGCCTCCCCTTGCCACAACAGTATCTGGAGCTGGTAGGAACCTCAGAGAGCCCCCTCCTTTTTCACAGACAAGGCTGCTGAGGTCCAGTGTGCCTCATACCCAGAGTCCCAGATAGCAAGGGGCAGAGCTAGGAGTAGGAGCCAGGCCTCTCCCCGCCGCACTCCAACCCTCTCTTCTGTCAGGCCTCACCCCAGCCCCCCACACCTACCACCACAAACCACTGATCCTCTGCCCAACTGCCTGAGGCCAAGGAGAGGGGTCCTACCCCATGTATGCACACTGCTCTGGACACCAACCTTTCAGATCAAGGCAGTCAATTCGGTGTGCCAAGTCAGTAAACTCCTGCAAAAAGTAAAGGCAGGTGGTGAGAATGTCAGTGCCTCACAGGACCTTGGACCAAGAAGATGCATGGTCACAGCCAGATAGACTCTGGTCACCTGCCACCCTCATCTAGAGATCTGGAATGAGGAAAAGACATGCAAAGGCAGCGGGGAAAGTAGGAAACTGGACTTTGGGGCCACAAGACATGAATTCAAATCCCAGAGCCGTTATTACTACAAACGTGGCCCTGGGTAGCCCAACAATGTCCTGGCAGGGCTTTCTAGAGCTCTGTCTGGTGTGGGACAGGCTGCAGAGGCAGTCTACCTAGGCCTCCTGGCTCTCTTCTCTTCCCATCATATCATCACTAGTAGAAACAAGAGACCCTCCAAATCTTGACTCTGTAGCAGAGACAAGCTGCCCCCACAGGGCTCACTTGAGGAAAGTAAGGAAAGAACCCTGATCCAAGCTGGACCAGAGACTAGGGCTTGGGGTGTTAAGGCACATCAGGGAATCTAACTCCATGTGGGCCATCAGGTCTTCAAAACCAGATGGCTACCTAGTGTGCGTCACAACTCCATGCCACCAGAGAAGGAAACAAAATGAGGCAGAGTTAGTCATCAAACTACAGGATGTGGAAACAGCATTTTTTTTTTTTTTGCTTTCTGACCTGCAAAACTAAAGAAAGTCAGATCTGGGAATCACCTTAGAGCATGAAAGAGTAAACATCAGGGCCAGGAAGGCCCTTAGAACAGAGAATGTCAGGGCTGGGCTGGGAGGGTCCTTAGAACACAGGTTCTGCCTTCATCTAGAACCTTTCAAATCCAAGCTCCAAGTCAGTGTCCACAGAGGGGCAGAGAAGTGGAGCAGAGCCGCCCCCTGTGGCCCCTCCCAGGTACCTGGATCTGCTTGATCAGCTTGGGGATCTGTTTGCAGTTCAGTTTGCGGCAGGCCTGCTGGTAGGCGCCAATGATCTCTTCCACTGTCACATTCTGGGCTGAGGGGAGGAAATGATGAGTCAGGAGGGTGAGGGGAACACAGGAGAGGAAAGGGCCAAGGTTAATCTTTTCCCCTCAGACTGGAGAGCTTTCAAAGGCCCTAAGGGCCCATGCAAGTGAGCTTAGCCCACCGGGAGTGTTTGCCTCCTCTGGTCCTCCTGGCCTTGCTGCAGGGCTCCATGAGGCATCCCCCCTCAGACATGGAAGGAGCCTTCATGGTTTCATACTTCATTTTATAAAAGAAAAGACTACAGGTCACAGATGGAAAAGAGACTTGCTCAAGGTCACATGGTGATTAGACTCTTGGGAAAGCTGCAACACATACAATGCTTTAAGGCTTAACAATCTCTTCATTCCCAAGATCAAAGTAGGCCATGCAAATGCAGAGGAGGAAACTGAGACCCAACTGAGCTGCACTCTGAGGCTAGCCCCCTTAGTTTTAGCCCCTCCAGGTGCCCTTGCTTCTCCTTCCTCAAACCTAGACCTCCCATCAGGCAGGAGACAAAGGAAACCCTCTTCTGTCCTCTCTCCCCAAGAACACACAGTGTGGAGAGCAGGTCAGACAGCAAGTGTTGGCCAGCAAGCCATCGACCCGGAGAGGGAACCGGACCTTTCCGTGGCTCCCACAAGGCTGGCCCGGGAGCAGGCTGCCTGGTACGTGCCATGCTGGCACTGCCCGGGCACAGGGCCAGGGCTGGCAGCTGGCTGGCCGTCTGCTCAGCTCCACACTAGAGAGGAAAGAGAGGGGGAAAGGATGGCATGACCAGGCCTTCCAGGAGGCTTGCTGTCTGCATCCGAAGTGGTCAGGGTAGAGGTCAGGCCTTGACACAGGACCATCATCCTGATGCTCAACAACTCTGTGAGTTCAGCAGGAGAGGAATGGGAGTGTCCCTTCCCTCTCCCCATTGTCTAGATGAGGACACTGAGGCTCTGAGAGGTAACAGGGTTACCTGGGGTAAATACTGGCAGCAGGTTTCAAACTCAGGTCTCTCCTAATCCCTGGAAAGACTCTTTCCTCCATCCCACAGGTCTTGAGCACAGACATGGGGTCAAAAGCCTGGGGCTTGGGCGGGGCTGAGGTTAGCTGTCCAGTGAACCCTCCCTGCCTGTACTGTACTGGAAGACCCAGTGGGAAGCTCCCACTACCCCAAGCTGGCCCATGTGCAGCAGGGGGAGGGAGAGCAAAGAGTGGGCCAAGAGCTCGGCCCTCCTACCCCAGGTATTCCCACAGGTCTCACTTAGAGGGGGCAGAAAGGGCACAGGAAAAAAGCCCTTTGGGCTCTGAAATATTCGGGTGGTTGGGGTGGGGCAGGGCCCAACAACAGAGCCAAGGGCTGCTACAATGCTGGGTGCTGGGGGCTACCACAGTGGCCCTGTATTGTCAGTGCCATCTTGCTAGGAAGCAGAAGCAGCAGCCAGACTTGGCCACTTTGCTCAGGACAGACTCCTGGTGGCCCCCTCACCTTTACCTTGGAGGTGTTAGGTTGCACCCCCAGTGGGTGGACAAAGGATGGACTATATTCAGGCTCCACACCCTAATACTGGGAAACTGACTCTGTACTGGGGGCTCCAAAGTCCACCTGCATTACTAACATCTGGGCTGGGGCATCAAGTTACTGTTGAGTCCAAGGAAGCCAGGCTGAGTGTTTGCTGCATCGTGGCCCTCCCTACTCTGGCCACGCCTCTTCACAGAGCTCCTGATACCGGAAGTCTGGGCTGCCCTTCCTATCCCTGGGAAACTGCTCTGCAAGGGCAGAGAGAACCTATGACCAAGGCACAGACAGGCCAGAACTGTCCACTACTCAGAGTTCAGTAAAATCAAAGCCATGTCCTAGAAGGATGGAAAGCACATGGGCTTGGGAGGCAGGAGTCCTGGGTTCTTGCTGTGACACTGACTTGGTGGATAGCCACTGGACACTCCTTCTCTTCATTCCAGGCCTCTAGGCCAGCACTGGGGAAGGCTCCTGATGCCTGCTCCCATGGGAAGGTGGGTGAGATAAAACCCATGAGGAGATGGGGTGGCATGAGTGCTCCCCTTCCAGACTGCTACTAATCTGTGTTAGTATTTGTGCTGTCTACAGTAACATATGGTGCTTATGTACCCTTCCAACAGAGTGTAAGCTTAATCAATGTTTGTTGATCACCTGGCCAACAGAATAAAGACAGACTCAATTTCTACTCAGTGGGGAGCACCCCCAGGAATATGGCCTTGCCACCCAGTGACAGGGACGGTGAAGGCCCATCTGTCCTTCTCCAACACTGGACAAACTCCAAGCACTTGCCCACCTCTGGCATGGTCTGTAGAGTGCTAGCCTGGCCCCGAGTAGAGCTGGTTCTAATGGTCATCCTGCTGCTTTCCACCTGTGGGAGCTCAGCCAGCTCAGTCGGCCTCCCAGGGACTGCACTAGATGAGTTCCTCCCTTCTCCAAGCTCCCACCCCAAATCAAGAAACAGGGGCAGGGCCTGAATCGCTTCCTTAGTCTTCCAGCCACCATTCTCTGTTAAGCCAGGGTACCATTGATGATCTTGTACTAAGCGGCCTGGGAGCTTCTTCCTGCTTAGCTCCCAAAGTTCATGGGCAGAGACCCCCTCAGTCCTGCCATCTGCTGCTCAGGTCCCCAGCCCTGCACACTGGGAAAGTCTGGTTAGACTGAGGAGGGGAGTCAAGGAAAAGGCTTTTAAGCAGACAAAAAATAGGTGTAAAACACCTACTATGGACACCCTGCGCTCAGTCCCGGGAGAAAGATGTGAGACACCATCCTTACTATTACACTTGGAATCAAGACATCCACACAGATAAGGATATCATAAATCTGAATGCCAAGCAGAGAAAGAGCCCAAGATATTGAGACAAACTTCAGGGAAGGCCTTGAAGGGTGAGCAGAATGGAAACAGAGATCAGAGGAGGGGAAGAAAGCAGTGCTGGCCCAAGAATGCCTGAATGCTCAGGAAGAGTGAATAGCTCCATTCTGAGGGAAAGCCAGAGGAAGAGACCTGAAAAGACAGAATGTGGAAGGCCCTGAATGCCAGGCTACAGTCATATTTTATTCCATAGGAAAGGGGAAAGCCACTGAAAATCTCCAAGGGGAGACCAAAGAAGGCCCCTTGCTCCATCTGAGAAAAGTCTCTAGCAGAAGGAAGAAGGAGGCAAGGAAGAGAGCAGGCATTAAGCACCTCCTGTGTGCCAGGCACTGTGGTAAGATGCCACTTTATCCCCCTGGCAATCCTCTGATCCAGGTCCCTGGGCTCAGGGGTCCTCCTGGTGGGCACAGGAGCTACCACCTCCTACAAACACTGCAGGCAAGGGGGCTCAGCTAGGGTCAACAGGAGCCAACTGAATCCAATCAACATTCACTGCCAAAATGAGTCCAGCCCTAGGCGAAGATGTTAGCAAGGGGACAGAAAGCCCAGAGAACACGGAAAGCCAGGCAGAAAAAGCTTCAGAACCTCGACCCTAGGAGCTCTGTGGGCCTGAGGGCCTGTAGAGTCCATCTAACCAAAACCTGCATGGGAAAAAGAGGCCCAGAGATGGGAAGGGGCCTGATTGAGGCTCAGAAGGTGGGGCGGGGCCCCTGACTGCTAGGTTTAAGTTCCACCTGGGAGGCCTGCCCAGGAAAGAGCTCCTCCTGGGCCAGGATGCTTGTTGGCTCTGTAACCAGAGACACCCAGCCAGTCGAAACCGTCCTTTGTCACTAGGCCTTAGAGGAATGTTCCCAGAAACCTTCCCAGCCTGGGGAACAATCAATGTATTTCTAAGCTGGAAACAGCTTCACCTGGAAGCCAGCGTGTCAATTGTGGTGGCTGGGTGCCTAGCTTATTGGTAGGGAGAGACCAGACTCAGCATGTCAGGACAGGAAGCCTCCTAAATACGGTTTAGCCCAGTCCAGGGGCTCACTGCAAGGTGGAAGAGCTAACCTCAGGCTGCCTGCCCAGCACCGCCCAATAAATGGGCTCCTGAAGGCAGTTAAGCTCCCCCACCCCACCCCAAACCAGGCCAGCCCCTGCCTGTTGGCTTGAGCACTCAGCAACAGGATATGAATTTAGCTGTTGGCACCTGATTTACAATCTCGGTCCAGCAACCAAACTTCTATATTGCCAGCTAACCTGAAAGACATTTATGTGGCCAGTATCATTCTATATGCAACCAAAAGACAAAAATCACCACTAAGCGAAATGCAAGGCCTCAGAGAGTCAAATAAATCAGTGGATGAATGTTTGATCATGTGTCCTAGGGAACTAGGATCACATCACGAAATGCCACCATGTCCCCTTGAAGAGTTAAAGGTGGCAATGAGGGGAAGGACCACACGGAAGATCATGGCTAGAAGGGAAAGGAGGAAAAGCAGGAGCCATCCTTTGACCCTCCCCAACCAAGTCTTTCTACCTTGAGGCTAGATGGACTTCAGGGAAGGCTATAAAATGAAAGAGGCCAAAAGCTCCTATGGATCACTCCTGAATGACCAAGATAAACACAGCTGGGACTTACAGAGCACTTCACAAATATCTCATTTATTCTCAACAACTATGGGAGGTCACTTCACAGATGAGGAAACAGAGGTTAAGTGACTTACCCAGGGTAACACAGCTAGTGTCTGAGGCTGGATTTGAACTCCTATCTTTCTGACTCCAGGCCTAGTAGCACCCTACCCTGAGCAAGCTCGCTGTCTCTAAAGAACGATATGGAAAGGCGCTGGATAGAGCCAGCACAGAATATATGGAAAACAAAGGTTGAGTGTCTCCAACACTCAGGAGCCATCATCACTCCACCAGGCCTGGGAGCACACTAAAACCACTGACTAGTTACAACAAAGTAACCAGTAACAGAGAGAGGCTGCCTCCCCCCAGACAAGGCGGCTTCTGACCTTTCCTCAGTGCTCATGTCCTTGACCTCTCCACAGCCCTAGGCACTATCTCTCACTCTCCTCACTCTAGGCCTCTATGACATATTTCTCCCTCTCTCTTCTGTTCCCCCCCCCAGTCTCCTTGCGTGGATGTTCCTCCAGACCCCACCCTCTGACCCTTGATGATTCCCAGGGCTCTGTTCTGGGTCCCCTTCTCCTCTCCCTCTGCACCTCCTCACTTTATCTGCTCCCATGGATTTAATTACTAGCTTTGTGCTAATGATTCTGGAGTCCCCCTTTCCTGCCTCAATCTCTCTGCTGACCCCCAGTCTCACATCTCCACGTGCTTGGATGTCCAGCAGTCACCTTAAAAGCCAAATTAATCATCCTTCCCCTCAAACCTCCCCTATTACTTGTAGGAAGGATGTAATCTCATCCTCCCAGTCTCTCAGTCTTCTCTCATTTATTTTTTATTTATCCTTGTCAATAGTTTGTTTTAATTGAAATCAATGTCTGTATATTTTGTTATCTCTCCCATCAGACTGTGAGCACCCTGAGGGCAGGGCCTGTCTTCTACCTCTTTCTGTATGCCTAGTGTTTAGCCCAGAGCCTGGCACACAGTAGGCACTTATAAATACTGCCTGACTGAGCAAGTAGGAAGTGCCCCCAAGAACAAATCAGGCTGTGCTTCCTCACTTAGAACAGGGCAACTCAGTCAGTCCCCACAGGTTTAAAAAAAAAAAAAAAAAAGCCCTTTGCCAATAGGTAGGAATGGCAGGGCCCCAAGCTGAGCAGGCCCTGATGAGCGTGCCCAGGATCTCAAGAGCTCCTCCTCACCCAAACAGCCAGTGCAGCTGGGTCACAGTGGGTCAGAGAGGGCGGGTTCAGGGCTGGCTACAACCCGCCCTTGAAGAGTGAGCAGTGCCTTGGGGATGCTGCAGTGGATGCCTTTCCCTGCTCCCCACAGCCCCATCCCTCAATCCAGACCAAAGCAGAGAAGCTGTCTTTGTAGTCTCCTCCCTAAGGGAAGGAGAGCTTCTCTTAGGAGAGGGAAAGAACATAAAACAGGACAAGATTACAATCAGGTAAATGCTGGAGAAGATGTGGGAAAATCGGAACACTGATGCATTGTTGGTGGAGCTGTGAACTGATCCAACCATTCTGGAGAGAAATCTGGAACTATGCCCAAAGAGCTATAAAAAATATGCATACCCTTTGACCAGCAATACCACTTCTGGAGCTGTATCCCAAAGAGATCATACAAGTGGGAAAAGGACCTGTAAGTACAAAAATATTTATAGCAGCTCTTTTTGTGGTGGCAAAGAATTGGAAGTCAAGGGGATACCCATCAATAGGGGAATGGCTAAATAAGTTGGGGTATATGCATATAATGGAATACTACTGTGCTATAAGAAATGAGGAGCAGACAGACTTCATAATAACCTGGACAGACTTATATGAACTGATGCTGAGTGAGGGGAGCAGAACCAGGAGAACATTGTACACAATTATAGACACATCATATGTGACGACTGACTTTGACAGACTGGGCTCCTCTCAGCAATGTAAGGCTATAAGACAGCCCCAAAGGACTCATGATGTTAAAGGCTATCTTGCATCCAGATAAAAGATTTACGGAGTCTGAACATAGACTGAAGCAAACTACTTGCTCTCTCTCTTTTTTGTTTTGATTCTTCATTCCACTGGTTATAATCCTTCTCTACAACCTGACTAATGTTTAATGTGAAGGTATTTGTAGAGCCTACACCAGACTTCATGGGAGGGAAAGGGGGAGGAGAAAATTTGGAACTCAAAAGCTTGTGGAACTGAAATTGTAAACTTATGGTAAATAAATTTAAAAATGTGTGTGTGCGGGTAGGTGTGTATAAAAAGATTACAATCAGGGCAAAATTAAAGAAGAAAAGCTGACAGCAAGAACAAATGGATAAACGATCACAAGGATAAAAAAAACTGTTTAATTACAACAGTTCCATGGAGCTATATTTAAACAAATGCCCCCAAATGGTAAAAAGATAAAATAAAAAGATTCTTTATGATTTCTAGGAAAATGTCAGTGTTTGTGAACCAGTGATCACCATGAGGGGGCCACAGTCCAGAAACCACACAACCAACAAACACTTATTTCCTTGTCATAGACTAAAGAGTAGAAACTCATTTGCAGAAGACAAGTGTCACGATCTCATAAAACAACAAAAAGCTGTGGGGAGGAAAAACCCAGAAAACACTTCAGCAAACCCAACCAAGCCAGGCCATCAACAGAGCATTCATATGGCAAAGTGGAAGGACAACAAACAGAACCAAAACGGAACCGACCTGAAAATGCTTCTGTCCTCACAACGGACGCCAGGAGCATCAGCCATCATTTTTTAAAAGTGGAAATAGCATCTAAGATGAAGACGTTAGTATGGCAGAAGTATGGGTCTAAGCAAGGAAATCCACTCTGGAAGCAACACAATTTTAAAGGACAGAGACATGAGTTTTCAAGATATCTCCAACAAAAGATACTAAAAGAACAAGAAAGAAAATGAATCACTACATATTATTACCACTAAAAAAAGTCAAGCCAGAAGGCATTATGTTCTCTTTTCTATAACACCTTTATGATAACAGTCTATGGACACAAGTCACCTCCATGAAATGAAGGAGAAGGGGATTCTGGCAGATGGCAGAGCAGTTCAGAAAACTTCTGGCTTCTCCAAATTTCCTCCATAGAAAAAGGCAGAACATGGCCTCAGAGAGAATATAGAGCAGTGGAAATAAACAAAAGTCTGGGTAAAGCAGCTGTTCTCCCAAGACAACCAAAGAAGATCCCCAGGGGCAGAGGTAGGCTGAGAAAACTGCAAACACCTCCAGGTCAACTCCAATCAACAAACCACAAGCCCTGGGGGAATCTGGGGTAGGAAGGCAGCCGAGCCTTAGACAATACTGGGGTCTCACAGCTGAGAAGACTGAAAAACCTTCCACAGTTGAGGGAGGCAAACACAGCTGTGCAGACCAGACACACCCTGGACTGGGCTGCCACTGAGGTGGAGAAGGAGCTAGTACACACCTGCTATGTGCTGTAGTAGAGGGACAGGGACCCTGCTGGCTGAAGGCGCTTGCAGGAGAGTAGAGGCCCTGGTTTCAGTTCCGGGGAACCTAACAGTAAGAAGGGCCTGAGGTCTGGAGCATTAGTCCCTATACCTCGCGACTAGACCTTGATCCCACTAATAGCTGCTAAAAACAAAATAAAACAACAACAAAAGTTATAAATGAGCAAGCAATCACAGATAGCCAGCTACTGTGGGGATAGAGAAAATCTGGGTTCATATTCAGAAGAGGAAGACAATGGAATTTTTAAACAGTTATTCCTTTTCAATGAGAAACATCAAATGATCCCAAGCACAAAAATATTTCTTGGAAGAATTTAAAAAGGACTTTAAAAATTAAATGAGAGACTGAAGAAAATAAAATAAAAAAACAACTATTAAAATAGAAATTCCTAGAGGGCAGGGACCATCGGGATTTTTTTTTATCTTTGTATCCTTTGAGTGCTTAGAACAGAGTCCAGTATACAGGTACTAAGATACTTTGCCTTTCATTCATTCATTCAAAATACACAGAAAAAAACAAGTGGCTGAGGAAGGCATACCGTACAGCTGACTCAAGAGCAGAGCCTCACAACTGAGGGGCACTGCGGTGGAGGGGACAGTGTGCTAGAACCAGGAGGGGTGAGGGCTGGACTACACTGGGGAAACTGCACACCCAAGGATCCCAAGGTGCTCCCTGGATAAAAATGCCCATTTTATTTGGTGTTTTAAATTTAGAATTTTAAAAAATGTCTAAAAAAAGATTAAAGTGTTAATTATGGAGCAAAGGTGACCTCCTACTCCTATCTCATTTCTCCTTGGGAACCAAACCTGTTTTTATAATTTCACAGCAACTGATCTTCTCCATTTCCATTGTTACAGCTGCCGGGGGAGGGAGGGGGCCTGCTTCCCTCCATTTGCTTACTTCAGTTTGCATCAATTCTGTGAAGTTCTCTTATGCTTCTCTGAACATCAGGCTCAAGTCTCTCACAGCACAGAGACATTCCATTATTCACAAACCACAATTTAACTATTTTTCACTGATAGGCATCTTCTTTGCTGCGATAAACATTTTGGTGCATATATATCTTCTACAAATTAACAAAAAAAAATGTTTCAATGACCTTCCTTTTTGGGGGTGGGGGAGGGGAAAGGGTGGCTAATTCCTCTTGTCCTCCCTCTCCGCCTCACCTACCTCCAATGGAGAGAGGACAAAACCAAAACCCCCCAAATTTTTGCAACAAACATGCAGTCAGGCAAAACATATTCCCATACATCATGTCCAAAATGTGCCCTATTCTCTATCTTCAGTCTGCTGCCTCTGGCACAAACTTCCTTCACTCCACGGCTTTCTTTGCAGATGGAAACCAGAACCCTCTTTGCTCTCATTGCCTCCTCAGTGATCTTCCCTAGTTCGAGGCTCAGTCTCTAAATCTACCCTCCAATTCTGATCTAAACGGCCATCGGGTCTGCCTCCTCCCTCTTCAAGCTTCCTCCATTAACACTCCGACTTCTGGCTTAGATTCAATATCCCTCTACCTACCTCCAAACGGGTCCAGATCCCCTGTATCCTGAAGGAAACCCTGGCTGCATCAGGAAGCTCTGTTGCTGCTTCTCACTCAATTCTAAACCCACTGCAATTGGACTTCTGACATCACTGTTCAATTGAAACAATTCACTGTCAAATCTAATGGCCTCTCCTCAATCCTGACCTTTCTCTCCCTCTGCAGCAATGGATAACATAGATTACCTCCCTCTTTCTCTTCCAGTTGGACTGATCTTTCTCAGTCTCCTCGGCTGTTATTTGTGTCTACTGTCCTCACTGACCAGAGGTGTCCGTGCCCCCTCACCAGGCTCCCTTGATGGTCCCTCTTCTTCTCTTTCTATGCTATATTATTTTGTTTGCTGATCTCAGTTCCCTGGAGACAATCATCTACATGCAGATGCCTCCCACAATCCAGCCCTGGTTTCTCCTGAGCTCTAGTCCTCAATCATCCAATGCCTTCTGGACTTCTTGAACCACACCTCCCTTAGGCATCTGTCCAAAACAGAACTCCTTACTTTTTCCCAAACAGTCCCTCTCTTCCAAATTTCCTCTTTGAGTTTAAAAATTTTTAAGCAACAAAAATTGCCTTCTCTGCCTGCTATCCCCATCTCTTGAGAAAGAAAAACAAAATCTCTTTCAGACATGTATGATCAAGCAAAACAAATTGCTCCACTAGCCGTATTTATTTTTAAGTGTCAATCTGCACTGACTCTACTACCCACCTGTCTCAGGAGGTGAGTGTAATTTTCATCACGAATCCTCAGGAATCATGGTTGATTACTATGTCAGCAGATATCCCAAATCTTTCAAAATTGTGTTTTTAAGCAATTCACCAAATGATGGGCACCGCCCTCCAGTACAACACAAAAAGA
Organism: Gymnobelideus leadbeateri; assembly: GCA_011680675.1. Taxonomy (NCBI): domain Eukaryota; kingdom Metazoa; phylum Chordata; class Mammalia; order Diprotodontia; family Petauridae; genus Gymnobelideus; species Gymnobelideus leadbeateri. The sequence goes on along the minus strand of WOXC01000179.1, from coordinate 357,514 downwards.
GATAATACAAGTATTTTTGTATGTATGGGTCCTTTTGCCCTTTAAAAAACAAAAACAAAAAACTCCGGCAGAAAGATGGTGCAGTTGAGCCCTGACCCTGAAGTCAGAAAGGCCTGATTTCAAATCCAGATTAAGACACTTCCTACTACCTATGTGACCCTGGGCAAGTCACTTCAACTCTGCCTGCCTTAGTTTCCTCATCCATAAAATGAGGCTAACAGCACCTGCCTCCCATAGTTGTGGAGGATCAAACAACATCATATTTATAAAGAGCTCTGCAAAGCATCGAGTGCTTCACAAATGCCAGTTATTATTATGGGTATGGACCAAAGCAGTGGTAACCCTGGGTCAATGGGCGTACAATTTCATGACTGGGGGCCCAGGTCCAAACTGCTTTCTGGAATGGCCAGGCCAGTTCACAGCTCCTCCAATGCACCACTTTCCCACAGCTGCTCTCGAATTGGTTACTTTCCACTTTCATCAATTTAGCCAATCTCATAAGTATGAGGTGGAATCTCAGAGTGGCTTTGACCTGCACTTCTGTGATTGTGATTTCATGATATTTCTTAAAATGTGGCTGTTGGTGGCTTCCATTTCTTCCTCTGGAAATGGGCTGTTCATGCTCTCTGATGATTTATCAATTGAGGAATGGCTCTTCTGATGGTGCCCCATCTAGGCCACGCCTCCATTTGGAGCTTATCTCGGTATGTGGCTTGAGATGCTGGTCTAGACCTAGTTTTTGTTAGACCAAGTTCCAGTTTTCCCAGTTTTTCTCAAACACCAAGTAAGCTCTTATCCCAATAGCTGGGGTCTTTGGGCTGACCAAACTCTAGGCTGCCAAGTTTGTTTGCTTCTGTATACTGTATGCCTAATCTGTTGCACTGATCAGCCTCTCTTTTTTTTGTTTGTTTTTTAGAGGGCAATTGGGGTTAAGTGATTTGCCCAAGGTCACACAGTGTTAAGTGTCTGAGGTTGGATTTGAACTCAGGTCCTCTTGACTCCAGAGCTGGTGCTGCTCTATTTATTGCGATGCTTGGCTGCCCCAGCCTCTCTATTTCTTAACTCACTTTGAGGACTTGTGCTGCCCAGCACCTGGTCCAGTGCTTAGCACAGTGCCTTGTGAGTGTCTGGCTGACTGATTAGTACTCCTTGGCTCCCCTCCTTCCCACTTTTTCAAGATTATTTCCCTTCATATTCTTGACTTTTTAATCCTACACCTGATTTTGTTATCAAGTTTTTTCCTAGCTCTATGAAGTAATCCTTTGATGGTTAGACTGGAATGGCACCAGTTTAGATAATATTGCCATCTGTCACATATTGGCCTAGCCTACCCACGCCATGAGCATTTCTCCAGCTATTAAGATCAGCCTTTATTTGGGCAGAGAGTATTTTGTATTTGTATTCATGTTGATCCTATGTGTGTCACAGCTAGCAGACTCCTCAATACTTTATACTTCTTGCTATTTTAAATGGAATTTATCCTTCTCTATCTTGCCGCTGGGTTTTGTTAGCAATATAAGGAAATGCTGGTGATTTGTGGGCTTATTTTATATGCCTTGCAACTTTGTTGATGTTAATGGTTTCAATTATTTTTTAGATCATTTCCCTAAGTAAACTATTAGAGCAATTATTTTGTTTCCTCTTGGTTTGTGCTTATTTCCTCAAATTCTCTTTCTTGTTTCATTGCTATCATTAGTTGTTTCTAGTACTATGCTGAATGGTGATGATGGACATTCTTGCCTTATTCCTGATCTTAGGGGAAAAGTCTCTACCTTATCCCCATTACAGCTTAAGGCTAGGTCTTAGCTTTACTTAGATATTCCTCATCATACTAAATAAAGATTTATTCATTCCTATGCCTTTTAGTGTTTTAACTGGCGTATTGTATCTCATCAAAAGCTTTTCCTGCATCTACTGATAAAATAATTTTCATTGTTCTTATTATGAAATAATTATGTTTATAGTTTTCCCAATGTTGAACTCACCCTGCATTCCTGGTTCAAATCCAACCAGGACTTGATATATAATAAGCCTTCTAATATGTTGCTATAGCCCCTTTGCTAATATTTAAACATTTCTGCATTGATAATCCATATGGACATTGGTCTCTAGTTCTCTTTCTCTGTTGCTTCACAGAAGGAACCTAGTAGCTTCCATGCTAGGATGGGTTCAGTTTATGTAGCACTGGCATGAACTATTCCTGAAAGGCTTAGCAGACTGTGCTTTATTTTTTCACCAGCAGCTCATTTATGGCCTGTTATTTATTATTCTGTTAATCTGACAACTTTATATTTTTGTAAATAGTTACCCATTTAATTTAGATTTTGTTTTATTGATATAATTTCTTTAATTCCTTCATTGGTTGTAAATCCAATTTTTTCACTTTTGATTTTTTTGTAATCTGATTTTGTAAAAAAAAAAAATTAAAGGTTTATTTTATTATTACTTTTGCCCTCAAAAAAACGAGCTCTGGCCAAACTTCCTTATTGTTGCTGAGGGCATCACCATCCTCCCCTTCATACAGGCTGTAAATCTCATTGTCATCCTTGAAATTTACCCTCTCCCTCCACACAGCCAGCTGCTGGTAGGTTCTGCCCCTCCTGCCTTCAAACATCTCTGGGATATGCCCTGTTCTCTCCTGGTCTGTGCCCACCCTGGTGAGGCCCTCCTTCTGCACCATGTCCCTGGCCTCCTGCAATAGCCTGCCAGCTGGCCTCCCTGTCTCAAGTATCTCCCCAGGTGCCAAAGCAATCTTCTTGGAGCAGTGATCTGTCACCTCCTACCCCAATAGACTTCAGGCGCTCTGTATCACCTCCAAGAATAAAGCCCTACCTTACACAGTAGCCCTCTCCACACATTTTTTGATATAGCAACACTTGCCTTCCTGCTGTTCTTCACCCACGATTCTTCATCTCCCGACTTCCTGCCTTTCCATGTTTAAAATGTTTCTCCTCCTTGACTCTGCCTTTGAATTCTCTTCACTTTCTTAAGACTCTGCTCCAACCCCCTGTTCCCTGTGCCCCCAGCTGCTAATGCTCTCTCCTGAGACTTCTCTCCATCTAGTCTGTGCATTTCTTGTATGTACCTGGTGACTCACATGTTGTCTCTCCTCAGAAAAGGAGTTCCATGAAGGTATCACTCAACAGCAGACAATGGTGATCTGATCGTTACCATCAAGAAAAGGCATTCCTTCATTGATAAATGGCCAAAGGATATGAAGAGGCAGTTTTGAAATGAAGAAATTAAAGCTATCTATAGTCACATGAAAAAAGGCTCTAAATCACTATGAATTAGAGAAATGCAAATTAAAACAACTCTGAGGTACCACCTCATACCTATCAGACTGGATAATATGGCAAAAAAGCAAAATGATAATGAGGAGATGTGGGAAAATTAGAACACTGGCGCGTTATTGGTGGAGTTCTGAACTGATCCAACCATTCCAGAGCAATCTGGAAGTATAACCAAAGGTTATGAAACTGTGCATACTCTTTGATCCAGCAATGCCACTGCTAGATCTGTATCCCAAAGAGATCATATAAATGGGAAAAGGACCCACATGTACAAAAGTATTTACAGCAGCTCTTTTTGTGGTGGCCAAGAACTGGACCTTGAGGGAATGCCCATCAGTTAGGGAATGGCTGAACAAGTTGTGGCATATGGACGTAATAGAATACTACTGTGCTATAAGAAATGGTGAGCGAGAGGACTTCAGAAAAACCTGGAAAGACTTATATGAACTGATGCTGAATGAGGGAAGCAGAACAAACCAGGATAATACTGTACACAGTAACAGTTACATTGTGTGATGATCAACTGTGATAGACTTAGCCCTTCTCAGCAAGGTAAGGATCTAGGACAATTCCAAAAGGCTCATGGTCCAAATGCTGTCCACATCCAAAGAAAAAACTATGGAGTCAGAATGCAGATTGAAGGAGACTATTTTCTTTTTTTGTTGTTGTTGCTTTTTCTTTCTCATGGTTTTTCCTTTGATCTGATTCTCCTTTCACAATATGACTAATGCTGAAATATGTTTAACATGATCGTACATGTATAACCTATATCAGACTACATGCTGTCTTGGCTTGGGAATTGAAACCCAATTTTATAAAAGTGAATGTTGAAAGTAAAATTTAGACACTAAAAAAGAAGAAGAATCATTACCATCTGCTTACCATCTTATAAGGATCTGTATTCTTTGCAAATAAGTGCTTGATGAATGCCACTCCCAGCCCCTATTCCTTCATTCAGTGACTGCTTGTTGACTGGCTAAATGACCTCTGGAGACAACCCATTCAACTTGCAGACAGCTGGGATTCTCAAGAGCTCCATCCATCCCCCAGGCCTACCCTGACCTCTCAGTCACTTCCTCAAACTGCTCCCAGATTTGCAGACTCTTCAGGCCCTCCCAACACATGGCTCAGCCCTATCCTCCTCAAGCCCTGGTGGCCAGACTGAGCACAGTATTATGCAGAGTGGGCAGCAACCTGGCTGCCACTGCCCACTGCACACCCTAGATCTTCCTGAGAACAAATAACAACTACCTACTGGTGCCTCCCCCATTCTATGCTTGTGTACCCAAGTGTGGGACTTGACATTCATTCCCTACTCTCAACTCACAAGATTCAGTCCAATCCTCAAGAGCCTGTCAAGATCACTGTGGATCCTGGCTATATCAGAGTCTGTCAACTCCTTCCCCCCAGTTTGGCATTATCTCCAAATTTGACACACATCATTCAGGCCTTTAGCCAATCCACTGACAAGAATGATAAAAAGCACAAGACCCAGAACAGATCCCTAGGGCCCTCCACTGAAGTCCTAATGCCCTATCAACAATTCATCTCTAAGAAAGCTGTCCAACCTTAGGAATCCCCATCTTTCCACACTAGATTCATATGAGGTACTTGACCAAAAGCTTCGCTAAAACTCTAAGCTATATCCTAGATCCTAGTTTGGCAAGTCTGTCAGAAAAGGAGGGGCAGCTAGGCACAGCGAATAGAGTACTGGTCCTAGAGTCAGGAGGACCTGAGTTCAAATCCAGCCTCAGACACTTGACACTACTAGCTCTGTGACCTTGGGCAAGTCACTTACCCCCAATTGCCTTGCCTCCCCCCACCCCCCACCATTAAAAAAAAAAAAAGGAAATGGAGTTAGCCTCACATGACCAGTTCTGGAAGAAGCCAGGCTGGCTCTTTGCACTTCCTACTCCCTATTCTAGAAGTGTGTCAACCTGAACCATCTATTCTAGAACTTTCCCAGTAATGGAAGCCAAGCTCACTGGCCTGGAGTCTGTAGGATCTTCTCTCCCTTTCCTGGAAAACTGGGCCGTCTGCCCATCCGCAAGCTCATGGAGCCTCCATTCTCCACAATCTTCTAAATGTCAAGAACGATAGCTCCTTTCAGTGCCCAGGGATACAGCCCATCAGGGACAGGCGACTAGAGCTTACCAAGGGTAGGTGCCTGCTCTCTCCCTGTTAGTCACTTTCAGCTGTACAGGTCACAGTCCAAGAACAGAGCAGCTCGGTCTTCTTCCCCAACGCCCAGCAAAAGTTCGCCCTCTTCTTTGATATCCCGTTTTTTCCCAAAGGCTGGGTTGGGGCTCCAAGGAGATGTCAGCATATTTCCAATGAGTCCTTGCTTAGAATGACATTAACAGTTTTTTCAAGGGACCCATGGTCCTAGACCTGCCACACCCTGTTCTCCCAGCTGTTAATTGCGGCACCCCCCCCCCGTCCCCCTCCCCCATTTCTTTTGTGTGGACTTTGCAGAGTTTCTACTGACTTATATGCATGGTACTGGCAGGCAGGGACTAGTTCCCTGAGTGCACAGCACAGGGTCTAGGAAATGCTTGTTGATTATCAAGGAAATGAGCTATTTCAGCAGCAAGCACGAAAGCTCTAGCTGCTTCTCTAGGTTGGGCAGATCCCCTATGGGGAGCTGGTGAGAAGGGAACAGAGGGCCTGTAAGCAGTACCAGGCAATGCCCATGACCAGACTGCACTAGGTAGGCCAGTCAAAAATGGCATCCACAAGTGATCAGACACCATCACACCTGGGAGAAGCCGATCTTCTCGTCCAGTCTTGTCCTGCAGAAGAAATGCCCACCTGGCACGTCTTTAGCACTTGAAGACTCAGATAGCCCTTGACATGGACTATTTCATTTGATCCTCAAAAATCTATCAGGGGGTTGCTTTACTCTGGATTTGACAAATGAAGAAAGTGAGGCCCAGAGGGGCATAAAGGGCCTTGTCTAAGGCCACATGAGCAGAGGACAGGTATGGTACTTAAATCCAGGTCCCTGGGCTTCAGGTCTAGTGACAGTATAGGGCAGCTTTCTGGAGACCTACAGCTGGGGGCTCCTAATAATATCTGTGATGAAAATGTTAACAGGAGCCATCCTTTACATAGCCCTTAAAGCTTTCACAGATCATCCATTTAAAGAGCTGGGAGGGGCCCCTTCATTTCATCAATAGGAAATACAGACCCATAGAGAAAAGTGACTGGCCTAGGCACCCATACTGGTTAAGTGGTAGAGCTGGGACTGGAACTCAGGGCTTTGGCCTCCACTGAGCTACCCACAGTTGCCTAAAACAAATCATTTTACAAATAAGGCCAGTGAGGTCCAGAAGTCAAATGACTTGATCAAAGTCACAAGGCAAACATAGAGCTTGAATCTGCTGGCGCCTACTGAAAACAAGGTTTCTTTTGCAGGCCATCCAGCTGCCTCCATCACACCTGTACACCCACCAGGGAATCTGCTGATGGGGGGGGGGGGGGGCGGCGGCAGAAAAAGCAGATCTGGCCAAGAGCCTGGTTCCTCAGGGTGCTGGTTCTCAAATCCTTGGGAGGCTGAGTTTCTGTAGCCAAAGCAAATTGGGCTGGTTTAATTCTTCTTCCAAAGACAAGAACCCAAATGCCCAAGGTTTACCCAAGTGAAAAGCAGCAGAGCAAGGATCCAAACCCAGGCTTCCAACTCCAAAATCCAGCATCTGGTCAACTCCCTGGGAATCCAAGCTAGGTCTCAGTTCAGGCCCCCCAGAGTTCATTTGCTCCCAGGGAAGTGACAAGCCCTGGGACAGCCCAATGGTGAAGCCTTTGTGCAGACAGGCTGACCGGGGCACCAGCACTGCATGGGGTCAAGAGGCCTGGATGTGCTTCCAGCTCTACAGATCAGATGAGTCATTGCCATAGGGAGCCCAAAGCTATGCTCTGAACTACCTGCCTCAAAGGACCACCTACCCTAAGCCCTGAGGGGCCAAGAGAATTTGGGGTGTGGCATTTGTTTTAATCAGGTGAGAAAACCTAATTGGAGAGGAAAAGACTTACCCAAGGTAAGACCTTTAGAAGGTTGACTTCAATCAGTCAGTGGACCAATATTTATTAAGTGTCTATTAGATGCTAAGTGCTGGGGATACAAAAAGAAGCAGGTAGTCCTTGCCCTCAAGAAGCCCACAATCTAAGCAAGCAACAATGTCAACAAGACACAGACAGGATAAATAGTAAATGACTAACAAAAGGAAGGCACAGGAAGGAGGATGAAGTGGGGGAAGACTTCCAGTAAAGATGGAATTTCAGGCATGTGAAAGAGGGAAAGCCAGGGCATGGGAGTTTGGTCCTGGAGGCGATAAGGAGCCACAACAGACACCACTGGTGCCAGAAGGGTCTTTGCAGCTCATTTAGCACAATTTCCATATTTGCCAAGGTCCAAAGGAGGCCACACAGTAAATGGAGAAGCCCTCTAGCCGAGCTTCAGGATTCCCGGGCCAGGTGCTTTCTCCCGGGATACCAATGATTCTCTCCCTGGCGTGGGTGTGAAGGCTACAGAGAGACTGTTTCAGCTCCTCTCTCAGGAGGAAGGAGCACCCTCCTTGTTCTCCATCAGCTCTGCCCCGCCCCCCCATTCTCTCTCCATCTCACTCCTAACCTCCTCTCACACCAAGGTCAACTTCACTCTTGGCGTTTTGCTTTATTCCAGTCCTCTCCATCCCTTTCCCTGTTCTCAACACAACCATTCTCCCAGAGTGGCAGAGAGGCCTCTCTCAGCTTTTAAGCACTCTTCTATGTTCCAAGGGTAGCCTCAGCAGTCCTGTGATAGAAGCCCCCTGCCCACTCATCTTGGGGAGGGGGCAACATGTGGCACCACAGCTATAGAGGCAGGAACCAGCAGAGAAGAACAGAAGGCACACAATGATCAGGCACATCCAGCATGGGACCTCCTCACTACAAGAGAAGCGGGGGTAGGGGAGAACAGCATCTTCCTGTAGGCCCTCAGAGCAGTCTGACCCATGCACCAACAAAGAGGCAATGTGAGGTAATGAAGCTGGGTTTTAAATCTCAGCCATGTGAACCCTTGGACAAAGGACACTCCCCTTCTAGGGTCTCAGGCTCCCCATCTGTGAGTGTGAGTTGGGAGGAGAGGCGAGGCAGACCAAATGACTACTAAGGTCCTTTACAGCTCAGAACGCAGGCTCTCAGCTTCCAAAGACTGTGGAAGACAGCATGTGTGAGCTGGAACAAGCCAGAGACCAACGAGGGAGGTCAACCAAGGCCTTATTTATTTCCCAAGTAAGGAAGGTGAGGCTCAGAAAGTAGTGACCTAATGCCATGATTCAGCTCCCTGTCAGAACCAGGGCCAAACAGACCTCCCTCCTAAACCTTCAGCATCTCAGTACTGGATCTTACAGTGTAATAATCCCTGTACCCTGGGGTGGTTTTTTTGTTTGTTTGGTTTTGCATGGCTGGATTCTCTTCATGTATTCACCGGGGCACATGGATAAGCCGTAAGCCTAGAATTCTCAGTGCACACGCACAGTCAGTATATTTCTTTCTTGCTTGCTTTTTGGAGAGGGGAAGGCAGGGCAATTGGGATTAAGTGACTTGCCCAAGGTCACACGGCTAGTTTTGTGTTAAGTGTCTGAGGCCAGATTTGAACTCAGGTCCTCCAGACTCCAGGGCCGGTGCTCTGCTTACTGCGCCACCTAGCGGCCTCTGTCGGCATATTTCTGAAGCCGATCTGCATCATTCAGAGAACTGCAGTACTAATGGTATTGTCAAATGAGCAGGCAGTAAGTAAGCCCCGTGATAAGACTCGCACCTTCCCGACTTTAACGCACATTCATGTGTACTCCATTCACCCTCATCTCGCACCAAAGATGGTGAAGTAATAAATTATTTTTAAGTAGCGCTGGCACGATTTTAAAAATCTTCACAAAATGGCTGCCCCCCCACTTTTTGCAAAAGTTTTGCCATGAAATCTGTGCCAAGTGTGCAGTGAAATACCATCCCCAGCACCAAGGCTGTAGGTGGCACAGCGGGGAGCTGCTGACGTTGGAGTCAGGGAGACTCGAGTTTGAACTGGCTTCTGTTTGTCTCAGTTTCCTCAACTGCCAAATGGGGATAAATAGCCCCCAGCTCCCCAGGCTGTCAGAGGATCCAACGAGGCAGGGTTTGTCGAGTGCTCCGCACAGGACCTGGCCCTTCCTAAACGCTTTTCTTCCCAGCACCATGGCTGTCCCAGTCCAATCTGCACCCCTATTTTCAGCTCTATTTCCTATTCACTGCCTGTTCCTTGACTCTGCACTGCACCTGCGCTCCCCCCTACACTCACAGGAGCTGCTGGGGCTGCCCCCTCATCGCCACCACCTGCCCAGAACCGTGTCCACTTTCCAAGACTTGCCTTGAGAACTGGGGTGTGTGTGTTGGGGGAGGAGGGGGCAGCCTTCTCCCACTATCCACACATTGGTCAGTACATCTACCTCCTTGTTCTCTGCTCATCTGTGTACATATGGTTTTGCCTTTCTCTCCCAAGGCAGAGCCTGGCCCCCAATCTCTAAGAGGCTCTAACAGAATGCTGCCGCGGCCATGTCAATCCAGAGAGGCTCCAACAATGGCACGGCCACTGTGGGTCTGGGGGAAATCTTTCCTCAGCTCTCGAAAACGGGGGACACTTGGACTGCAGAATCTTAGCAGGGCCTCCCCCCAGCTGGCCTGGTTGCCCACCATGGCCTACAGGCCTCTGCTCTCACCGCCCCCTGAATGAGCACAGGCTCTGAGAGCCTCTGTTATGGGGCAGGTTAGCTGGACCAGGGCCAGAAACACATGGCATCTGCTCCCAGCTCTGCAACTCTCTGGGACTCTGGCTTCCCACTCCACCAAATGGGGGTGCTGGGCTCCATCCCAGAAGGCATTTCAGCTGGAACACTGTCTTCTATATTCTCTAGGCACTCTCCCAGCTCTAAAGATGAAAATGTGGTCAAGTCTATGACAAGGACTGGGGTCAGCTGGTCCAGGTGCCAGTTCCTCCCCCACCCCCTCCATGGAGACAAGAGGTACTCCAGGAAAGCATCCTACAGGGCCTAAGAAGGAGCTGGCAGCAGTCCAGTGCCATGGGGCAGAACAGTTAGGTGGTCAAAAGGACAAAGGAATGGTTATAAAAGGATAGCATTATCTCCCATCTTCCCTTTGGCCTGATAGCGCTCCCCTAGGGATTCAGGATCTTGGGCTTTATGGACAGCTTTACCTCTGGAGAACGAGCTGCTCCCCCCCACCCCCCCCCACACCTAGCTGGGGACAGGAGTTTGCTCACAGGCTCTGAGGCCACCCCTGCCCAGGTCTTTCAGGGACCCTCCCCCGCTGAGGCCTGAGGCTAGCTTCCTTCCCCAGCATTTCCTTGCCCTTCTGTCTCCAGCTCACTGTTCCAGCCTTCTGTCACATGCCTCCTGGCTTCCTTCAGGTGCCAGCTAAAACCACCCGTTCTGTAGGAATCCTCACTCAGCCCCCCTTAATTCCAGAGACTCACTCCAATTCCTCCATCTGGAGCTTGTCTGAATGTCTCCCCAGTCACACTGGGAGCTCCTCCAGGGCAGGGCCACTCTTTTGCTTCTTGGTGTCCCCAGAGCTTAGCACAGAGTCTGGCACACAGTAGGTGTCAAACAGATGCTGACTGGCTGGCTTTGCTTCCAGAACTCTCCTACTCTGGCTCTTGTCTCTGCTCCTTATTCCCTTTTCCTAAAACGTGCTCTCTACCATAACCTGCTGCCGTCCTGCCTGGCGCCCCTCCTCCCAGGAGCCATCCTGGAGATGGCTTCCTGGACCTTCAACAATCAGGCTCCCATAAGCCCTCCAATCTAAGACACTCATTTTACAGCTTTAAATTAATTTTTTAAATTCAATTTTATTTTCAGTTCCAAATTCTTTCCTTCTAACCTCACTTTTCCACATACTGAGAAGATAAGAAAAAACAAAACCCAATCAAAACATTTAGTCAAACAAAACAAATCCCTACATTAGCCATGTTGAATAAAGAAGGTGGGGGGGGGGGTAAGAAGGAGGAGGAGGAGGAAGGAGGCGGGGGAAGGAGGAAGAGGAGAAAGAAAGTAGGGTGAACATGCTTCAGTCTGCACTGTAGGCCCCATGGGGGGTGGGGAAGCATGTTTTAGCCTGAGTCCTCTGGAATTATGGTGGGTTACTGTATGGATCAGAGTTACTTAGTCTTTGAAAGCTGTTTGTCTTTACAATATTGTTGGGATTAAACGAATAGCATCATCTCATACATGGCTCCTGAGGTTTCTATAAACCATCCCCCTCACTATTTCTTATAGTACAATAGTATTCCATCCCACACACATAGCACAGCTTGTTCAGCCACTACCCAATCAATGGGCATCCCCCTGTCCTGAGTTTCTAATTCTTTGCCACTATGAAAAGAGATGCTACAAATACTCTTGTACGAAGGGGTTCTTTCCCTGTTTCTTTCATCTCTTTGGGGTATGGATAGCAGCAATACTGCTTAGTCAAAGGGCACGCCAGGTTGGTAGCTCTTGGGGAACAGCTCCAAACTGCTTTTCAGAATAGCTGGGCTAGTTCACAGTTGTACCAACAATGTATTAATGTACCTGTTTTCCCACATCCCTGCCAATATGTCATTTTCCTTTTGTCCACTGCCAATCTGAGGGGTGCAAATTGGTTTCTCAGAGTTGTTTTAGTTTGTATTTCTCTAATTAGGAATGATTTAGAGTCTTTTCCCCGTGCCTATTAATAGCTTGGATTTCCATCCAAGAGGTAGTACAGTGGCTAGAGCACTTAGCCTAGAGCCAGGAAGACCTGAGTTCAAATTCAGCCTTGGACACTTACTAGCTGTGTGACCCTGGGCAAGTCACTTAATCTTATCTTTGTTTGCCTCAGTTTTCTCAACTGCAAAATGAAAATAATAAAAGCACCGACCTCACAGGGTTGTTGTGAGGACCAAGTGAGACAGTGTTTGTAAAGTACATGGAACATAGTAGGCACTACACAAATTAGCATTCCCCTCCTTTTCCCTTACATCTTCTTCTGAAAACTTACTATATCCTTTGACCATTTATCAACTGGGGAATTTCCCTTATTCTGACGAGCTTGAATCCGTTTCTTATCCATCTCAAAAATGACCCTTTTGGAGCAGCTAGGTGGTGCAATGAATAGAGTGCCTTTCTGGAGTTAGGAAGACCCTTACTAGCCATGTGACCTTGGGCAAGTCACTTAACCCCAATTGCCCTGCCTTCCCCCATCCAAAAAGAAAAAAAAATGACCCTTTTAACAGAAAAACTTGTTGCAAAGATTCCCCCTGCCTCCTAGTTTCCTGCTTCTCTTCTAACTTAGCTGCATGTACTTTGTGCAAAACCCTTTTAACTTTATGAAATCAAATCTATTTTACCCCCTAAGATCCTCTCCAACTACCCACAGAGATAAGAGGCAGTTTCTTCCAGGCTCCCCTAATCTGCTGGTGATGTCATCCTTTCTGTCTAAATCATTCACAGGTATATCACTATCAACAGGTGCAGCCATTCTGGAAACAGGACGTGGCAATGGAGGGCTTCCCTTGAGGTACCATGGGGGATTCTGCTCTAGACTGAATTTCTGCCAGATGAGTTTCCATTTCCCCAGCAGTTTTTGTCCAAAGTGTCTGTCTGGGTTTCTCAAACACTCAGTTACTAAGCTCATTTGCTTCTGGACCTAACCTCTCCATTTCTTACTTTCCACCAAATTATCTTGATAACTACAGCTTTGTAGTAGTTCGATAAAGCAGGAGATCTGGTACTACCAGGCCTCTTTCATTTTTTCCTAGCTCTATAAAGTAATCTCTTACTTCATGAAGTAATATGACTTTATAAATGGATATATTACTATGTAATACAATACACATATAACTACAGTTTTTATATATGTATATTATAGTTTGGTATGGCACCAAATAAATACATTAATTTAATACATTATCATTTCAGGGCAGCTAGGTGGTACAGTTAATAGAGTACTAGGCCCAGATGAGGAAGACTCACCTTCCTGAGTTTAAATCTGGCCTCAGACACCAAGCTAAATGACCTTGGGCAGGTCACTTCACCCTATCTGCCTCAGTTTCCTCATCTGTAAAATGAGCCAGAGCAAGAAATGGCTCCAGTATCTTTGCCAAAAAACCCCCAAACAAGGTCATGAAGAGTTGGACACAACTGAAATGAATGAACAACTGTCATTTTTATTATGTTGGCTTGACCTACTCATGAGCAATTAATATTTCTCCAACTATTTAGATCTGCCTTTATTTAGGTAAAAAGTATTTTGTAATTGTGTTCATACAGTTCCTGTGTATGTCTTGGCAGGCAGATTCCCAAGTATATCATACTGTCTATAGTTATTTTAAATGGAATTTCTCTATCTCTTCCTGCTGGGTTCTGTTGGTACTATAAGGAAATGCTGATAATTTGTGTTGACTTATTTTATATCTTGCAATTCTGCTAAAGTAGTTAATTGTTCTAATTAACTAGTAAACCTAAGTAAACCGTCACATCATCTGCAAAAGGTAATACTTTTGTCTCCTCTTTTCCTCTGCTTATTCCTGAAATTTCCCCCCCTTTTTTTTGGTCTTACAACTAGAGCTAGCTGAATAGTACAGTGATAATGGCTAAGGGAAGAAAGGGGGAAGGGCAGGGGGATAAACATTTACATAGTGCCTACCAGGTTCCAGGACTTGACAAATATTCTCTCATTTGATGGGCCCAACAACCCTGAGAGGTAGGTGCTGTCTATTATCTCCATTCTGCAGTTGAAGAAACTGAAGTAAAAAGGCTGTCATTTGCCCAAGTGTCTGTGGCTGGATTTGAATTCAGGTCTTCCTGACTCCTGGCCCAGCTCTATCCACTGGGCTGCCCAGCAGCCCCTTTGTTCTATCTTTACCTCTATCTTACTAGAAAGCCCTGTTACAGATAATTATGGCCCTTGGTTTTAGATAAATGCTACTTAGGATTTTAAGGAAAGTTCCATTTATTCCTATGTTTACCAGTATTTTTCTAACAGAAATGGGTATTGCACTTTATCAAAAGCTTTTTCTGTGTGACTTGAGATAATTATGATTTTTGTTGTTACTAATATGGTCAATTATGCTGATAGTTTTCCTAATAATAAAGCAGTCTCAAATTCGTGGTATAAATCCAGTCTGGCCATAGTTAATGATCTTCATGAAATATTGCTGGAGTATCTCCTGGTTGATAGTTGGAATTCGTACATCAATATTTATGAATGATATTGGCCTATAGTTTTCTTTCTCTATTTTGATCCCCTGGTTTGTTATCAATCCCATATTTTTGTTGTAGGAGGAATTTGATTTTCTTATTGTTTCAAACAGTTTATGTATTATTAGAATTAATTCTTTAAATCTGGCAAAATCTGCTTGCTAATCTATCTGGTCCTGGGATTTTTTTCTTTGTGAGTTCATTTACAGTTTGTCCAGTTTCTTTTTTTAAGATAGGCCAGGTGCCCTAGAGGAAACAAAGCCCAGCCTCTCAAAGGTAGTACAGCAGAGCTCTAACAAAGGTGCTGTGACTCCAAACCTGGCATCCTTCCCACAGCCCCATTCTTCCCAAGCTTTCCCACCCCCTTTCTGATTCCATTATAGATTTCTGACATGCTAATCTACATTTCATTTATTTTAGGAGTCTTCTCCCCCCTACTATACTACAATACCCTGGAGGGCAGAGTCCAGCCCCTGTTTCAGCCTGAATCCCCCACAGGGTCCAAGACGGAAGCCAAGGCCTCTCCCAAAAGCTCGCTGAATAGGGGCGGCTAGGTGGCGCAGTGAGTAGAGCATCGGCCCTGGAGTCAGAAGGACCTGAGTTCGGATCCGGCCTCAGACACTTAATGCACACACAAACAAAATCCTAGCCATGTGACCTTGGGCAAGTTACTTAACCCCAATTGCCCTCCAAAAAAAAAAAAAGCTCACTGAATGTCCTAGGTAGAGAAGGGGCCCAGCCTCAGGCCCTCAACCACAGGTAACAGACACCCCATTAAACATCTTGGCCTCCCTGCAAGGCTGGCCAAGGGAGGCCAAGAGAGGGAATCAGGCCACCACCAAGTCCTGCTTCTCCTCCTTCACCTCAAGACAAAACCTGTCACACAGAAACAGCAGTTCCTCTTGGCCTCCCAACCCTTCCCACCTCGAGAGCCAGCTGCCAGTTCTGGCTCTGCTGCTAAACTGCCACCAGACCTTGGTCAAGTCAGTTCCCCTCTCTGAGCCGGTATCCTATTCTGTAAAATGAATGTAGATGAGGCATCAGCGCCAACACCCTAAGTTCCAAAGCTCTATTCAGCCCCAATCTTCTATCATTACAGATTCCTTTCAGCTCTAACCTTCCGTGACTCTAGAAGCACTACGTCTTAGGAACGGGAAAGCGTGCCTGGTCCCCCCACTCCCGTGCACCTGTATGCAGTGTGGGCACATCATCTTGAGGCCACATACCTCAAGAGTGCTGTAATTCACCTCCTCATCTTACAGAGAGGGGCAGGAGCTAACCCGAGGTCATTCAGGGGCAGGGACCAAAATGGAATTAGAATCCTGGACTTCTGTTGCCCAGGCCAGAGTCTCTCCTGCTATAAGCTACTGCACGTTCCCATGAGGGGCAGTCTATTTTTTCCCTCGGGCCTGAGAAAAGCACGTGTCGATGAGGGGGCTGGAGGTTCCTGAAGGGGAACAGACTGTCAAACATGACTCATGTTGTCTTCAGACCAAAAGGAGAAGGACGTGAGCAGTCACATGAGGGGCTTAAAAACCCAGTTCTCCAGGCACTGAGCCAGACGAGACTGTCAGCATGCAAGGAAGGGAGTTTGAAAAAGCCAGACAGCTGACATCAGGTGCCAAAGAGGAAGATAATCTAAGGTTCCATCCTTCCCAGGCCGCTGGTTTCCTTGTCCAAGGGTCACATCGATCAACCATCATTTATTAAGTTCCTACTGTGTGCCAAGCACAAGGGTACAGACAAAACATGAAATGATCCCCTATATTATAATGGCTGAGCCAAGCACATTTATGAATCATGATATACCAGCCACAAATATAAGGTGAACACGCACACACAAACAGAGCAATTAAACCCAAAGTTGTTTAGGAGGAAGGGCAAGGCCTCACACAGAAGCCATGGACACAGGGTACTGGGTGTGAGGGGCAGAGCAAGGGCTGGAGATGGGGCAACAGCTCTGTGGGCTCAGGCCCTTGTGGTTCTTGAGACCGAGTCCAGTCCAGCCCCATGCTCCCTGCCTCCCAGTGGGATCCCTTTTTCCCTTTAGGAGTTTCCTGTCTGCCTCTAGCACGGTGGGTAGTGAAGTCCTGATCTTCAGCTCTCACTGAGCTCAGATATTCTCCTTGCCCAGAGAGCTGCTTGTTCTTATCTATGACAAACCATGGAGCTGATTTTGATCAAAACAACCACTCTGAAACATCCCCCCCACCTGCCTGGTCTACGGGGCACACTAGGCCTCACCCCTAGCCCCCAATATAGTCCGGGGACAAGATGACTCCTTTCATTCACCACCACGTCCCACCCAGTTTCATTTTCCATAAACCCAGGGAGAGAAACAGCAGCATGTCTCGGACCCCTTCCTACTCGGATAGCAGGCCAAAGGAGGGGAGCAGGTGGGAATCCTCACATCACAGCCTTGCATGATCACACGGGCAGCAATGCGCCCCTCCCCCCTCAAGTTTGCTTAAGTCTGGCCTCTGCTACCCCGCTTCTGGTGCCTTTAGGATCTAGGGGCCAGCACCGTGAGGCAGTCACCATGCATTTATCAGATGTCCACAAAGCACCAAGCACCTGTCCTCAAGGAGCTCTCCCACCTCCTAAAACATAGACATTGGATCAAGTTCTTGGAGATGTGACCTTGGCGCCAGGAGAATGGCCATGGGACCTGCATGGGCTTATTCCCGCTCTGGGCCTCAGCCAGGGAAGTGGAATCCTGCCTAGAAATGTGTGCTGGGGGACAGACACAGGGGCCAGCAGAGAGGAATATGCATTCAGGCTGACTCCATCTCTTCCTTCCCACCACCTTCTTTGACTGCAAGGACCCCGTTAGCTCCTGAACACGACCCAGGCTTGCTGGACTTGAGGTGCTTTGCCAACCATGTCACCCCCTCCCAGTCGCCCGGCCCCCTCCTTCCTTTCTGGTCTTCTTACACCGCACTGCCCACCCCGTCCATCCAGTGGCACCAGCCTCATCTCTCTGACTGCCCCTTCCCCATGCCTGGGATGTTCCCGCCCTCCTTCCTTGCTGCCACCTTCTAGAGGAAGCCTTCCCCAGCCTCCCTATTTCCTATTAATCTTCTATGTAACTTGTTTGTACATAGGTGTTTGCCTGTGGTCTCCCTGTTAAAGTGTAAGCTCCTTGAAGGGAAGCTCCTTTTGCCTTTTTTCATATCCCCAGCACTCAGCACAGTAGCTGGCACACAGAAAACACTTAATAAATGCTTACTGGCTGACTGAACTCCCTCCCCATCTCCATGTTTGGCTGCCTAGTATTTGTAGGCCCAGCTCAGATGACGAATCCTCAGCCAAGCCATCTTTGGTTGCTGGAGCCCCCCCCACATCTGCTGCACAGCCCCCCACACTGCTCTCAGCATGGTCAATTCTTCCTCTCCCGGTCAGTGGAGAGCCCCCCCTAGCTTTCTCCTGAGCCCCACCCCCCAGTGACCTGCATTCTCAGCCCCAGGCTTTCCCCCCACCCCCCTTCCAGATAAGCCTTTCCTTGGTGCCCTCCCCAGGCCACCCCAAGCTCCTCCTTCTCCATCTGGGGGTACTGGAGAATACAAGGGGACCCCCTGGCTACTTCTACCTGCAGCTTGACCCAAGGCCAGTCCCCAAAGCTTCACATGGGAGGACCAGGCTGCACTAGAATCCCCCATAGACCATCCACCTACAGACCTGCCTCAGGAGGCCCCCAAACCTGGCAGAGGCCTCTCTCTGCCCCTCCATGCCCCCTTGGGCACTCCCCAGCTCCCCTCAAGTGGACCCTGACCCTCCCCCAGGTCCCTGGGGGCTTTTCTAATGGGCTGACCGAGCCTGCCCTCCCCTGTGCCACTTCAGGCATAGCCCCAGCCCCCCAAAACAAACTTCCTCCCCCTACTCCAAGCTGCCCCAAACCAGTCTTACTTTCTCCCCTACCCCAGCAACCCATCCCCCAGGGTGCCTGTTAGGGCCACCCCCCTGCCGTGGCTTCTAAGGACTAGCTTCTTGGCCATCCCCCCTCCTCCAAGCTGCCCTCCCGGGACTGACCACCATCTGCCCCCTCTGCCCCCAGGCTACAATCTGTGTTGACCCCTCCTTCCTCCCCCAGGCAGTCCTCCAGGACTGACCACACCGCCTGCCCCTCTCCCTCCTCCAGGACTGACCACACTGTCTAACCCCTCCTCCCCCAGGCAGTCCTCCGGGACTGACCACCATCTGTCCCCTCTGCCCCTAGGCTACACTCTGTGATAATCCCTCCTCCTCTCCAGGCAGTACTCTGGGGCTGACCACACCGCTGCCCACCTTCCTCCTCCAGGACTGACCACAACAATGCCCACCTCTCTCCTCCAGGACTGCCCACGCTGTCTAACCCCTCCTCCCCCAGGCTGCCCTCCAGGGCTGACCACACCGCTGCCCCTCCTTCCCCGGCCGCGGGTACCATGTCTCCAGGGATCCTTGGGCTCCACGGCTCCGGACACGATGTCCTCGTCCGAGGGGAAGGTGACGCGCTTGGCGGCGGCCTTGAGCCCAGCGGCTGCGGCGTCTCCAGCGCCGGCCGAGGCCTGCTCCGGGGCCGGGGCAGGCGCTTCCTCCAGGGCCGGGCCCAGCGCGGCGCCGGCGGCCTCCGCGCCCGCGGGCACGCCCGCCATGGCCTGCACGGGCTCGGCTCGAGCTCAGCGGGGCCCCGGGCCCAGCCCCCGCCGGCCCATGGCCCCGGCCCCGGCGCCTCACGCGTCCCGAGCCCCCGACCCGGTGCCCGGCTGCCGCGAGCCCAACTGCGACCCCGACACGGAGCCCGAGCGTGAGCGGCTCCCCCCAATGTCGCCGTCCGCCACCTCCCCCGGCCACCTCCTCCTCCTCCTCCTCCTCCTCCTCCGCTGCCGCCGCCGCCACCGCCTCCTCGTTTGACGTTGACGTCGACGTCGTCGCCCGGGAGCCCAAGCGCGCCCCCGTCCCGGCGCGCGCTGCACGCACGTTGGCATCAGACCTGCGGAGCGCGTCCGGAGACGCACTTTCGTCACGGGCGCTCCGCTAAACCAAAAGGGACTGGCGTCTGGAGGGGGCCGCGAAGGCGGTTGGAGGAGACAGACAAAAAAGGGACCCAAAGAGAAAGGCGCGCAGTCTAGGATCCGGGGGGGAAATGAAGCGGCGCCTATGACGAATGTGTCGGGTCGAACTCGAAGGCGGATAGAAAGAATGCCGTCTCCGGCGCTGCGAAGACACGCCCCCGTCGCTTCTTAGACCCACCCACGGGACGGCCCATTCGCACTTTCACGAGCGCCGCATTAGCCGGCACACTTTCGCGACAGACAGACGGAAGGGGACAATATCAAAAAAGAAAACGCGAAACAAAAGAAAAAGTTGGAGAAGTTAGAACTCAAAGATTCAGAGACAAAATATAAATTTAAAAGGGAGAAAAGTAGGATCTTGTGACGAATGTGCGAGTGCGGACAAGCAGACTGCCGAGGGGGAGGCTGTGCCGAAACGTCGTAGCCAATGCAATCACGCTCTTGTGGCTCACACCGTATGGAGCTATTTGCGGTGAATAGCTTGGCTGCTGCACCGAAAATAAAAGAGAGACCTTCAGAACCAAATAAAAAACATGCAAAAGGCTATGAACGCCTCACCATTTTTGGCGAACCAAATGAAACTAAATGTGAGAAAGGAATGGGGAAAACTACGAATGTGCAGAATTGGACAGGCAGGTGGTCGCTGCCAGACTCCTCCCAGACCTCCCGTCACTTTTCTCTGAATCCCCAGAATCCGAATAATCACTTTCGTCACCTTCAACTAAAGAGAATAAGTTAACCTTCACTAAGCCTTCATTTTAAAATGCCCAGAGAGAGGGAAGAAGCTCGGGAGTATTTAGATGCATGAGAAGTGGAAGGTGGGGCTTAGAAGGGAAAACCCTTGTCGAATGTGCAAAGTCGGATAGGGGGGCAGCGGGAGGAGAGGGGAGTAGGCCTCCGGAGCCGGACGATAAGCCCCGCCCCCTTCCACCCTCGCTCTTAACTGCGAGCCCCGCATTCGGGGCTGGTCTTTCGATGCGATTTTGGAGCAGAAGGTCGGTTTCGCCAGAGACGGCGGAGACTGGGGAACCTTCATATTGGTCAGAAGCGGAGGCAGATAAGGCAGCCGAGAAACTGGCGAAAGTGATGGAGCGGGCCCGAGCCCCGCCCCCACGGGTGCCCAGCTTGGCTCCGGGACTGCTCTCACCGAAGCACTTTCGTCGGGGAGGGCCAGCCCAGTTCGGAGACTAGAGACCTTTACAAAAAAATCGTCGGCCCCGAGGGCCCTCGTTCTTAGCTCAGGAAATCGAAGCAGCCTCGGGAAGTTACTCAAGGGCGGCTTCGAGGAATGTGCGATTCCCGACTGGCAGCCACAGATCTGCTTCCTGAAAGCCGATCCACACTCCCGCCCCACCCCCAACCCCCTGGCGCCTCCGATTACGTCGGAACCACTTCCCTCTCCCGAAGCCACTATCCCCACCCCCAACTCCTCCAGGAAGCCCGTCCCGATTTCTTCCCTTCTTCAAGAGCTTGGCAGCGCCTGGCACACAGTAGGCACTTAATAAATGCTTATTGAACGTATAGAGCTCCTGCCTTCCCATTCTTGGGGGAAACGATGAGATCCATGGTGACCCCGCAAGGAATAATTAGGCAGTGTCCACGAGCAGCAAGCAGGGTTTTATTGGTGGTCTCCTCCCCACATGACCCTCACTGGAGCCCAGGACCCCGAATATTCGTGGATGGCGGGGACGATGGATCCCAGCTCCTCCTCCAGTTCTGAGTCTGGTTAAGGCCTCCTCGCACTAGCTGGAGGCAAGGGCTCAGAGTGGCCCCCGCAGTTGTGAGCCCCTGCACCTCGGGGAGGCCCTTCCTCCCTGGTCCTCAGTCCCGGACTTGGGCAGGGGCTGCCCGGAGGGGCGCTCACAGCTGGAAGGAATAGGAGATGATGTCAGCACAGCGGAGCAGGGCCTCGCCCTGCACCCCCAGGGGCGTCTGCAGCTGGGACACGTGGAAGTTGGCTACGTCCAGGTCGGTGGCCCCGAAGTGGGCGTCCACCTGGACGCGCTCGTGCAGGGTGAAGTGCACGGGGCGCCCCACCATGGCAAGGATGCTGCGGAGGTAGCGCTCCCTCAGGGCAGCCCGGGCCTGCTGCTCTGCCACCTCGGCCGACGAACCTGTTGTTTCCCGGCCCCGGGCAGCCCTGAAACCGCGGTCAGTGCCGTCTGGGCCCCGGGGGAGGCGGATCACCGGCACCGGAACTGGGATCTGCCCGACCCCACCTGGGAGGAGAAAGAAGAGGTGTCAGGGAGGGGAAGTCCCTCAGCTTCCAGGGGTGTGAAGTAAGAGAGCCTGGACCAATCTGAGGTGAAAGGAGCCGGGAAGGAAACAGACTCCCCTGCTGACCCCCTGTGATGGGGTCCTTCTGGCCCTCACTCCCGTTCTGGGCACAAGGAGGGGGGGCGACCGGCTCATCTCTAAGGTCTCAGGTCTGAAAGCCTTTATTTCTCTTTGCTTTTTGGCGGGGGAAGGCAGGGCAGTTGGGGTTAAGTGACTCTCCCAAGGTACAGGGCTAGTAAGTGTTAAGTGACTGAAGCCACATTTGAATTCAGGTCCTCCTGACTCACTGTGCCACCTAGCTGCCCCTGAAATTCTATGTCACAGTTAAGTCTTTAGTACAATGTGCCCTACTCAGGATGCACTTCATAAAGTTTATTCCCTACCCCCCAAAAAACCGATATGGGGGCTTTCATGGACCACAAACTCAGGTTCAATGATATCATCTGGTAGTTAGCCAACAAGCCTACAGGAAATTCTTCCTAAGTGTGTGTGTGGGGGGAGGGAAGACGGGCAAAAATGAAGGGGTTCCTTAGAACTTACATTGTCTAAGGGGAGCCTTCATTCATATGAAACCTGTTCCCCCCCCCCCATTAGTAACTAGAACATAGGCTTTATACCAGTGACATGTCTGGGCCCACACCCTAAAGAGATGAAGGCAGGAGGAAAAGGACCCCACCCCACAGGTACAGAAGTCCATATAGCACCTCTTTCTCATCGTGCCAAAAGACAGGAAACTAAGGGGATGGGGCAGCTGCCCACTTAAGGGGAAGTGGCTAAACAAACAGAAGGCGATTTATGGCAGGATTGGCAGCTAAGTGACCAAGCCTGGAGTCAGGGAGACAGATCAAATGCAGCCTCAGAGCCTCAGACATTTACTAGCTCTGTGACCCTGGGTAAGGGACTTCACCTCCATCTGTCTCTTCAACAATAAAACAGGGATAATAAACAGTGCCTACCTCTCAGGGCTGTTGTGAAGACCAAATGAGTTAAGAGTTGTAGAGAGCTTTCAAAATGCCTGGCATACAGTAGGTTCTTAATAAATGCTTGTTTCCCTTCCCCATAGAAAAGGAAGAAACAGGCAGTTTCAGAGGAAACTGGGAAGCCCCAGTATGAACCAATAGAGGGCAAGCCCAGAAGAATAACTTCTATTTGACAACATTATAGGGAGGGAGAAACACCCTGGCTTCCTCCCAGGTGCTTCTGGGTTTGGCCCGGGGACTCCAACCCTCGGGGAATTCAGAGGAGGAGGATTCCTAGAATATGTAATTAAAGGTCAGTCAGAAGAGGAAGTGGCCGTGGCAGAGGCAGTCTTGGCTTCAGTGGGCGAAGGTCCTGCCAGATTCACCTCACTCCCCTTTTCAACCAGTGACTAAGCTGTAGCAAAGCCCCTCTTCTACTCCCCTGGAAGGAAGGCTGGGAGCAAGATTATCGTAGGGCTCTGGGACTAGCCAAATGGCCATAGGGATGGAGGCTTTTCTTATGGCTAAAACAAGTCCTCTGATGGCATTTGAAGTCCCTTCCTGCAAGGGGGCAGCAAGGCACAGTGGACAGAGAGCTGGCCTCTCAGCCAGGAAAACCCAGGATACATATTGGGAGGGGGCACCCTAAACATGTTACTTAACCTAATCCCACTTAATTGGAGCACCTTCCCTCCCATCATTATCTCCACTAAATCCCACCTATAGTTTACTCTTTACCTACTGGTTTGCATGTATTCTCCCATTGGATAGAGAGACCCCTGAGGGCAGAGACTAACACTTAGCACTGAGTCAAGCACCAAGTAGGTGCTTAAAAGCTTAGTGACTTAGGGCCCTAAGCAACTGTCTAAGATGCTGAGAGGAGTTCCTTATACCAAAGAAATGACTGCTCTAGTACACATCCCTATCAGCATGATACTGGAAGGACTCTCATGGAGTGCCCCATGGACCTCTGCTTGGTCCAGACTTTTATCACCTGATTTGGAGAAAGGATGAGAAGTCTTACACTAAATACAGGTACCAGTATCCTAAGACAGGGGGAAGAGAGTCAGGTAACCCACTAGGCTGCCTAAGGATGGAAGAATCAGCCTGGGTCAGAAACAGCAGGGGAAAGCTTGTTTGGATCAGCAGTGGGTCTGGCCCCATAAGTGAACAATGAAGTTCCAGAGTGAGATAAGAAGGAAGGGAGGGAAGAAGGGAAAAAAGGAAAGTGGGAGACAGCAAAGTAGAGGAGGGGAGGAGAGAAAAAAAAGACCTGGTTTTCTAGTGGCCTGCAAGCTGAGAGTCAGCAATAGGACAGTCCCAATATCCTCTGCCCTGGTCAAGCAACAAGGGGAGCACTATTTTCAGTTCTGGGCACCAGGATTGAAGACAAAAGTATCAAATTTAAACATTTTCAAGTTTGGCAAGAAAAGAAAGATGCAGTTAATTTGTAAATCTTAGATCCCTCTATGAATGTAAAAGGCTGATGATTGCAGCTCACTGCCTGAAGCTTACAGAGGCTCATGGTACCACAGGAGTCTGTGATCTAGTACCAGGGCCCTGAATGTAAATTGAGAGGGGCAGCTAGGTGGCACATAGATTGAGCACCAGCCCTGGAATTGGGAGGATCCGAGTTCAAATCTAGCCTCAGACACTTATAATTTGCCCAGGGGCAAGTCTAAACTTAACCTCAATTGCCTCCAAAAACAATACAAAAAGAATATAAATGAAGGGCTATTTCCCCTTTATCATGGCTACCGCTGAACCTAGGGACAAGATGTGGCATCTCTGAGAGAGAGTGATACATGCTCTCATTTGAGTCTCATAACACCCCCAGGAGGTAGATGCCTCCAGATGTGGAAATGGGGGTGAGGCAGGATTTGAAACCAGGCCCCACCCACCCACCCAAGGTATAGGATAGGAACATGAGTTCCAAGCCAGACTCAGGTAATTCCTAGTTGGGTGACCCCTGCATAAGCCACTCAGTCAGTCTGCCTAAGTTTCCTCAACTGGGGATGAAAACAGAACGTCCCTCCCAGATTCGTTATGAGAAGGATCAGAGGAAATGTTTGTAAAAAGGGCCTGGCCTACAGTGAGTCCCATAAAACCACTTCAACCTTCCCTTCCCCCTCCTGACTCCAGGCCCAGCACCATGCTGGCCATACCAGCTGCCACGAGGAGGGGGAGACCCTTTCCAGCTGGGCAGGAAGGCTTGAAATGGTCCACTTGAGAAGCCCAGGCCTGTGACCCTGACGTTGCAGCAGCAAAGGGAAGACCACAATGGTCAGGCAGGTTGAGATGAGAATGGGCCCCCAGGCCTCCGCCCAGGTACCTCAGGCCTGGAAAGAGAGCTCCACACCTGATTAGATTAACTTCTCCAGGCCAAGAGATAAAAACTTTTTCTAGATCTGGATACTAGGAAGAAGCCTTCCTGTGAAGAGATCAAGTTAAAGGCCTTTGTCCCAATATGAGGAATCTGAAACTCTCCCTTTCAGGTCTGAGTCTACTCACCTCTTTCACCGGCTCCTCCCCGACCCTAGAACCAAAGGTCATCTAGCTGCCCCCCCACCCCTCCCTTTTTTTCCTTTACAGATGAAGAAGCTAAGGCCCAGAGGTTATAAGGGTCACAGTTGGGACTCAACATGGAATCTCAAGACTGTAAATCCAAATGTCACCAGGAAAGCCAATTCAACCTGAAGTGTTTGATCAGGGCTGATCTACTGACTAGTGGAGGAATTCTCAGAATCTGGTTTGGTGTCTCCTGTGGGGACCAGAGCTCAGGATCAAAATAAGGGAAGGGGGAGGGGGAGTGCTGAGCCTAGCAAGGAGAAAAAGCGCCAGGGGGTCACAGCTGTCTCAGACCAGATGGCTTCAGGGTTACTTCTGGGGTGCTGGCAGTCTGGTGGCCACTGGTTCCATGGCCACCAGAGGACGTATCCCTTTTGTGTGATCAGATCCCATGATCATCAAGAAATGACTAACCCCAAAGGCAGCTCCAGGGACTAAGGAGGAGCCCAGCCTGGTACCTTCCGCAGCCCTTGGATTGGTTCACTTGAGATGGGTTGTAATGTTTTCTTTCCTCCAATAAAAGACTAGCCATTTTCCTGGCCCTCCTATAAAAATAAAAAAGCAGTGGGATCTGGGTTCAGATAGATTGCAGCTTGGTCACTAAAACTTTATAAACAGTTTCACATGTAGTTCAACCTCTAGGGTTTCGTCCGACTAAATTCTAAGACCTTTAGAATCCCAAACCCTGTCTATGAGAACCCAGATACTCAGAATGGGGAGGGATCCCTGGGGCTGATCCAATCTCTAGGTTAAGCTTCAGGCACAGTGTATGAAGGGCCCCAGATGTGGAGCTGGGATATTCTGCGTCATTGTGGACCCCTGACATCCCACACATACTAGGTGGCACAGTGGATACAATACTGGGCCTGGAGTCAGAAAGGCCTGGTTCAAATCAAAGGCCTCAAACACTTCCTAGCTATGGAAGTCCTGGCCAAGTCACTTCACCCCATCAGCCTGTTTCCTCATCTGTAAAATGAGCTGGAGAAGGAAATAGCAAACCACTCCAGTACCTCTGCCAAGAAAACCCCAAACCGAATCTGGGAGAGTTGGATTTGACTGAATGACACCAACAATGAATACTACATGACTGATATTCCTCTCTCTGGGCCTGGTGTCTCCATCCTTGAAAGGGCTGAAGGGTACTGACCTCCCAGGGCTCCAGGGAGGTTATCAGAGAAGTCACTTAAAATCAGCCTCCAGGTGAGGGGCATCCCTCCAAATGGAGCCCCGCGATGGCCAAGGAAACAGTGTGAGGAACTGCCAAATGGTAGCCTAAACAGATGAGGCTCCCGCTGACAAGCAGGCGCTGAATAAGGCCTTACTGACTTGAACTGGGCTAAGACTTGGGTTTGGAGTTGAGGACAACTGACAGGGATGGATGAGAAGGTCTATAGAGCCCTCTTCAGCCCTCTGGTACTGTAGCCTAGGATAAAATGCAGGAAAGCACACTGATTAGGCCTTTACTAGGGACACAAAAAATCTGAAGGCCTTCCCTGCCCTCAAAGAGCTCATTTTCTATGAAGAAGAAACAATGCCTAGAAGAGAAAGGGAAGGAGCCAGTGGTCAGTGGAGTCCTAAGAAGGCAGCTGAGCAAGAATCCTCAGGGAGGGTTGATTGGATTACCAGGCCTTGAGGAAGAGGCAGGTGGGCTGGGGCATGGGGAAGGACCCACAATGGAGTAGATTACCTCTGTCTACAATCCCAAATCTTCTGACTTTGGCCAAGTGCTTTCTCCTTCCTCCCACCTCACTCACTTCTTTCCCCAGCTCTGCAGAGGCACCCCAGGTTTGGGCCTAGCCTCTCTCATCTTCTCCCAGTGACCTCATCTCATGACCCCGGTCCAAGCTTACTTCCTGAGCTCCAGTCCCCACTCACCACACCTCGAATGGAGTAAACATTTAGTTAAGCACCCGCTATGTGCCAGGTGCTATGATAAGTGCTTAATAAATATGATCCCATTTTCCAGATTGAAGTATGATTTTTTTCTTTATTTTTCTCACCTTTTTTTTCCAACACGGCTCATATGGAGGAGGGGCAGGAGGAAGACAATTCAGAACCCAAACTTTTAAAATGTTAAAAATAAGTTTATTTTTTTAAATAAAACAAATATAATTCTAAAAAGTCTCATTTGATGCCTATGAGATATTTCTAATTCATTAGTCATCCCTTCCCCCAAAGCTTCCCATTTTTTGTTGAGGGCACTCCCATCCTTTTTGGGGCGGGGGGAAGGAGGGAGGGCAGGGCAATTGGGGTTAAGTGACTTGCCCAAGGTCACATGCCTAGTAAGTGTTAAGTGTCTGAGGCAGATTTGAACTCAGGTCCTCCTGACTCCAGGGCTGGTGTCACCTAGCCTCCCCCTACTCCTATCCTAATCCACTAGTCATCCCTTCCCCCCACCTGCCCCCACATCCATATCCACTTTCACAAGGAGAGTGCCCTAGTTCAGGAATTTGTGAAATGAGATCCTAGCTCCAGAGCAGAAAAGGGGCTTCCCTTCATCTGACCCCCAAAAGACATTGTGAACCCTACCCAATTCACACTGAGCCTCCCTGGCACCAAATGCTCCTTCTATTCACTGCCCCTCTTCTATCCACCCTCCACACAAAGACCAAACCACTCACTCACTCAAGAAGGTGCAATGGCTCCTTATGGCCTCTGGGATTAAATGGCAAACAGGCAGTTCCTATTTTAAGTCCTTCATACATTGACCAGACCCTTATGTTTCCAGCTTTGTTTCAGGTACACCAAGTTCTCCCAGTTGGTGTGAGTGATAAGTCCTTCAAGGTGGTCACATATATTCAAATTCCCATTACTTGAAGTTATAACAGTCATTGGTTCTAGCCCAATAGAGATAAGGAGTGTGAATTCAAATAATGCAGCCACTGCATGATTTGCACTAATTGGAGCTGGCTGAACTGGAAGCTAGCTAGGGAGCTCCTGGGGGAGAGAGCACTGGGCCTGGGATCAACACGTGAGTTCAAATTCTTCCTCAGACTCTTGCTAGTTGTGTGAACCCGGGTGCATAGCAAGTCATCTCATGTTCCTGCCTCAGTTCCCTCAGCTGTGAAATGTGGATATCAACACCCTGAGGCTTGCTCTGAGGGCCAGACGAGAGAATGGCTGTACAGCGCTTAGCACTGTGTCTGGCTCATAGAAATAGCTATATAAAAGTTATTATTACTACGAGGAGATCACATACACAAATCTTAAATTGCTCTATAAATGCCGGCACTGATCACTCTCTTTCAAACACTCAAGGTTCCAGTCAAGCCAGCTTATACTTTGGTCCCCCAACCTGGGATTCTATTGCACCCAACAGAATCCAGGTGCAGGAAATCTGCCAGATGGGAACTCACTGAACCCCCTTTCTCCCTCCTAAAATCAGCAAGTAACAACTTATCTGTAAGTAGAAACTTTAATTTATCAATTCCTTTAGGATTTGCAAATTACATCTCATTCCACACCCCACCCCCCCCGCCCCCAACCATTTTCATGGGCTTACAGTTGGGATCCTCCCCTCCCCTCTTTCTTCTTTTTTTTTCCCCCAAACAAATTCAGTCTGTTAAAACGTATTAAGTCCCGGGGCGCCTAGGTGGCGCAGTGAGTAGAGCATCGGCCCTGGAGTCAGAAGGACCTGAGTTCTGATCCGGCCTCAGACACTTAACGCACAGACAAACAAAAACTTAGCCGTGTGACGTTGGGCAAGTTACTTAACCCCAATTGCCCTCCAAAAGGCAAAAAAAAAAAAAAAGTATTAAGTCCCTACTATGAGCTAGGCACTGTACTAAGTGCTGGGGATAAAACAGATAGTAAAGGCAGAGGACACACAAACAGCTATGTACAAGTAGGAGAGATTAAGGGGAATTAAGGGGACCATGGAAAAGTCTCCTGTGCAAGGCGGTATTTCAATTGGAACTTAAAGGAAGCCAGGGAGCAGAGCAGGGAAGGGACAAGCAAGGGGGGCATTCAGAGAGAATACCCAGGGCCCAGTTTTGGCTCCTGGAACAGCCAAAAGGTTGGTGTCACTGTATTGAGGAGTAAGGTGTGAGAAGACTGGAAAGTTAAGAGGGGGCAGGTGATGAAAGGCTCTGAATGCTAAGCAGAGCATTTTGTATTTGATCCTGGAGGAGATGAGGAGCCACTGGCTCCTCACCATGTAGGGGGTGACATGATCAGACATCCCCCACAAGAGTGGGGAGAGACTTGGGGCAGGCAGAAGACCCCCACCCCCACCCCCACCCCTCCAACAGCTACTGCAGTGATCCAGGCAGAAGGTGATGAAGGCCTGTAGGGAGGTGGGGAAAGCCACCAGAGAGGAGAAAAGGGGGTTATGGAGAATGAGATTCCCCAAAGATGAAATCCACAACAGGTGTTGCACAGGTGAAACTGACAGATCTGATTGGGGGAGGGGGGAAGAGGTAGTAGAGGATCCAGAATGGCTGTGCCCTCTCCAGTAACAGGGAAGATGAGGGGAGGATTAAGGACCACTAGGTCAGTTTGGGACATGATAAGTTTAAGAAATCTATTGGACATCCAGTTGAAGAAGTCTGAAAGGCAGCTGGAGATGGGAGACTGGATGTCGGTGGGCAGAGACGTTGGCTTAGGAAAGGCAGACTTAAGCATCAGGTGGTAATAAATCTGTGGGAGCTGAGAATCGAACCCAGTGAAGTAGAACAGAGGGAGAAGAGGACTCGGCAGTCTAGGAACCTTGAGGGGACAGCTAGGGAACATGGTCTGGCAGAGGATCCAGGAAAGGAGACAGAGCTGTCAGAAAGGCAAGAGGTGAACCAGGAAGGGGGGCTGGGTGTCCCAAAAACCTAGAGTATCAGGAGGAGCTGCAGAGAGGCTAAGTAAAATGGACCCAAAGGTCCTGCAAGGCATAGGAAGCTGAGGAGTGCTTGAGAGATTTACAATCCATATTTCTTGAGTAAACTCCCCTTCAGTAGCAATTGTTTCCTTCTTGGTACTAGGGTGCCAAGCACCTGGCCCTGGTTTGGGGTCTAGCCCTTAGAATGCAATCTCAGAACTCCCCTCCAACACTCTTAATTTGGTTTGCAACAGGATGAAGGGGAAGTTTAGAAAGAAAACAGCAGAAATTGCAATGTCTCTAATGAAAAGGATCTTTGGGGCTCTCTGACTTTGGAGACACCCTACACCTGGCCCAGGGCCAGGCCTCTCCCCCACACCAACACCAGAAAACAGCTAGATGGCACTGTAGACCTGGAGGTGGGAAGACCTAAGTAGCTGGGCTAGTTACTTCCCCTGTTTGCCTCAGTTTCCTCCTCTGTAAAATGGAGGTGAAAATCACATCAAGCTCTCAGAGTAGTTGTGACAATCAAACGGGATTTGTAAAGAGCTTAGCACAATGCCCATCACATAGGAGACACTCTATAAATCCTGCTTCCCTTCCCCCTCAGCTGCCAGTGATTTTTTTCAGTCTCAGGTCCCTACTCAATAAATTTCAGGGACCCATAGCACCTCCAGGATCAAACAGAAAATTCTCTCTACTTTGTCCAAAGCCCTTTATAACTCCCCCCACCCCCGCCCCCAGCAGCCCCGGAAAGAGCACGCTCCATCTCCAGCCTCTGGGCATTTTCCCAGGCTTCAATCTCTTCCCTCCAGTGGGCCTCCAGAGGGCCCTTCACCTTAGAACCTATTTATGCGGCTGCTTCGGGCTAGCTGGTCTCCCCCGGTAGACCGCGAGCTGCTTTTGAAGGCCGCGCCTGGTTTTCTGGGGGCCTTTCTTTGTTATCTCCAAGCTTAGCACCGAGCCTGGGGCACAGCGCTTAATAAATGTTTATTAACTGACATAAGCTGGGCATAATGCATACAGACTTAGACTGAACATCTCTCGATCCCTCGGCTTGATATGGAAACAGGGATGAAGATGATAAGCATGAATTAATCGCTAGCTATGTGCAAGGGGATGATGGGCGCTGCAGCTACAGATAAAAATGTAGCAAAGAACAAAACCCACCCCACCCTCTGGGAACTGCCGGTCTAGTGCGGGGCCTGTCTACTCTCTCCCAGGGTCCCCCCAGCTGAAGAAGACAATCCAGGGGTCGGAGAGGACCTCCGGCCAGCCCTCCTCCCCACCCTTTTTCTCTCCCGCTCTCAGGGCTCACCAGCGGGTAGCGGCGCTTCTCTCCGGTAGCTAGCGATGCGACTCATGGCGACGGGCTCGGGGCCGGGCAGATCCTTCTCGGGCATGCTCCCCAGTCACGGGGCAGGAGAGCGAGCACCCCAAGCCTTGGAGCCCGCCGAGAATGGAACGTTAGCTCCCCAGCCTTCCAAACCGCCTGCGCCTGCGCCGTCCAGGGAAGCCCGCTGGCCCGCGCGCGCATGCGCCCTCCGGGGAAGCTTGTTGGGACGCGCGCGCACATCACGCGCGCATTCGTGAGAACGTGCGCGCGCCCTGGCGCCTCGGGCTCAGCCCGCCCCTGGGCAGAGGACGCGAGCCTGAGTCTAGCGGACGGCCGGCCCCGGGGCCTTATGGAGCTCACTCCGCTCGGCCCCCACCAGTGCCCGGCTCGGGACCGTCCGGCCCGGCTCCCGGCGGCGCCCCCTAGAAGCCCCTGCCGCCCCCGGCCATGTGCCCGCGCCGTGCGTACACTCCTTGCTCTGGACACTGGCGTCCCTTGCCACACCAGGCTCCCGGCTGGTGGGGGTCGCTTAGCCCGGGGCCTGGCGCCGGCGGGCGCTTCACCGGCACTCCTAGACGTAACCTCCCGGCCGCTCTGGGCGGGAGGCGTCCCTGGGAGCCCATGTTACAGAAAGGGAAACTGAGGCGCAGAGGGGACGCGGGGCCGGCCTAGAGTCCCACTAGAAGTCGCAGCTCCTATGCCGGGGGCGGGGCCTGAGCTCCCGCCCCCACCCCACCCCCGACGGCGGGCCCCTCCCCTATGGCTCCGGCCTCTCCGCGGCCTCTGCCCCGTCCCTCGGGGGCGGGGCGCCGGCTCGGCCCCGCCCTGACCCCGCCTCCGGGGGTGGGGCCCGCGCCCGCCGCCGGCCCCCACGTGCGGCCGTCCCGCCCCGCCAGGTGGCCAAGCCGGGTCACTTCACCTGCAGCGTCTCTCTCGGCCTCGCGGCGGTGGCGGCGCGGCTCGGGCTCCGCGTCCGGCACCAGCGTGCGCCATGTCCCGGAGGAAGCTGGGCAGCGTGCCCCGCCGGGGGCCCCGAGCCGATGAGGCTGAGACGCGGGCCCTCGACGAGCCCGATGGCCCTGCGGCCTCTCTGGCTTCCTCCTCATCCTCCTCATCCGCGCCGCCCCTGCCCCGGCCGGACTGCCCCGACGGCGGCCCGGCGCTGGCGGGCGCCACGTCCCGGAGGAAGCTGGGCAGCGCGCCCTGCCGGGGCCCCGGGGACCAAGCCGAGGACGACGTCCGGCCCAAGGCGCCCGATGTTCGGGGTGGCCCCGCTGCCTCGCCGGCCTCCTCCTCGTCCTCGTCGTCGTCGCCGTCCTCATCCGGGCCGCCCCTGCCTGTCCCGGATTCCCCCGAGGCGGGCACCACCGGTGAGTGGGCCCCCGGCCGGCCAGACGCCGGATGCGCGCGGGCCCCTCCGCGCCCCCCGGCCGGCGGCCCCGGTCGCCTCCTCCCCGCAGTCCTCCGGAGCTGCCCCGACCTGCTGACGTGCGGCCGCTGCCTGCTCACCTTCCCGCTGAGCCAGATCGTGGCCTTCATCGAACACAAGCGGGGCCGCTGCCAGAGGCCCTCCTGGGGCTGGCGCCCCGAGCCCGACGGCGACGCGGGTGAGTTGGGGGCTGGGCGCACCCCGGACTTCCCCTTTCGGCCTCGGCCCACACTTGGCCGCAAAGCGGGGGGAGGTGTCGGGGTGGCCCGGACTTGTGGGGAAGAGGGAGGGCGGGTGGCGGCGAGTCCCGCCCCGGCTGCCTGGGTTTCACTTCTCCGTGGGCCCCTGGGTCCGCCAGGTGCTGGCCTGCCCGAGAGGGGGGAGGGGCCGGGCCGGCTTCCTGGACGGCCCCCACCCACCCCACCCTGCTCTCTCCTCCAGCCTGGTGGGCTGGAAGAGGTGACAGAGGGCCGCCTGAGGCCGCAGGGAGAGGGAGGGAGGGATGCACACCGAGGAAGGGGAGCCCCTCTTGGAAAATCCCTTCTCAGCAGCTTGGGAAGCCCCTGGCTGGGCCCAGGCTTGGCACCGTCCCTCCCCCCCCCCCCCCCTCACCCCAGCAAGGACGTCAGTGAGTCAAGGCCCACTCTGTCCTCTGGCACAGGCCCTCCCAAAAGCTGACCCAAGACCTTGGTGGCACCCAGTGCTTTGAGGGCCTGCCACTGATAACAATGAACTGTGCAATAACAGTCTGCTCCTGCTTCCCCATCCAGGGTCCCCAGAGCCAGCGGCCTTCTCCTGCAGCAGCTGTGGCAGCTGGTTCATGGGAGCCTGGGCCCTGCTCCGCCATGCCCAGGAGAGCCACGGCCTGGCCATCTACCAGAGTCGGCCAAGCCCCGCTGAAGACGGAGATGCCCCACCAGCCGCAGCAGCCCCCGTTCGGACCCGGAGTCACGCCTGTGACTTCTGTGGCAAAGGCTTTTGTTCCCACAGCAACCTCACGGTGCACCGGCGCACCCACACCGGGGAACGGCCCTACCACTGTCCCCGCTGTCCCTATGCCTGTGCCCAGAGCAGCAAGCTGACTCGTCACCTGCGCACTCACCAGCGGGCAGGTTCTGCCTCTGCCCCAGCCCCTCCAGAGCCAGCTGACTATGCTGCTGCCCCCTCAGACCTGCTCCCACCCCCAGGGCCCAGCAGTGGCAGCAGTGAGGAAGGGGGCGGCCGTGAGCCTGGCTCTCCTGGGGCTCCACCAGCTGGCCCTGGGGAGGATGCGGGTGGGGGGGGCCGAGGGGGTGTGGGCAGGAGGAGGGGAGACACGTGTGAGTTCTGTGGCAAAGTCTTCAGAAACAGCAGCAACCTAACAGTCCATCGACGCTCCCACACAGGGGAGAGGCCCTATGCCTGTCCCCTCTGCCCCTATGCCTGTGCCCAGAGCAGCAAGCTGACCCGCCACCTGCGGACCCACGGCCCAGCACCTGGTCCACCCCCCTTCCAGTGCCCCCACTGTTTTGTGCCTTTTGGCCTTCGAGCAACCCTGGACAAACACCTCAAGCGACAACACGGGGAGCTGGGGAACGGCTCTGGGCATGAGGCTGACCACCAGCCCCGACCCCATTCATGACTCCACTTATTTTTATTTTTGGTAATAAACATTTCTACTTTTTGAAATAGCCAGGCTCTTTGCTTTCTTACAGTGTCTTAGTGAAGAAAGGTGGGGTGGGGACAGTTTCCACTCCTCCCCCCTCCTTCTCCCCCCCCAAGAAACAGTGGCTGGCCAGACCGGTTTGGGGGGGGGGGAGGGCCGAAAAGAGCTCCCACCAACACCACCACCACCACTGCTGCCCGGGGCAGGGCCAGGCTGGCACGGAAAGCGGTGGGCCCGGTTCCGGCGTGGGCGAGGCTTGGGCAAGAGAAGAGGGAAGGGGCCTGGGCCTGCAAGTGCCCCCAGGCAGAGGTCCCCCTCACACCCCCTTAAATGTTATGGGACCATAGTTAAGGAGGCCTGGTCTTTGCCTCTCCTCCAGACAAAGACTGGGGGGCCCAGGTAACCAGGCTTGTCCAAGTCTAATTCAGTAGTAGCATGGCTGACTTGGGGAGACGTCTCCTCCCTAGGGCCAGGCTAGCCCCAGCCTGTCATCCCAATGCTTCACTGGCAGAAACAGAGACAACGTGGGGGTCCTCTCGTTTCCACCTCAGGCTGTTCTGGGATGGGCGCCTCCATGGGAATATGGCCCAGACTCCTGGGCGTGCACAACTGTCCCTGTTTTGGGAGGATACCAATAACCAAAGGCCTCTGCCCAGCCCTGGAGCAGCACCTACCCAAGCCCAGTAAAGGGTAAACAGGCAGGCTCTCCCTGGCATAGGCTCAGACTCTCCATGGCACCCCTCTGGGGCCTAAGCCCTGCCCAATATGCTGGGCCATGACTCCCCAGCACTGAAAGGCCACTCTGAGAAGTTGGAGAACTAGGGGTCCAAGTCTGGCTTTGCTTCTCCCCCTCTCTGCCTCAGTTTCCACTGGATGCCAGCATCTTCCTGTCCCATTCAGGCCCTGCAGCTGTGCCCGTCCTCATCCTGATGTCTCCTCGGTGGTCCCAGCCTTGTTCCCCCCACCCTCCAACACACACAACAGGCCATGGAAGGAATATTAACTCTTCTAATTTATTCCACAAACAAGTGGTAAACCCAGCAGCACTGACCCTGGACAGGGGCTCCAGCCCCTCCCTGATTCCCACCCCCCAATCCCATTAGTGGCGGTAATGAGGACTTCGAGAACGGGACCGTGAGCGCCTAGGACAGGAAAAGAAACAGCACTTGAGTACCATGGAGTGGGGGGTGTTGAGGACCCAAGGGACCCACCAGGGACAGGGAGGGGGGCTACACTCGGGATAGATAACAGCCCTGGGCCACCTGGTGGGAGCTAGACGGTGGCCCAACACCTTACCTCCTCGACGAGCTGTATTCACGACCTGGAAGGGAAGGTAGACAGAATAAGCTGGGTGGGGGACCCATTGAGAAGCTGTTCCCCTCACATGCCAAGGCCCAGTCAAAGTACTCACTGTATCGGGGGGATGGGGACCGGCTCTGGCGGCTGTACTGACGCTCCCACTCCTCCCTCTCCTTCTCTCTCCGTTCCCGTTCCCTAAGAAGAAAGTGAGGGCACAGGAACAGCATGAGGCTGGGGGGTGACACACAGGGAAGGGGCAGGCTGAGGGTGAGGCAGGGGGAAGGGGCAGGCTGGGGGGGTGAGGCAGGGGGAAGGGGCAGGCTGGGGGGGTGAGGCAGGGGGAAGGGGCAGGCTGGCCAGTAAGAAGTATGACAGAAGAGAGAGGAGCTTCTAAGAAGGGAAGGTCTTACTTCATGCGGATCTTGCGGGCCATGGCACGGAGTTCATCCTCTCGCTCCTGAAACACAGATCCATCTCAGAGTGGCGCCTGCCCATCACAAGCCTCCGAGACCCCTGCCACATTCAGGACAGCCCTCTCTCTAGTATCCCAGCTTGCTGCTTTGGAGGTACACTCGACTCTCCCTGTCTCTCAGCCTCCATGACCAACCGTTGCCATGACCAACAACACACAACATGAAGGCCCCGATCGAGAACAATGCTCTCGGGGAACATGGACATTATTCCTCGTCCTGTGACTTGAGAACTCACCAATCACTCCTTGCTCCTGGCATGTTCCCCTTCTCTCCACCCTGCCTGCTCTTTCTACATGGCCTCTGTTCATCTCTCCCCAGCCCCAGACCACCCTCAGCAGGCGCTGCCCCATTACTGCTGCACCATCCAAAGGCCCCCTCCCGGGCAAGGCCCTTGCCAATTGCCTCCGCTGTCAGTGCCTCCCAATGGGCCATCTTTAGCACAGCCTTGGATGCACACAAACAATGCATGCTGGCCCTCCCTGCTCCATCATTGTCTGGGCAGTCCCAGTGATCGGCGCCTGCTTCTTCCACCCAGGGGCCCTCACCTGCCGCTCGTGCTCCTGCTGGATCATCTTCTCCTGTGCCGCCTTCTTATCCGCCTTGACTAGAGGAACGAAGGGACACGGGGAGGGCTGGGGTCAGTGGCCGGCCACTGATAGCCACTGGCTGGCCTCCCCTCCTCCCCACCAGAACCCTCACTCACACTGTCTGTTCAGGGCCTTCTGCATCCTCAGCTTCAGCTTCTCTTGGGGGGTCAGCTTGGGCTGTGGGGAAACGAGAGAGTGGAGGGGTGGTGGGTGCTCAGTCCCACTCCTCCAACCTCATCACAGAGCTCCTGGCTTTTGAAGGAGGTAGGAAGAGAATGGGAGAGGGAGGCCCTCAGGAGAGGTAACCACCCCAAGTGGGGCCAGGGCCCA
The DNA here is from genome assembly GCA_011680675.1 of Gymnobelideus leadbeateri. Classification (NCBI taxonomy): domain Eukaryota; kingdom Metazoa; phylum Chordata; class Mammalia; order Diprotodontia; family Petauridae; genus Gymnobelideus; species Gymnobelideus leadbeateri. Next base: position 320,211 of record WOXC01000179.1, on the reverse strand, counting down.
AGTGTCTGCACCACCCTGTATCCTAGAGGTACCTAATCCAGGGGCTCCACGCTTCCTGGGACTACCCACAACAACCCCTGGGTTCCTGCCCTGGGGGGGGGGTCCCCTCTTAGCCCCACCCCCCAAATACCCCACCCCCACCCCATCCCCACTGTAGGCGCTTGGCTCTGGGTGGTGCCGCCGCTGGGAGTTAGACGGGCGAGTTCCAAATTCTTACTGACTTTGGCAGCTCCTGTCTCTTTACCCGAAGCTGTGTCAGCCCTGGATGGGAGGGCAAGGAAAAGAGGGGTTGGTCTGGTTCAGGAGGTCCCTCTAGGTGGGCACCCTATATGCAGGAACTCCTGCACCCACCCACACCCACCCCCACCTGCCCCCAGCTCACTTTTTCAACTTCTCCCCCACGGCCGGGGATGCCGCCGGCCTCGTCAGCTTCTCCCTGAGGGGTGACGGGGAATGGGTATGGCTGCGGCTGCGGCTGTGGCTATGGCTGCGGCTGCGGGACAAGCTGGGTGACCAGCTGCTGCGGCTGCTGCTCCGATGCCGCGGGGCCCGGCCCCCTCGGCGGTAGCGCTCCCCTGACCGGGACCGACTCCTGGGGGAAACAAATGGCCAGGATGCCGCAGGGACCTGGGCACCCCAGGCCCAGCTGCCCACCACCCAAAGGTATCCAGAAGCAAAGACCTTGCCCTAAGGCCCAGTCCCATCCTCTCCTCCAGATGATGGACTTGCTTTCTTGGGGTCTGTCTCATGCAGGTCAGGAGAAGTCTCTGTGACTTTGTTCTTGATAACTATCTCAATATAATCAATTTCCCTTGCAATCCTACACATCTCACCACAACTGTGAGAAGCGCCAAGGGCTTTTCCAGACTCACTGGCCAAAGGGCCCACCACACACAATGTGAAGACCCCACCCCCCCTTCCCCGATTGAGGACAATGCTCTCATTGCACAGCAGGGAACATGGACTTTATTCCTCATCCTGTGACTTGAGAACTCATCATCACAGGCTTGAGAGCTGGAAGAGATCTAAGAAAAAAAGCCCTGGTCCAGCCCTGCCAAAGCCCAGAGGTGTCACTCAAGGGCATACAAATGGGCCACACAGGGAGCGGCCACACAGACGCCAAACCCTGTCTGTCTGTGCCCTAGGCCACAAAGGCCCCCTCCCATTTCCTGATGCCCTGTAGCCCAGCTCCCGACACACAAGCCTCCACGGCCGGCCTGTCCAGCCCAGATAGGAACACAAAGCCTGTATCACACACCTGGCCCATGATCACCTGCCCTGACTGGAAGGCTCCCTCTCAGACCTCCCCACTTGGGACAACTCTCATCCTTAGGAATCCTGTCTCAGACACTGCCTAGCTGTGTGTGGAGCCAGCTGGCTGCCTCAGCTTCCTCATTCCTAAACCAGAGACCCTGAGAGCCCCTCCTTCCCACAAGAGATCAGGCTCTCTGCAGACCTTGAGGCACCAGCTATTTAGAAAAGAATCAGGAGCCCCCACCAGCCTAGCTCCCCTCAGGAGGCTCCTCTGCTTCACCTCCATCCTTCCGAAGGTCTGACCTAAGCAGAGGACATCGGGGGCGGCAGGGGACAGCGGAGGCACACAACTCCAAGCTGTTCAGAATTGTCTGGCAGCCCGGAGACCCTGCCTGCCCAGAGCTCCTGGGGCCCTGAGGGAACACAGACTAAAGGGTTTGTGCCCCTGCAAACACACACATGCACATGTGCACACACAGGCACACACGTACACACTAATAGACAACTCATACACATGTGGCCATGCACACAGTCACAGAGCATACATGTTGTGTGTATACATGTGCGATCATACATACATACATACATACATACAATGCCATGCCTGCTCACACATCCACATGTGTACACACACACACCAGCTAGGCTACACTGTTAGTCAAGGTCAGTGATCCAAACCAGCAAAGGCCCAGGATAGCTGCCCAGACTGAACACCTAATGTGACTTTTACTGCCCAGGATCCCGAGCCTCAGAACAGGGATCCCCTGCAGCGCTGGCGGCCTCCTTAGTGAAATTATTGTGAGACACTGAAGGCACCCAGAGCTGAAGGGGCTTGTCTATGGTCACAGAGTTACTAAATGTCACCAGCAGGATTTGAACGCAGGTTCCCCAACTCCACACCTAGTCCTCCATCTATTGTGCTGTGCTAGAGACCAGTCTAGCAATCATGTCAAAAAGAAAACCAGGCTAGTATGGCATGAGCTTCTCTCTCATGCGTCTATGGGTTCATTAACCAACCCTTTAATAATACATTCTAGAACGTTGCCAAGAACCCACGGAAAATTCTCCAGCCCATAGCTGGAAGACTACCCTACATTCTCTGGAATTCCTGGCAGTCAGCTGCTCTCACCCTGTCATCTATTCCTTGTGGCCAAGCCCCTGGGATGGCTCCCCCGTGATCTCCCCATGCCGCCTCCTTGGAAGTCCCACCATGGATCAGAATGATGCAGTGCAAGTCTCTGCTTCATGACATTTTATCTCACAAAGGGCTAAAAGGGGAATAGCAAGCCCAGGGCGGTAACTACTCCAGTCCAAACCCTGCCTTCTTCCATCCTAACTCCGACCCTGGTCATCCGTCCCTTGCTCAACTGGTCCCTCAAAGGCAACAATGACACCATTCAGAGCTGGAGGGGCCTTCAGGGATCCATTAGTGCACGATGAGAAAACGGGCCCAAAGGGGTGAAGAGACCTTCCGAGGTGTCAAAGCCAGGATCTGAACACAGGGTGTCCCCTAGACAATAGCCTCCTCGGTGCCAGAGCCTGCCCCACACAGCTCCCTACCTTGAGTGCCCTCCCCCCCAGAAGCAGCCCTGCTTCCCCACTCCAGCTGGGTCCTCTCTAGTTTCCTTTCCTTCCCTTCTCAGGTCCTGCTCTATTCCCCCTCCCCCCAACAATTTTTCTGGGATCCACATCCCAGTCGTGTCCCTGCTCCAGATCCAGAGGCTCCAAACCCTACAGAAGCCAGTGCTTTCTCTCCTCCTTCCTCCCAAGGCTCCCAGATCTCTTCCCAACTGTCCTGGGTCGCTCTTTCCCAAAGGTTGGTCTCTGTTCTCTGAGTCCCCCAGAAGCTAGCTCTCAGGGTGCCTAAGAGCCCTAGCTAGTGCTCTTCTCTGGTCTCTGCAGCCCCCACTACTGTTTTTCCTGGAGCCCCAGCAGGCAAGCAGCCACCTCCCTCCTCCACGCTGTCATGCTCGTGGTGGGCTAAGGTTTTCACCAATCCCAGAGACCTATCTACAGAATCTTCTGGCTCAGGCTAATGTCCCCAGAGCAAAGCTCCAGCCCCGCCTTTTCCAATGGCCTCAGCCCTCTCCATGTTCTCCTCTGGCTCCCATTGGAGGCATGGTCAGAGCACGAAGCTCCCCCAGACATAATGTCACATAAGGCTATGCTGTTAGGGATTCAGGCTCCTCTCTCACCAGTGCAGAGACTGGATCTGCACCTGGGGCCTCTTTGGGTCTCTGTTAACAGGGCCTGGCAAAGGAATCTGGCCACAGAACAACCCAAATGAGTGATCAATACTGTGGTCCTTGTTCCAAACTTAGAGCTGGCACCTGAAAATCAGCCACCCCACTTAACGCCCCTCCCCCATCCAGTGAACCCCATACCTGGATCGCCGCCGGGCCCCATAGCCACGGCGGGCAGGGGAGCGGGAGTAGCGGCGTCCATCTCTTGAACCGCCTCCAGAGTGCCGCCGGCCACGACTCCGGGATCGGGAGTAGCGGCGGGAGCGTGAACGGGAGCGTGAACGTGCGTGTCGGCCTGGCCGGTAGTAGCCCCCCCGGCGAGAGCGGGAGCTTGACCGTGAGCTGGAGGTGGAGGTGCTGGAGGTGGTGCAGGAAGAGGAACTGGAGCGGCGGCTGTGGGGGACGGAGCAGAGGGGAGGCACAGGCCCGGTCAACGACAAAGCAGCGGCCAGGGAGGCGGGGGGAGCTGGGGAAGAGCAGCCCTGTCCCCACCCACCGCGGCCATGGCAGGGGCAAGGGCACAGGCACAGACAGCGGGGCACGGCAAAGGTCGGGCGAGACTGAACGTTACCGACCGGGAGCTGGCGTTACGACCTGGCGTGGGGCCACTGCCTGGCTGTGGGGCCACTGGGGGCTGGCCAGCCCGAGGCTTCCCCGGTGCAGCCCCTGCACCAGCAGCAGCTGCTGCCGCCGCTGCCACTTCTTCATCACTGCCCCCAAAGCTGGTGATGAAGGTGATCTTCTCCTCTCGGCCCGGCGTCGGCGACCGGGAGCGGGAGCGAGACTCGGAACTGGATTCAGAGGGTGACCTGGGGAATGGGGCAGGGCAGCTGGATGAGAAGAGCTCACCAAGGACTGACCACAGAGCCTCAGGGACCCCTCGCCGAACTGGAGGCTGACTGTAACTGCATCTCCTCCAGACCTAGGTGCTGGCCTAATCAATGTGGGAGAAACCCCCAGGCACAGAGGGCCTGCAGCCTCCTGGGACTCACCGCTTGTAAGGGTCATAGGTGGGGCTGTCTCTACGTGCATAGCTGCAGAGAAAAAACAGGAAGGGGCCTGTGAGCTGGAACATATAGGGAGTTCTCTGGTCAGCCCCGCACCACCCATTTTAAGGTCCCCAGTGTTGTCTCCCTCCTCCCGCCTCCCCTAGACCTCAGGGGCTCCAAAATCACAGGGCCCTTCTCCTGGAACCCTTTCCCTGCTCAGGACACAACCCTGTCCTTCAAACCAGGGTCCTCAGACAAGTGCTCTCTGGACACCGCCTTGCCCTTCTCCAGGGTCCAGCCCCAGGCCCATCAGAGATCCTGCCTCTCATCAGGTCCTACACACACCTGGCCTATGAAGGCACTGGGGTGGGCGGGGGGGCCCTTCTGACCCCTAACTACAAGACCAGAGGGCAGGGGCCTACCTTGGGGGGCTGATCTTACGGCCCTTCAGCCTCTTCTCCCGGAATTCCCTCCTTTGTCGCCGGGATCGGCGGCCCTGGGAGGAAGACAGGTTTGAGGGGGGGTGGACCTGGGACCCTCCTCATTAGCCCTGCTCTCACTGCACCTAGCAACCCTCCCTCACCGAATACATGGCCTTTTCCTCTTCCAGGGCCTTGGCATGTTTGATGGCCTCAGCCTCCTCTTTGTCCTTCCGCAGCATCCTAGGAGAGGACGGCAAAGGAGTTATGGGTAGGGGCACCCACCCACCAATGCAAAGGAGGTCTGGCCACAGCCAGGAGAGAGACTGTATAGGTCCAGTGATATACATTCTTCAGATGGGAACTGAGGGAGGCCCAGAGAGGGAGGCAAGCAACTGGCCCAAGGTCATGCAAGTTAGCAGCAGCAGCCCCAGGCCCTCCTGGCTGCCACACGCCTGTGCTGTTTGCCTTCATTCCTCTCCCTGCCCTTCCTGCCCTGTCCTGGAGCCTCCTCCAAGGTGTCCTCTGTGCTCAGCACCCAAGGGGGCCTGATGGAGGCCATAAACCAGCCTCCCAGCCCAGCTCCACAGAAGGCAAGATGGGAGGCGACCTCCACAGCTGCAGGACCCGGCTGCGGCTCATCAAAATGAGCCTGGCTTGCTCCTGAAGAGCCTTGGGCCAACTGGACCACAATGCCTCGCCTCTGGCCACCATGGAGGCATTCTCACAGAGAAGGGAAGGGACTTTCCCAAGATCACCTGATGCACCCCAGACAAGTCAGGCCTAGAGGGAGAGTTGGGGCAAGACAGGGAGCAGAGTGTCCCAGCCAAGAGGTCAGCGTGGGGACACAGTATCAGAAGGCCACAGACCTGGAGCCAGAAGGGACCACAGGACTCTCATTTCTAGGTGAGGGAGGCAGGGTATGGACCCACTCTGATGAGGAGTATCCTCCAATGCTGAGGACAGCCAGGGGCAGAAGTCTGGGTCACCAAGCACAAGGGCATGGTCACGTGCCAAGGTGATTCAGCTAAGCAGATGCAGTAAGGCTAGAAATTCACCTCACCCTGACCCTCATTTTATACATAAGGAGGCTCAGACCCAGAAGGCCACAAAAGTGGTCATCTGGACCCAGGTCCTTCTACTGGCTCCAAAGCCAAGCTCCTCTCCTTAGCCTCCTTGAAGAGCTGCCAGATTATCACTACGGACTGTGTGCCTGAAGAATGGGCTGGCTACCTAACAAAGGTCATCCCAGGCTCCTATGGAAAGGGGGGAAAAGCAGAGGGGACAGGGAAGGGGAGAAGGGAGGGGGAGGCCTTTGGGGCTCCTTCCTGTCCTCCCACCCCAGGCCTCACCTCACAAAGTCCCCGTCTGCCATGCCGTAGGTCGTGGCCTGCTTATTCAGGTCGGCTACCTGCTCTTGGTTCAGCTCATCCACGTCCACTTCCACATCTGTGCCCAGAGAGCGCCCATCAGGGGGGAAGGGAGAGAGAGAAGCAGGAAAGGGCAGGAAGCCTGGGCCAAGGGGATTGCCAGAATGGCCAGAGGTGATGAGGCAAGGCTGGTGAGGCTCCCCCAGGGAGGGGGAGAGGCAAGAGCCAGAAAGGGGAGGGAGGGCTGGAAGGCACCCAGGGGACCTGGGGCCTAGAGATCAAGCACCCCATCCTCACCTAGGGCTCCAAGCAGTTCTTGCTGTAAGACTCAGGTCAAAACCAAGCCTCTGCAGGAGACCCTGCCTGGGCCCCTGAACAGCTTGCCCTCAGCCACAGAAGAATACTGGCCATATGTATTGGGTACATTCATGTACATGTGTGTGCATCCTGAGTGTGTGCTATGTGAACAGGTGTCTAAACATGTACAATGGTATGGATGCATGTGTCTATCCATATGCATCCTACATATACAGGGTATGCATGTGCATGTTCACATTCTCCTATGTATCTGTGCACATACGTTCCAGGTGCCAGTAATGCACTAATGTCTATCCATGTATATTCTAGGTATGTGTTTGCTCACGAACACTCTATTTGTGGGCACTACGTGTATGTCTATCTGGGCATAGGCAGTGCGTTATGTGCAGGCACATGCATGTTCTTGGGCAGAGCACATGAAAGCTCTGAAGGTGGGGCACAGAGCTTGTCTGCGGTGCCGCCAGCCTTCAGTCAGGAGCCAGAGGAGGCATTCCCCACCCACTGTCAGTCTGAGCCAGCAGCAGGGAGAAGGGGCCCTGGTGGGAAGACTGGGGCAGAGCAGACCCACCGATGTCAGGGATGACCTCGTCCTCGTCTGAGTTACTCTCCTCCTCCCCAGGGGACTCCTCATCCTCTGGCTTCTCCAGTGCCTTCTCCACCTCAGCCACAGTGCTGTCCTCGTAGGTGTAGCCAATGGACGCCTTCTTCTCTGCCAACCTGGGACACGAAGCAGAGGCCGGGTCTGTCAGCCCCCAGCCCCTCCCTCCCGCCCCTGCCATCCCCAGCCCCCCCCCCCCATGCCCACTTACTTTTTCTTCTCCTCCTCATTTGGCTTCTGCAGGCCCCCATACAGCTCATCAATGTAGATCTGGTACAGACACTGCTCTTCAGAGACTGAGGCCAAGCCGGGCAGAAGCAGACCAGGCGTGATGGCCAAGGCAGAGGGAAAGCACTGGGTGTTAGCAGGGCCCTTGGCCCTCCCCTGGCCCTGCCCCCAGCCCCTCAGTCACTCACTGCCAGCAAAGTCGTTCTGCACCAAGCCTCGGTACCGCTCATAGTTGCACTTGCGCTCGTCAGACTCCTGCTCTGGAGAGCTAGGGAAGAGACCCCAAGGCCTTGGGCATGACCAGAGTCAGCCCTCCCTGGGTCTGTTTCCCCCTTGGACATGACCAGAGTCAGCCCTCCCTGGGCCTGTTTCCCCCTTGGACATGACCAGAGTCAGCCCTCCCTGGGCCTGTTTCCCCCTTGGGCATGACCAGAGTCAGCCCTCCCTGGGCCTGTTTCCCCCTTGGGCATGACCAGAGTCAGCCCTCCCTGGGCCTGTTTCCCCCTTGGACATGATCAGAGTCAGCCCTCCCTGGGCCTGTTTCTCCCTTGGGCATGACCACAGTCAGCCCTCCCTGGGCCTGTTTCCCCCTTGGACATGACCAGAGTCAGCCCTCCCTGGGCCTGTTTCCCAGATCTGTCCAATGGGGATAACCCTTGCTGACTTCCCAGTGAACAGCCAGTGTCACTGCAGTGCACTGCCCAGGACCGGCCTGCGCCCCTGAGGTTGGAGATGGGGGGAGCCCCAGTCCTGGGGGAGAAGGCAGGCAGACTCACATAGTTGTTAGCAGTGGGGGGGTGTATTCGGGGATGTAATCCAAGTGTGCACGGACATCAAACCGGTCAATCATGGTGTTGGTGTCTCCCTGCCAAGGCATCCTGCAAGATGTGAAGGGCTCAGCACTATCCCACAGATAGCTCCCAGGCCCAGGCTCCCAGACAATGGAGCTGTGGCTGGGCCCCTCTCCCACCTCCCAGCCCCAAGAACACAGACCTCCAAAGCCCTGACCAGTCAGTGCCAAACTGAAGGTGACCCCTCCCAAGGCCCAGCCTCCCCTCTAGCTTGAGGGGCTCTAGGCAAGAATCCAGAGTCCAGTCAAGTCCCCTGGTCTCCAAGTGCCTTTAGCACTGCTCCAAAGTCTGTTTCCTCAAACCCTACCAGCACTGTTCTCTCTCCTTGCCCCAGGGTCCCATCCCACCCTCCTTAAAGCTCTGGTCAAACCCAACCTTGTTTGGGTCTCATCCTGTCCCTCCTCCACTTTCTCAATACTCCCTCCTGGTGCCCCAAACTCCTCACAATTAAATCTACCAACTTTGACCTCAAATCCATCCACCATAACCCTGAGCTGTCCACCTCAGTCCCTCCCGGGCCTCACATGTTGACAGGGCTCTCAGCAGCCAGGGCCACCGCTGAGTCAAGATGCACCTTGCAGGCCCGGCCGTGCACCTGCAGGAACTGGGCGGGGTCCTTTTTCTGCAGGGACAGAGATAGCACCGAGCTAGAGAGGAACTCCAGATAGCAGTCTATGCCCCTCATTCAAGAACTGAAGAAACTATGGTCCACCATGAGAGGTGGAGGCAGAAATGGAAGCCAGGTTTCCTGACTCCAAGGCCAGAGCCCCCAGGCAGGGACACCAGCCTCTCAGACCTGAGGGGAACTCCAAAATCACCTTATGCACCCAGCCCAATGCATCCCCTCCAGAGGGGAGGGAGGAACTCTCACTTACCAGGTCCCCCATGCCTGTGGTGCTTAGGAAGCTGTAGCTCTAATTATTCTATCCAGCCAAAACCTGCCCGTGTCTGCCACTCACTGCACTAGCTCTGCCCACTGCGGCCGAGAAGGCAGGACCGAGCCCTCTGGGAGGACAGCCCTTCAGACATCTAAGTGCGGCTATCTCTTCCTCAGGACAAATTCCCAATTCTTACAAGAAATCCTCACATAAGGGATGTGGTCCAGCCCCTGACCACCTTGTTGGCCTTTCTCTGGGCGGGGGGGTCCAGTTTGTCAATTCTCTTCATAAAATACAGAGGGACACAGACATCCCAGCCCCAGCCCACTCCCGCCTCTGTCTAAACCTTGGGCTTCTGGGAAAGCAGCCTCAGATCACCTCAGCTCCTCTGAGAGTCAAGCCACACTGGCGTCTTATGTCAATTCAGACATGAACATTTTCATCAATGACTTTGATAAAGACCCAGAGCTGAGGAGGCTGGCTCACACACTCAAAGGCAGAGGCACGAGCCAGAAAGTTTCTGGCAGGCTCGAATGCTGGGTCAAATCTAACAAAATGAAACTGAGTACTGACAAAAGTCAAGCCTTACACTTGTGTCCAAAAGAATCCACATTCACAAGGCCAAGATGGGAGAAAGCAGCTCAATAAAAGAGCCTGTCTAAAGAGGGGCACAAAGCTGAGAAGGGCTCGAGGCTCCTAGTGGTGGCAGAAGCAGCAAACACCTTAAGATGCCTCAAGAGAGATCCAGAGCCCTGCATCCAGGCCTAGGGAGGGACCAGGTCTGCTGCACTCTGCCTGGTCCCATGTGTCAGGCTCTGGGACCCTGGGACCCCTGGGCAGATGGCTCAAGGGGAGACTGGCAATGCTTTTTTAAAACTGCCTGCTCCTATTCTCCCTACTGTCTGGGGATCCCCAGCACATACCACAGAGCCTATATTTCGTACAGGTTTTACAAATGCTTCCTGGATTTGCTGATTTATACTTAAGGGTGCCTAGGTAGCATCATAGCACTGGGCAAAAGTCAGAAAGATTCATCACCTACTAGCTGTGTGACCCTGGGAGAGTCATTTAATCCTGTTTGCCTCAGATTGCCCATCAGTGAAATGAGTTGGAGGAGGAAGTGGCAAAGTCCTGCAGTGTCTTTGCCAAGAAAACCCTAAACGGGGTCATGAAGAGAAAGACATGAGTGAACAAATGACTAAACAATAAAACTTGAAGGGACAGAAGGGAAAACTGAGGTGGGCCATGTCTGACAGCTTCAGGTGCTCATATGAAATAGGGATGTGACTGACTCTTTCGGGTGCCACAGATCAGAGTTCAGAGCAGGCCGCAAAGATACAACTTGGGCTGAGGGGAAGAAAACCAGCCAGAGTTGGCCTGTCTCCAGAAGACTGCTTGGCAGGAAGGGGGAGGGAAGGCGGCATCCTGGCATACAGGGGTTAAAACAAACTCCTCCAGGTCCTTCTCCACTCACCATGAGGATCCCTAGAACATGCTAGAGGACAGAATTGTGGCCAGAGAGCTCTGGGCACGCTAGGATGTGTTGGCCTGACTCTACTGAGAGAAAACTGAAAAGATGCCTAGGTGTGGGTTCAGAAGCTCCCTTTCAGCAGCCTACGAGGGAGCCCATGCAGCCGAGAGCAGAGAGAAAGAGTCCAGATGAGGAGGGTGCCCGATGGCCCCAGCCACGCCTCAGCATGCCTAGCACAGGGTGACCTCCCCCACAAGGGCATGAGGGGCCGACCAGCTGGCCTCTGGGGTGAGGAGGAATGCTCCCCTCCCCAGGGATCACCTCCTTCAGGCCTGGGCTGCACTACTTGGCCTTTGAACTCCCTCTCCACAATGCACTTTGCTGCTCCTCACCCTGGACTCTTCCACAGGGGCTGCAGCCCAGGCCTGCTGCGTCCTGCCCCGCCCTGCCCCACCCTCCCTAGCAGAGGCCCAGGCCCATCAGGCCAGCTGTTAACCACTTCCCATCCCCAGCACAGGCCGTTCTCTGTTTATCCTGTAGCAAGCGGTAGACAGGGTGACTGGGCCAATCTCCTGGAGGACTAGGACTGTCCCCTTGGTTGTTTCTGCTTTGTTTTATCCCCAACACTTAACACAGTCTCTTGCACACAGCAGGTGCTTAATAAATGCTCACTGACTGCCTGTTGAGCCTCCCAGGTTAGTGCTCCTGCATGTCAGACCTCTTTAACCTCAGGCCTTAACCTTCACAGGCCTCACCAAAGAGGACCTCAGACAAGGTCTACAGACCTACAGGCCTTGCTCCTGTCATCCCTGGATCCTATGATCCTTCACTTGACAAAAAAGACAAAAACCTTCTCCCTTCTTCATGTGGACCCACTCCCAACCCCTCTGTCTGGTCTTTCAGCCATGTCCTTCTCCAGCTCATTTTGCAGAGGAGGAAACTGAGGCAAACAGGGTGAAATGACTTGCCCAGGGTCACACAGCTAGGGAGGGTATGAGGCCAGAGTAGAACTCAGGTCTTGCTGACCCCAGGCCTATCACGTTGCCCCCAGCCCCTCAATCTAGGACCTGTCAAAAAGGGATCTACTGGCAGCCAGATTGCTCTCCCTCAGGCCCAGCCCTCCTCCCTCCTCGAGGTCTCCTCATGGCCCACAGGACCAGGCCAGGCTTCCCAGCCTCCCCAGTCTGAAGCCAGGCCACCTGCCGCCACCACCTCCTCCCCACACTCCCTAGAGAAATCCCAATCCTGTCACGCTCCCTCCTCTGCCCATCCCACCAGCTCCCTGTCCCAATCCTCCTCCTCTTCCAAGGCCAAGCTCTGCTTCCCTGAGGCTATGACACCGAACCTCGTTCCTTCCTCCTCCTGAGCCCCTAGTTCTGAGCTTGTCCTCTGGTGCCAGACAAGTCCTTGGGGATCACTGAACCCAAATGCCTTCTTCTAGAGATGGAGAAAGCAGCTCAGGGGAACTGCCTTGCCCTAGTGCCAGGATGACGCCAAGGGCGGTCTGGATTGGACCACACCAAAAGATGGCTCGAGACCACCCCTGCTCTGCACCTTTCAGCTTAAACAAAAGCAAGTGGGCTCCTTCCTCCCGGGGCCTCCCTGCCTAGTTTCTGTCCCTCTCACCAATGACTCATAAACTCACTTGCCCCATATTCAAAGAATGCCCAAAGGGAAATGACCCAGGAGGTCACTTGAGGACGCCATCCTCATTTCACACCTGAGGAAACTGAGGCCCAGCAGGCCAAAGTAATTTGCACCAGGTCCCACAGGCATGAAGAGGCAGAGCCAGGACTGCTGTCTGCTGCCCTTTGTTTGGGGCACCCAGGCCCACTACTCACAATCTTCTCATAATACTCCCGACGGCGTTCAGCGCGCTTCTTGTAGTCCACCATCATGCCACGAAGCTTCCGCTCATGTTTCCGGGCCTCATGCCACATGGTGGCGGCCAAGCCTGCGGCAGACAGGAACCAACCATGAGGGACAGGTCTGGGGAGAATGGCGCTGCCCCCTCACCAAGGACCAATGTCCTCTCAGAGTCAGGGCAGCCCCTGAGGATCTCAGGAGTCCAACCCCCTCCAACTCTACAGCTGGGGAATGTGAGGCCCAAAGAAGGGAAGGAAGAGCCCAGATGGCAGCAGAGAAAGAGTGGCTGCTGGGCCCACAGATCCCCACAAAGGGCCAGGGCTGGGATTGCAGCCCCCAAAGGGGAACTTCAAGACCAACTCACTGAAACTCTTCCCCCTAGTTTTACAGGCAAGGGAACTGAGGTCCAGAGAGGGATTTCCCCAAGGCCAGAAAGTGCTGGGACAAGAAATCAGAGAAGGGCAATAGAACAAGAGCCTGTGTACAGCTCTACCACTGGCTGGCCAAGTAGAGCTTGAGCAAATGCCTTTCCCTTTGGTCATCTCAACACCCCCTACTCTAAAGAGCAGGGGTCAAGGGCATGTAACCAGCCAAACAAAGCCCATCCCAGAGAGGCCAGCAGAGGACACTTAGGGAAGGGAGTTGAGTTGTGGACCTCAGAGCTCCAGAACACATTCACAATCATTTTATCTTTCCCTTTAATTTATAGACAAGAAGGCCCACAGATCCAAGGAGCACCATCTCCCAATAAGCACTGCAGGAGGAGTAAAGGTTCTGATGAAACATCTTTTAGGAGATAGGGGAGGTGGGGGAAGGTCTGAGAAGACACAGACAGTTTTGGGACTGAGGCTAGAGGAGGGATGTCCAGGCCTAGAGACCTGGAAGCAGGGTGGGAGGGAGGCAGAAGCTGGGGGGCCTACAGTTCAGACCATAAAGAGGAAGGATGATTTCCTAGTGGGGGAGGAGAATGAAAGGGGTTTGGGGGATGAAGAGGAGGTACTTCTGGGTTGGAATGATACAGGGGAGAGGCTGCTTCAATGCAATAAATATTTATTAAGTGCCTACTGTGTACAAGCATTGTTCCAAGGGCTCAAAAGCCAAAGACACAAAGCAAGCATTCCCTATACTTAAGGAGACTCCATGTGAGAGGATACAAAGCTTAAGCAGGACCAGATAGAATACACTGGGAAAACTGCAGGCTTTGGAACCTGAGGACCCAGATTCAAACCACATTTGCTATTCACTCCCCAAGGGACCCTGACTGGATTTGAATGGTAATGAAGGTCCCTGCTAGCTCTGAATGCCAGGCTCTGAGGTTCTGCAGGTAGTTACCAAAGGAAGAATTCCTTCCCAGCATGGTGGGGAAGGGGCCAGGAAAGCCCTCATGGAGGAGACAGTCAGTATCTGAGCAGTCTGCTCAGGAAATGAGAATGTACCAAACGGCTACTATGTGCCATGCATGGGGCTAAGTGTTTTACCCTCACCCAGGGAGGGTAATTAATAATACTCTTGTTATCCCCATTTTACAGGTAAGTGACTGGCCCAGGGTCACACAGCCAATAAGTGTCTATGCTGGATTTGAACTCAGGTTTTCCAATTCCAGAGAGAGCTGGGGCTCTATCTGATGCACCATGGAGAGGTTCAGATGAGAGAGGTGTGCACAGCAGACATGGGAGACCTCTAGTCAAAGGGTCATGGAAAGACTGTTTATGGGGGTGAAACAGAGAAAGAAGGGATCTATTCATGCTGGAAAGCAATTCTAAAAAGCCAATTAAACTCTGACCCAGCAATACCACTACTGGGTCCATGCCCCAGAGAGGTCAGACAAAGAGCAAAAGGATCCATATTTATTTACAGCAGCTCTTTTCATGTAGGCAAAGAACTGGAAACTGAGGGGATGCCCATCAACTGGGGAATGGCCGAACAAGTGATGGTATTCGCTATGTTAGAATAATACTGAGCTGTAAGAAATATTAATGGGGGTGGTTCCAGAAAACCTGGGAAGAATTGGATGAACTGATGCAGAGCTAAGGGAGTTGTAATTGTGTTACACAGTAACATCGATTGCAAAGCCAGACAACTTTGAAAGATCTGGGAACTCAGCTCAACACAGTGACCCACCACAGTCCTCCCCGGACTCCTATGGGAACTCCACCCCCCTCCCAGACTCAGGGTGCAGACTGAAGCTTAGTTTCGTTCTTGGTCTTTTTTGGACATGGCTAATGCTGGAAGAATCTGTTGTGCTAGACCACATGGATTTATTAGGGTTTTGTTTTTCTCACCTACTCAATGAGTCAGGGAGGGGGAAGGAGAGAGAGAGAATTCTGAAACTGAAAATAAAACTGAATTAAAAAAAAATAAGAGAGAATAAGCTTCTTCCAAGGTGCACAAGAAGCCCCTGCTCTACTGGAAATAAAGCCCTTTGTCCTATAACAGTCCTGCCTGTCACAGAATGAAACTTGACTTTACCCTCAGGGCAGCTGTATCAGTTTCCTTCAGCAGCTCCCAGCTCCCTGGCCTGTCACAGGACCAGCAAAGTAGTCAGCAAACTCCTGGATCACCCCTGAGCCCTGGCACCTGACTGGCTCGATTCACTCAAGGAGTAACCATTTTACCAAGGCCTGAGTTCAAATTCTACCTTAGACACTTCCTAGCTATGTGACCTGGGCAAGTCACCTAACCACTCTCAGTCTTGGTTTACCCATCTGTAAGATGGGGATAATAATAGCACCTACCTCCCAGGGTTGTTGTAAAAGATCAAATGAGATATTTGTAAAAGCACTTTGCAGATCTTAAAGCCCTCGATAAATGCTATTATTTCCAGTTCCACCCACTTCCCTAAAGCTTCCTAAATGAAAAGGCTGCTCCCCAGCCTGTAAGGTTTCCCCAGAGCTCATGGAAACTTCCAGATCCACACTCCAGACACACTCCATGAAGATCAAAAGACAACCACAGAACTGCCCTTCTCACCTAAACACACTAGAAACCACCTAGATAGAAGGAAGAAATGGCCAGGGATGGGGGCTGGGCATGGAGGCATAATCAGATAGGAGACAAGGAGAGCTTCAAACAACTATCTGGCCCTGTCCAAAGAATAATTCTGTTCCCCACAAGACAGAGGAAGCCATGAAAGAAACTTTCTGTTTGATATCTAATTCTCAACAAGAAGTATGTGACAATGGAGAGAAAACCAGGGCCTGGCCTGACAGGCTCCACAAACTGCACAAGAACAGATTTCAAAGGCCTTCAAGAGATGAAGTTCTACATGGGAAGTCAGTCCAAGAGAAAGGGGAAGCCCTGAAGAATGAAATTCCGCAGACACAAAGAACAGCTATTCCAATGAGGAGGGGAAAAAAGAAATGGGGTGGGACCTAAAGAAACCAATGTGTTTGCACATGGAACTCCTCAACTAGCTTCGTTTTTAAAAAGCACGCACAGAACAAAGTCAGGACAGGAAACAGAAACAGCATAAAGCACGGCATTCTGGAGGAAAGCTCACAATAACCAGAAAGGCTATTCTTAGCTAGACTGGGGAAAAAGGGAGGCTCAGGGGAGATGAAACAGTGATGCTTAGACAGCAAGCCACTCAGTCATAACTGAACCCTTTGAAGCATAGGTTCCCTAGCTTCTGCATCTGTAAAGTGAGGGGCCCTGAGATGGCCAGGTGACGTAGTGAATAGAGCACCAACCCTGGAGTCAGGAGGACCTGAGTTCAAATCTGGCCTCAGACACTTGGCACACTTACTAACTGTGTGACTTTGGGCAAGTCACTTAACCCCAACTGCTCTCCAAAAAGCAAAAAAACAAATTAATTAATTGAGGGGCCCCCATCAGATGACATCCAAGGCAAACACCTCTGCCTCTTCTGTTCTCTGTCCAAAGAGCCATCTCTGGACCAGAACAGAATAGAGACACTAACTGGGAGTGGGAGCACAGCTCTCTGTCTTCCATGGATCTCAACCCAAGCCTCTGAAAGGAATGGCAGATGTAACTGCAGAGTCCCACTGGAGATTCCTGAAGGGCAAATGTCAACCATCTCCTGAACAGGGCAACAGACACTGTCAACTGTGGGCCAGTCCCAGAAGAGTTGCAAGGCCTACTTAACAGTTTCCTCCACAACAGGCTGTCAAAGGGCTAAGATGGGGATGGGGTGGGGGGCAGAGGAGGCTAGGAAACAAAGGGGCTACAGAAACAGAAGATGATAAAAAAGGACAGGCCATGCCAGGTTAACATGATTTCTTTTTTGGGCAGCATTACTAAAAGGGGTCAATTGGAAGATTGCTGAGAATGGAGCAGGGGCCTGGAGTCAGCCTCAGACACTGACTAGCTGTGTAACCCTGGGCAAATCATTTGACCTGTTTGCCTCAGTTCCCTCCTCTAACAAATGGGGACAACAGCACCAAGCTCCTAGGGTCCTTGTAAGTGCTTAGCACAGTGCCTGGCATACAGTAAACACTGCATTGTTATCATCACTACAATCAGATGCAAGTTTACTTAAGTTTTGGCAAAGTATTTGACAACATCTCATGCTCCTCTTGAAGAAAATACGAAGAAATACAAGTTTCTGGTACTGATGAAAGGCCAGACCCCCAAGCCAGTCTGATGCTAACTTGGAAGAATCCAAGACTCCATGGGAGAGCCCCAGAGACCAGGGCAAGGATGAGGCCTGAGGCAGCGCACTGATCCCATCTGAGGGGACACAAAACTGTGACAGCTAACATGCTCATGGCAGCCAGGAGTCCAAAGGGGCTTGACAGACGGAAACTAACCATGGCCAAAATTAACAGGGATGTTTTTTCTCTTTGCTGAGGCTTCAGATGCCATCAATATAGGAAGCTTCCTTTGAGCAAAGTGTCCCCCACCAAAGGGGGTCTGCGCAGCAGCTTCCAGAGCTGCCTGAAGAGTGAATGTTAAGAAGCAAACATGACCTCCTCCTATAGCCTGGCAACCGATCTCACAAACAAAAGATGGGGGAGGAGTGGCCAGAGTTCATTTGAAGATCTGGGCAGTGGAGGGCCTGTAAATTAAAAGAACAAAAGCAGCTCTCCCCTCTCAGAGAAGGTCAGAGTGTAGGGCCTGGGGAGCTGACAGTCACCTGCCATGGAGCAGCCAGTTCTGGGAGGCACAGGGCCTTAGAGACTCACAGTCACAGGCCTTGAAGACAACACAAGAGCGGGCTGAATGGGAACTGGGGATGTCTGCCCTGAAGAAGAGCAGGCTCGGGAGAACGTGCTAATTCTTCAAGGATGTGAAAGAATGCCATATAGAAGAGGCCTGGAAAGGCTGTGCTTCACCTCAGAGGACAGAAACAGAACAAAGGATGAAAGCTTCGGTTAAGGCTTGGTATCAGGGAGTGAGTCAAAAGTGAAAGGGCTACCTTGGGGGTTCCTCAAGAATAAGCCAGTCCCAGAGATATCCTCTTGCTGGCTATGTGATCAAGAAAGAGCTGGCTCCTGGGCTCCCCTGCAAGTCCTTCCATTTCTGGATACTCTCTCGGGCTCTCCAGCCAGTTTCTCTTCTCTCTGGCCTCCCAGGTATGGATATCTCCCGAGGGTGTCCTCATTCAGCTTTTCTCTAATCTTTCTCCTTTGTGATCTCATCTCTTCCCATGACTTCAAATTATCACCTCTAGGCCAACACCTCAGAAACCTAAAGATGCAGCTCGGAGGACCAACATCCAGCTAGAAGTGTCCCTCTCTAGGATCCAACTGCATAAACCCAGGAGACCCCCAAACTAAATTTTCTCCCCTTTCTTGTCTCTGTGCCTCTGCATTCCCAAAGACCTGCTGACACCCCTCACCCATCTCCATCTGCTAAAGTCCTTCAAGACCCAAATCTGGGACCACCTCCTCCATGAAGCCTTCCCTGGCCATCTGTCTTGCTCTAATTTTTCAGGTACTTCTCTGTCTCCACAAAGACACTAATTATCTAATCACACTCCAATCAGTAACATGTTTAAGTATGTTTCTTCATCTTCCTACTGTTAGCCTGAATGAACCTCTTCAATGCAGGGATTATTTTATTTATCCTGGTATTCCCAGCATAAAGTAAGTACTTAATAAGTATCTGTCAATTGAAAATGGATTGTTGAGGGTTAAGAGGGAGCTGAAGGGGCCAAGGCAGGGTGTTTGAGGTCCAAATCTGGGATACAGTCATGAAGGTCAAGTAGGGTTTTGGGTGGGAACAAGTAGAGAAGGACACATCTGGTTTTTAAAACAAAGAATGGAATATGTGGAGCCCCAAGGGATGAACAGTACTTCCTGAGGTTTTGGGAAGAGGACATTTGATAGGTCAGGAACTGATGAAGATATTGGGGAAGGGAAGGATGCTGGAAAAGAAGGGATAGAGAATGTTTAAGGCACCAGGAGAGAGGGGGCTTACTGAGAAGCCCTTGTATTAGGAGGAAGGATCTAACTAAATGAAAGGGAAATTGAGGGATCCAGGACAAGGGAACCGATTAAAATGAATTCAGAACTCAACAGAGGGACTAACAAGAAGAGGTACCTCCACAGAAGGCCCCAGAGGAGGGCATGGATTTCAGAAAAGAGGGCCCAGCTTAATCTACAGGGAGAAGGGATGCAGAAAAGAGAATGGTCAACAGCTGTCAAACATGGCCCTTGACAGAGATTAAAATGTAACTGGTAAATATTTAACAAAATCAATATAAATATAACAACACATAGAGAAAATTACATTTTAAAACTAAGTCAATATGCTGTTAAAGTTCTCTTTACATCTGGATTAGTGGCCCCTTTTCTATTTGAGTCTGACACCACTGGTCTGGAGCCCACCCCCACCAAAAGCAATGACAAAGAGACAAAGCAGAGCCTAGGCTTTATGGGGTAAAGTCTGGAATGGGGGGAGGTGTAAGAGAGGTGGGTCACACTGGACAAATTATGGGGGGGGGCAATTTAATGAAGGAAGGTCTTTAAAAACGTATCAAGTGGGGAAAAGCATACTTGAGGACCAAGAGGGATAAGATGAGGACCTAAGGAATACCTGGTAGGAGAAGAGAGTTTCTGTGTCTAGGAAGCCTTAATGTGACCAAGGAAAGCTGTGTAGGGGGTCAGGATTCCTGGGGAGGTGCTCAGAGCAGGATTTAGGAATTCAGGAGAAGGGACAGGGCTGGGGAGGAAAAGGGAGATGAAGATCTAGGCTTTTCTGGAAAAGTGGGGAGGGGCTCTAAGAAGGGATTTTTAGCTTCAGAGTCTAAGGGGGAGTAATTTTGGTTAGAAAGTGTTTATAGGTCGAGGAATTCGGAAGGGTGGGCGGGTCTCCAGAAATCGGGGATGGAGAAGGGGAGAAGGAAACAAGGTAGGGGTCCCGGGGAGGCATCGGGAGAGATCGGAGGGAGTGAGAACAAAGGGGGAGCTGGGGAAGGGGCACGGACAGGAGGTGGAGGCACTGGGCCCGGAGGGGCACAGTTAGGGAAAGATCAGGAGCACGGACACGGGGCTGGGGGATGGAGAAGGCTGCAGGACACAGTGGGTCTCGACGGAGATGGAGGAAGCTGAGGGAAGAGGTCCGGGCCCGGTGGGGGAGGGGGGCTGACCAGGGGTGGGATCACGGCCCCGGGGTCTGGGAGCTGGTGGGGGAGGGGTGCGGCCCCATCCTCGATGGGGCGGGTGAAGGAGGGGTCCGCGGGGGCGCGGCGACGACGCTTCCTCCTCCCCGGCCGCCCCGCGTCCCTCTCGGGCGGGGTCTCAGGCCCATGGCCGCTCGGGGGCGGGGACACCACCACCCTGGCCCGGCAGCCCTCTCTCCTTCACTCACCGCTCCTCCGCTGCAGCCGCCGGTGCCGGAACCGGAAGCGGGGTGTACGCCTGCGCGCCTCGCCGGAAGGGGAGGGGCCGAGGCCGCTGGCGGGGCCCGAACCCCGATGCCGCCGGGGCTGGGCCTCCGGCCAGATCGCACCCGAGGCCCTGGGGAGTGCGCAGGCGCACTACCTGGGAGCTTTCCCGGGACGGACTCCGAGGCGAGGAATGCGCAGACGCTGGGGCTCGCCACGTGACTAACGCCCCCGCCCTCCTCCTCTTGCGGCTGAGAGCTGCGGCCCGAGAACCGGAAGTGGGGGGAGGGACCTGGTGGCCATGTGTTAGTCCTCCGGAGTGAGGTTGCTGGCGGTGCTGTGGCCGTAAAGCGGGGCCTGCAGTCTAGATAGACCCGAATCCAAATGCGACCTCGGGTACTGATTAGCTCTGACAAGTTCCTTAACCTCTGCTTTCCCCCACCATAAAATGGGCACACTCACTACCTGTGTGTCCCTGGGGCACGTCACTTGACTCTGCCTCAGTTTTCCCAACTGTAAAATGAGGGTAGTGACGGCACCTGGCACATAGTAGGTGCTTTGTAAGTGGCGTTCTCCCTTCTGTTGTTAAAAAAAGGAAACTGGTTTTTTTTTGGAGGAGGGAAGGTTGGGCAGTTGGGGTTAAGTGACTTGCCCAAGGTCACACGGGAAACAATGATCTTGATGTAAGAATGAGAGACACTTCCTTGTAAATGAACTTGGAAGGTTTGTAAAAAAAAATTTTTTTTAAAGAACAAACACCGAACATAATGGGATCGTATGATCTCTCCTTCCCATTAGTTATGAAGTGAGAAAGCTGTGGTCTGGTGTTGAGTATTGCTCACAAAAGCCTCCTTGTACCTGCTAATGCTCTCCACAACATTGTCAGGAGATGGAAGAAGAGCAGGCGTTAGGTTGGCAGTTAGTGTTTCCCCAATCTTCCCAGAGTTTGAGGCTGCCTTCCCCTCCCCTCCCCCTGCCTTCGGTCACACTGCACATCTGACCCTCTGCACCCTCACAGGCATCCCTTCCAGCACTGACCACTTCCCTGTCCGTGCCCCTAGGTGGCTGCCCTTTGCTGTCTTGTCTCCTCCCTAAGTACACCTGGGAAGCTCCACACGGCTTGGCTCCCCTCAGTTTCTTCATCAATGATATTTTAGAAATCTTTTCCATTTTTCTTCTGTTTTGATCTTCCCTTTCCATTTGCATCCTTATATGCCTTTAGGATAACTTTGCTTAGTTGGGAATCTTACCAAGTTTTCTTGAGGCTGATTTTATTCTCCACTTTCTTTCTTCTTTATGAGATAAGGCTCAAAGTCATGTAGCAGCCTTCTTCATAAGATTCAGTGAACTCCAATCCCCAGCACAGCCTCCATATTGATATTCCTAAAACACAGCTGACCCCCACACTCCCTTGCTCAAGAATCTCCACAGGTCTCAATGACATCTATACAGACTCCTCTGCTTGGCATTTCACGCCCTTCCCAGCCTGGTTTCATCCTACCTTTCCAGACTTATTTAATATCAATAGTCTGACCAAACTGGCCTGATTGCTTTTCTTCAAACAATATGCTATTTCCCACTTCTGTGCCTTTGCAAAGGCTGTTTGTTCCCCATGCCTTGAATGCCCTCTCCTCAAGTCTTAGAATACCTAGGTTTTTTTTTCAGTTCTTGTGCCAGCCAGCTCCTACCACTGGGAAACTTTGTATTTACTTGACCTTGTCCATATTGTTTCCTTTCCCCTGGATAGAATGTAATCTATGGGAGGAGTGATTTCATTTTTTACTCTGAACTTGGCACCAAGCACAGTCTCTGGCATATCCTGAGGTCCTTAATAATGCTCACTGAGTGAATGAATGATTAGGTCACTGGGAGGAAAAGGAGAGAAAAGAGGGTTGGAACAAGGGGAAGGGAGAGGGCGATTTCTTAGAGTCCAGGGTAGTTTGAGAGGGGAGAGGAGGGACTGCAAAGGAAGGAAAGGTAGCTGGATGGTGGAGTGGAGGCATCTCTAGACTTGGAGGCAGGATGTTGTTGGCTTCAAGTTTACTTATCTGTAAAATGGGGACGGTTATTTCCATAGTACCTGATTCTCAGGGCTGTTTTGAGACTCAAACTAGATAATGTATGTAAAACACTATATAAAAGAAAGAAGAGAAGGAAGGAGGAGGAGGAGGAAGGAAGGGGGAGAGAGGGAAAGAGAGAGAGGGAGGGAGGAAAGGGAAAGAAGAAAGGCAGGGTATAGATCTAACTATATAAACTCTGTAACTATATAAAGGTAAGCTGCTACTCATGTTCCACAGAACCCACAGCTTGCCATCTCAGAGAGAACCCAAGGCCCAGAGACAAATTCACACATCTTTATTGGGAAGGGAAAGGGAGGCAAGGGGTGCAGGCCCAGTCCTCTCCCTCTCTCTAGCCCTCCTGTACCTCTCCCTAGGTGTGTGAGTGAGGACAGGGGGAAGAGGTGCCTGGCTTTTTGTCCACCTGTGCCAGTGGGTTGAAGGCAGGGCTGTACCCCCTCAGAAAGGGCCCAGGAAAGAAGGTCTAGCAGCCTAGGCTCAGTTAGACATTTCCTTAGACAAAACTGATGGGCCTGGGCCAACGGGCAAAGGACTTGTGTTGTCCATAATGGGATAAGGCTGGGTAGCCCAGGTGTGGGGTAGGTTTTCTCAGTAGACCATACAATGCCTTACACAGAGTAGGCACTTAAAAAATGTTGAGTTGACTTGAGGGAAATGGGAGAAGGTTCAAATGCCTGTCCTGAGGGAGGATAATCCTGGATTCCCGGATTTGGGAGCCCCCTCCATTTTTCATCTGATGTAGCTGAGATGGGGCAGGGGTGGTTCACTGTCTTGTGCTAAGGGGAGGATGGGCTATTACTCTAGGCCAAGGGGAGAGGGCTTGATAGCCTGTGCTAGCAAAGAGTGCCACCCAATCAGATTGCTGTACAGCTTAGACCTTCTGGAGAGGACATGCCTGCTCAGCAGCTTTTCCCCCAGAGTGGCTTAGAAGAAATGAGGAACCACAGTTCAGTCCAGGTGGGAGCTGGAATAAGATTGGTTAGGGCTGTTGCTGGGGAAACATCTGTTTCAGGGCAACCTCATATCCAGAGCTTTGGACTCCCATGGGGGCTCCACCAAGTGAACAGGGGGCACATGACCCCCACCATCTGCAGAGTCTGGGAGAAGAGGAGGAGCCATCACTCCCAGGGGAGAGGTGGGAGCTCCTCCATCACCCCAGTCCTGAGTGCTATGTGGCCTCAGGGCCTTGGGGGAGGAGGCCACCACCCCCAAAAGCCCCTTCCCGGTACTGGTTGGGAAACATATTGCTGCCCACCAGACTTGCAGTGCCCTCGTAGCCTGAGGCAGGGTACGAGTCCAGGGTTAGCAGCTCTGGGCTGTGGGTTTCTGGGGGGGCACCCCCATCAGTGCTGCCCCCCACACCAGGCCCAGAGAACAGGTCCAACATGGTGAAGAGATGTGAAGACTGCTCATAGGGAAAGCCATAGTCATCGAGGGGATCAGGCCCACCTGGGGGCTCCAGGCCAGGAAGCGTCACAGGTGGCAAGAAATCCGGTTCAGGCATCAGAGAGGCTGGTGGGAGGAAAGGGAGAGCTGCTGGGGGTGGGGGGGAAGAAGGAAGGAGAGTTAGCTGAGGGAAGGCCGGCAGGCAAAGAAAGCCAGCCAGACAACCCCCTAAGCCACTGAGGAGTGACAGAAACCAATTATCTTTTTAAAATCAGCAAAGCTCTCAGTGGGGATGAGCCAACACCAGATCATCCTAAAATGAACCCTCCTGGCACATCCCCTGATATCAAAAGCAGATCATAGAAAAAGCACCAAATCCTTCCCCACAAAAGAGAATATAACAGCTAATAGGGTTGTAAAGTTTGGTTTTCTTTTTGTCCAGATTGGTGAAGTCTCCGCGTAGACTGGAAATTCCCTTTCCCAAAGCAGGCCAGCCCCACCTCTGCTGCTCTCCCAAAGACTCTAAGCTCCCGGAGGGCAGGATGGGCTGGGCCAGGCACCCAGTAGGCTCCTTATGGGACTTGACTGAGGGCCAGGTCAGTCTACTATATTTAGGTCATTACTTATTCTCTTTGCTGCAAAAAGTTGTTTTTAAAATGAGCCAGGAAAGATGCATCTCAAAAAGAGTGTTTCTGTCTCCTTAAGACTATAGTGACCAGAGGATATAACTATACAGTGTGTTAGTGCCCAGAGTGCAACCTGTCATTCTACATGAGGGCACTGGCTGTAGCTGAACAGAGGATATGTGGTCATATACAAACAGATTGGCTGTGTCATAGACTACGTACAAGCATCAGGGATAGGATCAGGATTACATCATAACGTGTGATATACTATTATATCATGTACTGTAATCATTGATTAAACAGATGGAGAGGATTGATTCATCATGATTAGGACACACGATGTGTTATTACAGCATAGTCACATTGATTATATCACATATTAGAGCAGAGGATTATCGATTAGATCATGATTGTGTCATAATATATTTTATACCTATATATCACATAGCATAATCATGTTGATTATATCACAATATATGCTATATTAAATCATAATCATATAATATAGATAAGGATTGATTATATTGTGATCATAATAGTATGTGACATATTACCATATCAAATAATAATCATAGTGACCATATTATAGATGAATATTGATTATAAGATATATTATATATTATTATATCATATAATACATAATAAAATATGATATATAAATCATGTTGATTATATCCTATTACAGGTGGACTGATTATTGTGATTGTAATAGTATGTGATATAATCAAATAATAACATCAATATCAAATAATAATCATATTGACCATATTATATATGAGTATTGATTATATGATACATTATATATTATTATATCATTATATAATACATGATATAATATGATATAATATATATCAATCATATGGATTATATCCTATTATAGATGAGGATTGATGAGTATATTGTAATTGTGATAGTATGTGAGATATTACCATATTAAATAATAATAATAATTTTGACCATATTGTAGATGATTATTGATTATATCATGTTATATATTATTATATCATTATATATTATATATAATATATCAAGCATGTTGATTACATCCTATTATAGATGAGGATTGATTACGTTATGATTGTAATTATATAAATGTCACTATATAACATCATAGCCATATTAACTGTATCAAAAATTCTAGATAATTTCATATTATATATCATTATATCAAGCATGTTGATTATATTCTATTATAGATGAGGACAGAATATGTTATGATTGTAATAACATGATGTCACTATATAGCATCAATCATAATGACTGTATCATATATATTATATCATATATATGTCATAATTATATCAATCATGTTGATTATATCCTATTATAGATGAGGACTGATTGATTAATTATGATTATAATGTTACTATATCACACATAATAATATTCACTATAATACAATATAGATTATATAATAATGGTATGTATCATTATTATATCAATCATGTTGATTATGTAATATATTATAGATTAAAATTATTCATTATATCATGACAGTTTTAAATAGAAATAATATAATTATTGTTCCATCTCATACTGGCTCTAAGGTACCCAGGCAAAGTGGAGGGGGCTATACTGGCATCAGAAGACATAAATTTGAATCCTGCCCCATTCAGGATTCAGGTGACTTTGGGCAAGTCCATTAACCTCTCCATTTTTTTTTTTGGAGGGGGGAAGGCAAGGCAGTTGGGGTCAAGTAACTTGCCCAAGGTCACACAGCTAGTGTGTTAAGTGTCTGAGGCCGGATTTGAACTCAGGTCCTCCTGACTCCTGGACTGGTGCTCTATTCACTGCATCACCTAGCAGCCCTGGGAAGAATCAATAGCACCTCCCTCCCAGGACTGTTGTGAAGATCAAATGAGGAAACATATGTGTAAAAAGTGCAATCTACATGTGCGCTGTCATTGTTTACCTTATTATAGCCTCAGCTAGACAGGGAGCTGGCCTTATGCAGGACCTTCCCTCAGTCAAGAAAATCTGCCCCACAGGAGCCGCTTGTCCCTCACTACCCCTTCCCCCCACTGTGTGGCAGATCTACAGATGAGCTGCCATCTGCATCAGAGGAGGGAGTTTCCACACTAGAAGTTACTCATCAGAATGATGACAGATCTGTGCCAAAAACTTCTAATACTGAGCTATCCTATCATACATGCTATGCTGATGTATTATATATTCCAGTATTACAGATTTGATATTTGACATATCTATAAGAAGCAGATTGGGGGGGGAGGCACGCAGGAGATAGTGGCATGAGCCCAGGTTTTGGGCTCAAATCCCACCAATGTTACAATACCTCTGTGACCTTGGGGAAGTCCCTTCCCCTCTCTTGGCCTCAGTTTCCTCATCTGTAAAATGAGGGAGTTGGATGATCTCAAAGGTCCTTTGTGGAAGCCTACACCATGAGTCTGTGACCCAGACTGCTAAGTAGGGCAGTATCACTAAACTAAGTTAGCAGCTAGATGGCGCATGGGAGAGTACATCGGGCCTGGAGTCTCAAAGACCTGAATTCAAATTTAGCCTGGAAAATTTATTGCTGTGTGACCCTGGCAAGTCACTGACTCTCTGGGTCAGTGTCCTCATCTATAAAATAGGGAAAGTGAGGATCAAATGAGAGAATATTTACATAGCTTAAACAACATTAAGGTGCTATGTAAACACCAGGCATAATTATTAGCATTAGTATTAGATCCCTCTGGGGAAACTTCAGAGTGGCTGGCTGGCTCCCATCTTTTATAACAGTGACAGTCTTCTAGGGAGGGCATGGGGCCATGAGGCAAGAAACACTCATGGTGCTGAGGGGCCAAGAGGGGCCCATGGACAGGCCCAAGGTGTAGGGTGTAATGATTTATTAAGAAGGGGCCAAAGGATGGGTGGGGGTGGGGGACCATTATAAAGGATACTGATGGAAACACATGACAAGAAAAAATAGTGGGTCAGGCACCAAGGAAGAGCAAGGGATGATGGTCCAGGGGCTTCCTTGGGGTCCACACAAAGTCAATAGAATAGGAGGAAGCCCCTGTCCAGTGGCAGACAGACCCCCATGGAGGACAGGAGCAGTCTGAACTCAGCATTGTTGGTAAGGCTACCCATAGCCTTGGGATTCACAGCCCCACTGGAATACTGAAAGGATGCCAATACTTTCAGGGTCAACTACAGACTCCTTCTGTTTGACATTTAAGGCCTTTCCCAGTATGGCTCTTCTCTTCCCTCTCCAGCCTGATTTCACATTCAGATACTTCACACACTAGATGTTCCAATAAGACTGGCTTACTTGCTGTGCCTTACATTAAATCAAGTCAGACAAGCATTTATTAAGCTACTCCTGTGTGCCCAAAACTGTACTAAGAATTGGGGATACAAAAAGGGTGGTGATCAGTCCCTGCCCTCATAGACAACATACAAAGGACTACTTTCCAAAAACCTCTCTGCTCTTCCATCACAAATTCATAATTATCACAAATAATTATGTCTAGTATTTACATAACACATTGGGCCATCCCTTCTTACCGTTAGTCTGGTAACTACGCTAGGGTAGCTAGTGCTTTGCCACAAAAGCTTGAAATGAAGAGTGCACAGACAAGTGAAATTAGCACCTTCATTAAGATTGGAAGCCTGAAGATGGAGAGGTCCCTTCCCCAGCAGGAGGGAGTGCCCTGGATAAGCAACCAAACAGGACAAATTGGAGGCACGCAGTAAAGGAGGGAAGGCACCAGCATTGAGGGAGTCCAGGAAAAGTTTCTTGTGGGGCACAGGATTTCAGCTCAGACCAGAGGGAAGTATTCCAAGAGAAGAAACTTACTGACCTGCCACCAGCCATTCCTCCTCTAGCTCTGCCTCTCCCCACACCTGCAATGTCCTCTCTACCTCCTTTCCACCCAAATGCCACCTTAGGAATGAGGGCTTTCCTGAGCCCCTCCTCCCACATTCCCTTTATTTCATTTGTATCACTGTTGTAGCTGAGGACACAGTTTCTCCCTTAGACAAGCAGCTGATTCACTGTTTCCTTTGTATCCATAGAATGTGATGTGTGTATAAATAAATGAATAAAAGAAAAAAACAGTTACTAAGTGTCTGCTGGGTATCCTAGTAGGTGCTAAAGAAAGGGGTGTTTATTGCCTATCAAACGACTGGTCTTCCTTCCATGAACCCAGACCACTGCCCTTCTGGGTGTATAAAGTAGAGAGACTGTCTCCAAATCAAGAGTCCATGGCTCCACCACCTCCTGGCTGTGTGACTCCAGGCCAATCAACTGAGCCCGAATGAGACCGCAGCTACTTTCTAAGACAAGCAGAGGCAGAACAGATGTTGATTCACGTTGGGGAAAGAAATTCCCTGCACTGATGGATCACAGGATCCTGCACCTAGAGCAAAAGGGACCTTAGGAATCATTTTAGTTCACTCTCCTAATTTTACAGCCAAGGAAACTGGGGTCCAGGGAAAGGGAAAGCTTTTGCTTTCTTAGCCAAGGTCATCCAAGGCAAGCTATGAGGCAGCTGGATGTTACAGTGGATAGAACACCAGGCCAGAAGTCAAGAAAACATCCTTCTGAGTTCAAATCTGACCTCAGGCACTTACTAGCTATGTGACCCTGAGCAAGTCACTTGACCTTGTTTGCCTCAGTTTCCTCATCTGTAAAATGAGTTGAAGAAGGAAATGGAACCACTCCAGTATCTCTGCCAAGAAAAGCCCAAATGGTGTCACAGAGAGTAAGACATGACTGAAAAACACCCGAACATCAACAACTACAAGGTCATTCAGTTAGTGAGAAAGCTGGTAAGCTAGAAATAAAGAAAAGAAAAAAGACTCATCTCCCTGTAGCCAGCTTAGGGCCAGACCTGTCCAAATGGAGTTGACTAGTACTCAGATCAGCCACAGTCCATCGCCAGGTCTGCACTCAAAGCCTTCCCAGATTTGTAGGACCTTCCAGACATCCTAATCCATCCTTGGCGAATAAAGGCTTACCACCACCCGACCTCCACATTAGGATGAGGAGTCACACTAGGATGTTACCATGAGACATTAAATAATACTATGACAGCCTGTTTAATCTTCTTTAGATAGCCCACTCCCCGCGGGGCATATCTGATTGTCTTCCTGTGTACTGAGCTGAAATCAGTATCATTTTCCTGAATCTACCCCAGCCACACACACATTGCTCTCAGGATTCACACAGAATAAATCTCATCCCTCTTTCCTTGGATCATCTACAAGAATTTAAATAATCTCTTGACCTGTCTTAACTACAGGAATGAAAAGCAGAACTTCAATCCTTGATTTGACTGGCACACATAACAAAGAATCTCAGAACACTGGAGGTGGGCTTTTCTTTCGGCCAAGATATCACTGGTTGTACACTCCTTGGGGTAGAGACCTAACTAGCAATTTCTGTAGCTGGATCAGGGCAAGTAACCCCAAATACATCCATGACTAGCACAAGAAATATGATCTCAAGGCCCCCTGGATTCAGGGAGCTCAGTGGGGCAGTTGGGGCAGGGAGGGAAACAGCGAGATTAGTTAAGAAGGATCTGCTTATGTAGTATAGTAAGGACTCCAGAAGGGACTGCCCATGTAGGGACTCCAGAAGGGGAAAGGAGCTTTCCACCCTCAAGTTTCTGATTTTAATTAAAGTGCTAACAAGGTTTTAATTTAATTTGCTTCAAAGATTGTCAGGGCCCCCTAAATTTCTCAGCCTTTGTGGCAAAGGACCAGCTAGCTCACCTTAGTTACCATTCTAATATAAGAAGGGACCACTCCATTTAAGAATTGGTGACAGACGGGGTCACTCGGCTGGGTTTTTATTTGTGTGTTGGGTGTCTGGGGCCAGATCCGAGCTCGGGTCCTTCTGGCTCTGGGGCCGGCGCTCTGCTTGCTGCGCCACTTAGCCGCCCCAAGAAAGGGATGATTCTTAAGGGGTGAAGTCAAGAGGTGAGAGAGGAAAGTGGCAAGAGGAGATGGAGAGAGACAGGGTAAGGTAAACTATCTCATGTAGAAGAGGCAAGGGGAAGTAGTTGCAGGGGAGGGGAAGAACAGGAAGGCAAAAAGGCAAAAGTATATTCTCATCAAAGTTGGCTCAAGGAGAAAATCACATACATACTAAATGGAATATCTTACCCTCACTCACTCTCCTGAGTAGGGGAAAGGGGGATGAGAGGGGGGATGATGGAGGGGAGGGCATTCTGGGGGAAGGGGAGGTTGGAAGTACCCACTATCAAAGAGGGACAGGATCAAAGTAGGGAATGGACCAGGTGGGAGGTGAGATGGGTGGGAGGGAAATATAAGCAGTCTTTTACAATATATCTACTATGGTAATGTTTTGCACAGCTATACATGTACAACACATACTGAATTGGTTATCTTCTCAGAGGGAGTGGATGACAAGGGAGGAAGGGAATGGATCTGAAAATCGAAGTTTTAAAATTAAATGTTTCATAAGATGTCCAGGCAGTGGGGCTCAGAGACTCACCTTGCCCTAATGGCAAAGTCGAAGGGGGTATGGGAGAAGATATGGGAGGGAGCAGATTGGATGAGGGGATATCTAGTGGGACTGCTATTCTGGGGTGGTGGGTAGGGAAAAATGGGGGAAAAATGTAATTCATAATCTGGTGGAAATGAATGATGTAAACCAGAAGTTAATAAAGCATTTGTTTAATTAAAAAAAAAAAAGAATTGGTGGCAGAAAAGCTGAGAGAGTACAGCATTACGTGATATACATTTTATGGTTTTGCAGAAGAGATTTCAAAGGGTTCAGAAAATGCAGAGTTAGAATTCCTGCCTTAGAATTCCCTGGTGGAATTAAACCTGGGAAGGATGGAAGACCCTCAAGAATGAAATTTTAAAGACACAAAAACAAAGGATTCTGACAAGAAGGAAAAGAGGGAGCTGTCCAATGGGCTGAAGTGATTGTATAGTGAACTTGGGCTCAGCTTCAATTTTTAAAAGATCTGTACAAAGGATGGAAGCAAAGGCAGATAAGAGAATGAAAACAAAGTCGTGCCATGGTCCTCTAAGCTCACTATCTGAAGGGTCCGGGGCAAGTCAGCAAGGAAAGGATGACAAAGAGGCTTGGCTGTTTTTCTTTTTTAAACTACATTGAGGAAATGAGAAGGCTCAGCATGTGTGGGTTGATCAAGAAAAAAAAAAAAAGACTCATGATGGAAAATGCTGTCCACATCCAGAAAAAGAACTATGGAGTCTGAGTGCAGATTGCAGCAGACTGTTTTCTCTCTCTCTTTGTTTCTTCTTTCTTGTAGTTCTTCCCTTTGGTTCTAATTCTTCTTGACTAGTATGGAAATATGTTTAATATGACTATACGTGTATAGCCTATAGCAGATTGCATGCCCTCTTGGGGAGGGGGGAGCAGAGGAAGGAGGAGGAAATTTAGAACTCCAAATCTTATAGAAACAAATGCTGAAAACTAAAAACAAACAAATAAATCAAATTTTAAAAAAAGAAAAAAGATAGCAGATGGGGCTATCAAACTGAGTCTGTCAGCTCTGTAAAGGTTTCTATTTTCTCTACCAAGAAGAATGATCTTTATATTGGGAAGGATGAAATGAAAATGGCTAATAGGGTGATGATAAGTAGGGAAATGGTAAAACAAGCCCTTGATACTACACCCTTGGGTAATAAAACAACCAGTGAAGACATGGTTGCCAAGACACTGTCACTGAAAGATCTCAGGGAATGGGAGAGGTACCATAGAACTGGAGAAAGAGAAATATTGCCCAGAGGGTGGCTAGGGGACACCATAGTGCATAGAGTGTGGAGCCTGGAGTCAGGAAGAGTCACCTTCTTGAGTTCAAATCCAACCTCAAATGCTTACAATTGTGAGACCCTGGGCAAGTCACCTGACCCTATTTGCCTCAGTTTCCTCATCTGTAAAATGAGCTGGAGAAGGAAACAGCAAAGCAGCCCAGTATCTCTGCCAAGAAAACCCTAGATGGGGTCATGAAGAGTCAGATATGACTGACAAACAATTAAACAACAAAATGTTGCTCAGATCTGCAAAAAATAAACATAAAACGAGAACAGAGCCAGCAAACCATAGACCAGTGATCTGGACTTCAATTCTAGTAAAAACCTGAGGACATTATTAAAGGGATGGTATATGAACATTTAGAAAAGAAAGCAGTGATTGCAAAGAACAAGCACGGCTTTATCAGGAACAGGTCGTGAACTGATACAGTGTAAAGATGGAAGAACTAGAAAGATAATAAACATAATGATTGCAACAATGTAAATGTAGAGGACCCTGAGAGCAGCTAGGTGGGGATAGAGCCATGAGGCAGAGAGACCTCAGTTCAAATCCAGTCTCAAACACTTGTTGGCTATGTGACCAATCACTTGCCAGTCACTTGCCTCTGTCAGAAAAATGGAGATAATAACATCACCTGCCTCACAGGGTTGTCCCGAGGATCAGATGAGATGATGTTTGTAAAATACTCAGCGTGGTGCCTGGCACATAATAGGCGCTATCTAAAACCCTATTCCCTTCCCCTTCCTTCACTTTCCTGGCTGGTTACCCCCTCCCCTCCACCCTCCTGAGCTTTAGAAGCCCCAACGCTGCCCAGAGGACCATGGCACCCTTCAGTTTTCATTCACAGCTATCTGCCATTTGCTTCCATTTTCTGTCTCTCTTTAACCTTGAGTGTCAGAGGGCTGATCAGTGACTTGCCTGGGGTCACACAAACTTTAAGTATCACAGGCAGGACCTGAAACCGTGACCGACTGGGTCAGGAACCAGAAGGGTTAGACACAAAGCCCACTGCCTGTAGTTAGGCAACCCTCATTACTATTTGAGATCGATGGCCTCGAAGCCAGAAAGGTCTGGGCTCCTTGATACATCTTGAGTGAAACCCTTAGCTTCTCAAGGGTCCCTAGGCAGCCTTTAAAACACTAAATTTCATAACAGTGACTATTCCCCAATAGTGTGGAGGATCCTTCCATACTGGGAGTTCCCAAACTCAATGAAAAACCAAAGGAGGTGTCTGTACATATAAATACACATACACATTCATCCTTCATACTTATTGGGAAGAAAGAAAGAGAGGGAGAATAAAGAGTTGGGAGGTCTTTGGTATTCTTGATATGAAACCTTTCAGTTGATCTTGTTATGATTTTGTCTAGCTGTGTTAGATACCCCCTTGCTGGTCAGATTAGTATAGCACTAAACTTGTAAATTAATCTATGTAGTATCAACATTTTTATCATATTGACATGTCCCAACCATGTGCACTGAACACTCCTCCAGTTATTTAAGTTGTTCTCTATTTCCTCAAATAGCACTTTGTAAATATTCCTCTACAGGGGTTGAATGTCCTTTGGTAGATTGACCCCTAGATATATATGTTGCATTTCTGTGGTTATTTTGAATGGTTATTCCTCTGCTAGAGCTACCTTCTCTTCTGAGATACCCTTCCATCTACTCTATATATCTTGTATGTACCCAGTTTTATACTCCTCCCATTAGAATGTGAGCTTCTTGAGGTCATGGATCGTGTTTTCACCTTTTGTTTGTCTCCTCAGCTGCTGGAATGGTGCCCTGTACATAGTAAGCACTTAATAAATGCTTGCTACCTTAACACATTTGCCTCCTGAGTTTTGTCACTGTTACCTGGAAACACTGTCAAAGTCAGTGGGCTTCTTTTCTATTCTGCTACTGTCCTGAAGCTAGCCATTGCCTCAGCTAGTCTGGGATTGACATTACTGGTCTATAAACTAGTATAAGCTGGAACAGGAGGTTAGTCCCTTCTCCCTCTCTGTGTCTGTTTCCTTCTGTGTCAAATGGAACTGATAAGCCCGAGATGGGTGAGGTGTAGCTCAAGGGAGGTCGTCATGACTGGCAGGAGCAGGGTAGATCCCTCTGGCCCGAGCCCCACCCTGGAGGGGCCAAGGACTCTAACTGTCCTCCCCATCCCTCAGACTCACCGGCACTAGACGTGGGGCTGAAATGGTCCAAATAGCCCAGCTTCTTTTTTCGACGTTTGCTCTCGATGCCATGGGGGTCTGCAGGAGGAATCAGCACCGCCATTACCAACCATGATAAAAGCAGCAGCAGCTCCCATTCCCTGGGTACTTTACCACTTGGAAAGCTCTTTCCTCCCAGAACCCCACAAAAAAAAGGCCATGGGACTACTATTAATTTATTCCATCTGAAAGAGAAGGAAACTGAGGCTCGGAATCCTGAAGTCCCCCACCAACAGTTTTGCTACTAAACACCAAGCTTTCCAGTTCTCTGGCCCTTTAAGGATGGGAAGGCAACTCTCCTCCCAAGCATCCCAGGAGGTAGGCAGAAAAAGTACGACCAGTCCCAGGAGACCTGGGTTCGAATTGCCACTCTACTGCTTAATAGCTAGGGGACTGAGGGCAAGCCTTCCCTCTCTGGGCTCTAACATCCCATGTGTGGAAAATGCAGTGGTTAGATCAGCTCTTGTCTAAAAGCCCTTCTGTTCTGAATTCCTTCATGTTCCCTCTCTACTTTACAAACAAGGAAACTGAGGCTCAGAGAGGCACCAAACACTATGCTCTGCACATAAGTTGGTTTTTAGTGCCTACTGAGGGGAAATGAACTTCCCAGCAACCGTCACTGGAAGGTTGCAAGCTGAAGGCTGCCCAAGGTCACCCATCAATCTAAGCAGCAGAATTAGGATTAGGTCGGCGTTTCCTGACTCTACATCTAGAGGGCTTCCTCTAGGGTCCCAGTCCTGACATAGGAATCCCAAATGAGGGTTGGAAGGCCCAGGCCAGAACATGTGTGTCTGTCTGGGCAACCACCCCCTCTCAGGGGATGGCTATTTTGTGGCAGAAAAACGGAGGAAGGGAAGGGGCCACAGCAGAGGCGGTGAAGAAGAGGTGGTCTCCCCACCTGAACTGCTTAGCTCTCCCAGGACATCTGGCATCCCTCGCTTTCTCTTCTTGTCCACACCATAGCTGTCTGTGGGAGGAAGAGACAAAGCTAGTAATTGGAAGGGTTGGAACAAGATGCCAGTATAGGCATATGGTTGGGTTCAAGCTGGCAGCCCCAAAAAACTAACTGAATGAATCCAAGAATAATGTTCAGAAACAGGAAGGGGATAGTATTAGGGTCATCTCTCCCCATTAAGTCCCACCTAGAAGCTGGGAGTTCTGGGCACTAAAGGGTAAGGACAATGCCAGGGTGGGACCCATCATATGAATCACAAAATCACAGACTCTGAGAATTGGGAGGAATCCCTCAAAGAAAGGGATCTCTGTGAGAATCAGTGGAAGGAAGCAGAACTGCTTAGCCTGGAGAAGGCTGGGGAACTGGGCTCATGACAGCTCCTTCGATTAAACAAGGAGAAGAGTCTTCTAGGAAAGGCTAGAGGAACTTGTGATGGGGAGGTTGGTCTGGGGGTAGGAGCTGGGCTGCTGTCCACACAAACATTCTGTGGTTCTGCCACAGGCTGAAGCTTGTCAGGCTGACAGGGAGAGGACCAAAGATCACGGGACATGAGGACAGGCTGAGGAACTGAGGGTGATTAGCCCAGAGAAGGGGAAGGGGAAGAGGGGCAGACATAGCCTATGCCCTCCTCTGTTTGAAGGGTCATCGTGGCATGTGGAAGGGGAATTAGTTTTGTTCTCCTTGGCCCCAAAAGGGAGAACCTAAGAGCAAGTGGGGGTAGGAGAGGAGTTACAAAAAGGCAGATTTCAAGTCACTGTACGGACTAGTCAGAGGACGTGTGACCTAGGTGATGGGGAGTTGACCTTGGGCCTAGGAAGATGGTCAGGGCAGGTCTTTTAATAATCCTGTTTATATAACCTTAACAATTACCTATCACTCCTGTGTTTGAGGCAACACCCTAAGACTAAACCTTACAGAGACCCAATGCCAAGCACTGTGCCCTGGGCACAAGCTGGTCCTTAGCGTCTGCTGAGAAGAAATAAGCCTCCAAAGACAGGCTGCCTTAGGAAGGAGTAAGCTCCCCATTACTGAAAGGTACCAAAAAGAAGAATGAGTGCTGTTGATGATTCAACAGAAGGGGTTTTTACTGGGAAGGTGAGGGTGAGATTCCAGAGGCCTCAGCTGGCCTTGGGGATAGGGCCCAAGGGAAGGAGGTGGGAGGCAGGTGGAGAGGCAAGGAAGGAGAGCTGAAGGCTACAGAGGACAAAGTCACAAAGGTGGAACATGAGGATGGAGTTACCGTGGTCAAGGGGCAGATACGTGAAGGGCAGGGGCTCACTGCACACGCCATCAGTAAGTCTCTGTAAGAACACATTGACGGTGACTGGCTCAGGGATAGACAAATCCTCGTAGGGTGGAGTCTTGAACACTATGGCGATCTGCCTGTGCACGTCAGCCTGGGAGAAGTCAGCCCGGCCTTCCCAGGAGGCCGTGCTGAACACCACAGAGATGTCCTCTGGTGGGGAGGGAGGGAAAATGATGGAGAGGAAGGGCAAGCCAGGAGCAGTGCTCCCCCTTCCCCAGAGCCCTCCCCAAGGCCTCTAGCTAGGTGGGCCCCTTCCCACCCCCCAACACACTCATCACACTCAAAATCCTTGCTTTGGCTTTGCCACTGACTAGATGTGGCTTTGAACAGTCCTCCCTGGCTCAGTCTCAGTGTTCTCAGGGCTAGATACTCTGCAAGGCTCCTTCCCACACTAGGATTCTGGGAGTCTAAAGTTCGGGAATTCCATGAGCCCGAGCTTCTTCCCACTCTAGAATCTGGTGCGTCCAGCACTCTGAATCCTAGGGTTCTCTCCCACCACGCCCTTCTTGAGGGCTCCTCAGTCACCCTCTGGCCCCATCCCAGTCTCACCTCCGTTCACCTCTCCCACTCTGGGGACCCGCCCCTCACCTTTCTGCACCTTGTCACACAGCAGGTACAACTCCTCTCCTCCTGTGCATGGACCGCTCTCCTTGTTGATCCGGCAGATTCTCAGCTCTGATGTGTTTGTTGACTCTGGAGGGAGGAAAAAGGGGAGAGGCAGCCAGTGAATTCAGTGACTAAGTCTCTATCCCAGAAGAGGAAGAGGAACCTGGGTCCTCTGCTCTGAGAAGCCATGGGCTGCATCCCTCCAGGGACCTGAGGTCCACACCACCAATTCCATTTCACGAAAGGAATCTGTATAGCACTAAAACACTTTCCAAATCTTATCTCTGATTCTCACACCAACCCCCATTTTACAGTTGGGTAAGTGGAGGCACAGGGCAGTTTAGTGATTTGCCCAGGATCACATGGCTGGTAAGTATCTGAGGCCAGATTTGAACTCAGGTCTTCCTATCTCCAGGCCCAGGGTGCCATTCACTGCATCACTTAGCTGCCTTCCAGTTCACTAATAATTCACTCTGCATCTACTAAGCACTTCATACAATG
This sequence comes from Gymnobelideus leadbeateri, assembly GCA_011680675.1. Lineage (NCBI taxonomy): Eukaryota > Metazoa > Chordata > Mammalia > Diprotodontia > Petauridae > Gymnobelideus > Gymnobelideus leadbeateri. The sequence goes on along the minus strand of WOXC01000179.1, from coordinate 282,513 downwards.
TGTACAAGATACTGCCTTAGACCAAGTATGTCCTAGATCCTGTATGAGGTTCAGAGGGTCAAGGCCCAGGGAGCCCGTCAAGAGAAGAGAGATTAAGAGGCTCAATCAGGGAGGAGAATTTATTGAGCAATCTGGGAACACAAACAGCACCCCCAAAGTGAGACAGGAGCTTGGAGAGAGAGGGGCCTTCTCTGGGAACTGAGGGAGGACCAGAGAGCCTCCAAGAGGAGGACAGTATCTGGAGAAAGGAAGAGAGGAAGTAGGGAGGGTTGCCCAGGCATGGGACTGCCTGAGATGGGAAAGGAAGACCCTGATGTCTAAGGAGATAGTAAAGAAGGGAGGCCCAGGAGAGAGGAAGGAAAATGTGTGGGGAGACAGAAAGGCAAGGTCTGGAAGGCTGCTCCTAGAGACTCTGACACTGACTGAGGGGCAGACGGGAAAAAGCCACTATATAGTACCTACTGTATGCAAGGCATAGTGCTCAGTGCCTTACAGGCTCCTCTGACAATCACAACAACCCTGGGAGCACAGCATTATTGTTTTCCCCATTTTAAAGTTGAGGAGACTGAGGAAAAGAGATTAAGTGACTTGTCCAGGGTCACACAGGTAGTAAGTGTCTGGGGTCTTCCTAACTTCAGGCCTTATAAAAATGCACACCACCTAGAGGCCTCAGAACTAGGTGTCTTACATTGGGCAAGACAAAGAATCTCTCTGGACCTATTAATCCCCCCTTTTCTATTAAATCAGTCACCAAGATTGCTCCCAGCTCTGACCTTCCCTGTCCTAAGGCCCTCCCAGCTCTGACCTTCCCTGTCCTAAGGCCCTCCCAGCTCTGACATTCCCTGTTCTAAGGCCCTCCCAGCTCTGACATTCCCTGTTCTAAGGCCCTTCCAGCTCTGACATTCCCTGTTCTAAGGACCCTCCTAGTTCTGACATTCCCTGTTCTAAGGCCCTTCCAGCTCTGACATTCCCTGTTCTAAGGCCCTCCCAGTTCCAAGTCCTGGATCAAGCTCTGCCATGAATACCTCTCCCACCCCCAACCCTAGAGGGTTTCACTCACTCTTGTCATAAACAGGGTCAGAGAGCACCGGCTCCAGCCTTCTGAGCTGGCCTTGGGCATCCCGATAAGAGGCCAGGAAGCAAATCCTCACAACATTCATGTCCACTTCCTGATGGTTCTTAAGGGAACCAGCTGGGGAAGGGGAAGCCAAGGGAAGAAAGTCATGAGGGGGGACCTCTGTGCCCCCAGCCCCACTTTCCTGACAGGGGAGGATCTGATGAGAGGGAGGGAAGAAGGAAAGACATCTGGAGACCCAAGGGCCAGCAGGGAGAAGCTGGGCTGGGGGCTGGGACACAGGGCCCCTCACCATTGTACGGGTCGATTCCGAGCTGAATCTTCCTTTCAATGGCAGCTTCAATCTCCCTCTTGCGGACACACTGAATCCCTAAATTGTTGAAGCTCCATTTGGGGGACGGGGGCAGGGTTGGGAAGTTACAGAAGAGAGAGAGAGAAGTCACTATCTATCTCCTTTCCCATCTTGCCCCTCCCTCTTCCCTGTTTTTCCATACTTCCTAGGGGAGGGGGCCCCTGACTTTCTCTCATCTATTTGGAAAGGAGGGTGGTCACCTTCTGTTCTCCTCTCTTGCCTTCAAAAGGGGCCAAGTACCAGGACCTGTAGTGGGTGGGGTCAGAATTAGGGATGGGATCACAGCCAACAGTGGGGTTTCAGATTCCACATGGCCTTGTATGGAGAGACACCAATTGTGTCTGTGAGGGAGTCCCTTCCCTCTGTTGCTGTCAAATGAAATGGGGAAGGGTTCAATGCCATCATTTGGAAGGACTCTTCTGCTCTGAATCTGACACCCACCCTCAGATCCTCCTGTCCCTGTGCTAAGAAGCAGCTTCACACCCTACAGTATCATAGATTTGGAGGGCCTGGGGTCTCAAGTTCTAAATGACTTGAACATGGAATCAGTGAATGAACAAATGAAAAGGCTTACTGTGTGCCTACTCTGCTCCAGGCCTTAGCAAAATTGATGCAGTGATGGGAATGTTGATCACAACATTGCAGCACAGGGTGAGGTCAGCAAGACAAATGTAATCATTTCTATTTGTTTCTAGGTGTTAAAGGTGTTCACCTCAGGGAGAAAGCAGACTCTTGTCTGATGCTCTGGTCTCTTTTGTAAAATGAGGAGGCTGGATGTCTAAGGCCAGCTGGCTATTTGCCCTGCCCACCACACACACACACACACAGTTGCACCCAGGGTCAAAGCCCCATCTGCCCTGGGCTAGGTCCAGCTCTGTTAAGTGCCTTGCTCTCTATGGTGATCTTAGTGGGGATCACAGCGGTTACCTGTGTCGGGGGCTGATGTGAGGCCTCAGTCGGACCCGGCAGACGCCGTCTGCACAGTCCTTGCCCACGAGGCCGTGGGGGTGAACACGATGGGGCCAGTCCTTCCACACCAAGCAGGCTGTGACCTCTACCTCCCGGATGCCCCCGCAGTCCCGGAGCTGTGGGGCAGAGGGAAATGTGAAGAGCTCTGCTGCCCACTGTGCCCACTAGCTCCCAACACCCTGGCCCCCCCAGCACTGACCTCGATGGCTGGCAGGGTTTTGCTGGCCTCTGTGCTGCTCTCTCCAAGGATGCTGCCAGCGGAACGCCCCTCACATTCATAGCGGAAGCGCATGCCCCGCTGCTTGGGCTGCTCTGTGATGACCAGGTGGGGTCGGGGGCCAGGCCAGGCTGGTGGGAGCGGGGGTGGGGGGGGTGGGCACCCCAGGGTCACAGTGCTCAAGGAGGCGGGGCCCCGAGGGACCAGCCGAAGGCCCCCCTCCCCAGAAGAGGCCCGCTCCAGACGGAAGCCATTCTCTTTGATGTACTCATCAATGATATCTGGGGTTGGGTAACAGTGGCAAGTCAGGCATCTACCTGTGAAGCCACAGGCCACCTTCTCCCCCAACCCCAAGGATCCTCTCCATGCCCTCTCCCTAAGAGGCCCTTTTTTCCTGTGTCTCTCCTGAGGTCACTGCCTACTCCTCCCAGAGGCCCCCACTGATCCTCCCCTACAGGCCCTCACACTTACCCAATTCATCTGTAGGAGAGAGAGAGAGAGAGAGAGAGAGAGAGAGAGAGAGAGAGAGAGAGAGAGAGATCAGTCCTGGGATCACTAGGAGGTGCTTGCCAGCTCTACCCCAGGACCTCCCAGCAGATGATGTAATGGTAAAGCTAGAAGGACCCTCCATCCCATTCTAATTCCATCATCTTCATCCCAGACCCCCCTTCCTCCCATTCTCCCCTCCCCCACCCCCTGGCACACCTTGGGTGTCTTCCAGTCCATTTAACAGAGGAGGAAACTGAGCATCAAAGTGGTAAAATAACAATGTGATCAGGGACAGGATCTGAACCCAGGTCCTCAGCCTCAGAGAGGGAAACTGGAGCCCAACTAGGCAAAAGGACTCATTCAGTCAAGGCGTCAAGGTCACACAACTACTTTGGAGGCCAACTGATACAATCCACTCATTTGACAGCTGAGGAAACTGAGGCCCAAGCTGGGGAAAAGGACTCGTCTAAGTTGACAAATTGAGACAGCAGTAAACCTCACATCTCCTCACACTCAAGGCTTGGGCCACTGTCCCCATTTTGGGAAATGAGGGTCAATCCTCAAATTCCATATTCCCCACCCCCAGCTGCCAAGGCCCTGGGCCTAAGAGAGACTTCAAAGATCCTCAAGGATCTTCCCTCCTCTTAGCCCTCTCTCTCCTGTTTTGTTCTCTTGGTTTCCTCTTGCCTTTTTCCTTTCCACAGGTATCTCTGCCCTTTGGGGCCCCATGTATGCATGGACACTACCCTTCTCCTGCTCTGGGAACTCTCCTAGCCCCCTAGATTCTTGGACTATGCAAGGGAATGAGCCAGATCATGAAGGGAGAGACAGAAGGGTAGAAAAAGGAGGGATACAGGAGGAGGAGGGGAGGCATTGAGCCTGAGAGGGGGAGATCAGAATTCCCATCCTACCATGCCTGGTCCCAGCCTCTTCCCAAGCCTGGAGAGGGGCTAGGAGTCAAAATTATAATATAGAGTATGTTAAGGGTTGGAAGGGACTTTGGACTCCACAAAGCCCAGGTCCCTCAATTTACAGATGGGGAAACCAAGATAATCCTTAGCCCTATTCTGGGTCATCCAGAAGGAGGCTGGATGGTAACCCAATTCTCCAAACCAGGCCAGGCTGCTCCCTCCCCACAGAAGGGACTTTGGGCAGGGCAGGAGCACTGAAGGGGAATCCCAGTCCTTTCTCCTCCACCTCCCAGCTGGCCCAGTGGCTACCTACAGGTACCTGTGCAGGGCCACAGCACTTCCTGGTTCTTCAGTGACCTTTCCCCTCCCCCCAGTCAGTTTAAGGCCAGGGAACTGTTTCCCTTCAATCAAAAAGACCAAGAAGGTAAATTCACTCCAGTGCAACAAAAAATGAAACCTCAGAAGGTCAGGGCTGGGAGGGCCCTTAGAACTCAGAAGGTCAGGGCTGGGAGGGATTTTAGAACATGAAATGTCAGAGCTGGGACAGACTTTGGAATTACAGGGCAGCAAAGCTGGCAGGATGTCAGAGCTGAGAGGGAGCAGGTTATGGTACAGGGGAAAAAGACTTGGCTCTGAGTTCAAATCCCAGGTCAGTCACTAAACTACTTGTGTGGCCTTGGGTAAGTCACTTGCCTTTGTCAGCCACCAGCTTCCTCCTGTTAAAATCAGCCTCTAAAGACCCTTCCAGCACTAAGCCTGTGAGGCTCTGAAGCACAGTGTCAGAAAAGTGAGAGATCATTTTACAAATAAGGAAACTGAGGTACAGAAATCTGACAGTCAGTGAGCATTTATTGAGTGCCTATGGTGTGCCAGATATGGTGCTAAGTGCCAGAGGAAGGCCCAAAACAAAGCAGGGGGAAGAAGCCAGTTTGACCCACCTGTGGTCCGAGAGGTGGGCAGAGTCAAGGCTGGGAGATCAGTGGGTCCTAGGAAGGAGCAGATTCATGGAAGATGGCTCTGTCTAGTCCCTCCTCCCCTCTATTCCCCAGGCCTTTTTCTTCTTTCCTACTTGGTCATTTGGGTCCCCACTTGGGACCCCTTTCCCTTTCCTCCTCCCTCATCGCTTGGGTGCCCCCCTCCCCTGATCTCTGCTGGCCTGGGGGGAGGGCATCCCTTTTCCTTCTCTCACACCCCCTCATCCAGCCCTGCCATCTCCTTTCCCAGTACCTCCCCTTTCTTTTTCTTCCCTCTGCTCCCTCTACCCCCATCCCTGTCCATCTCCCCCTTCTCTTTGCCCTCCTCCCCACTTCCTCTACCTTCACCTTCTCTATCTCTGCCTCACCTAGGCCCTCCTTTCCTTCCCCGCTGCCCTTCTAGGGGTCTCCCCTTTCCTCCTCTGCTTCTCCACTTCTGCTCCCCTCCCCTGATCCTTATCAGAGGGTTCCTTTTTCTCTTCCCTGCTTTCCCACTTCTGTCGTTCTTTTGACTGCCCTACTCTCTCTCCTCCATTTCTGCCTCCTTGGGGGGTCTCCCCTTTCCCTCCCTGCCCAGCCTAATCTCTGTTTCCCTTAGCCTCTCTGACCTTCCCCTGACGCTCAGGATCTGCCCCCCCCCACTGCTGCCCCCTCCTCAGACGCTCCCGATCTGCCCCCTCCTCAGACGCTCCGGATCTGTCCCCCACTTCTGCCCCCTCCCCAGATGCTCCCGATCTCTGCGCCCCTTTTTCTCCTTGTCCTCTCTTGTGACCCTCCCGATCTTCGTCCCTCTGTGGGGGGCGTCGGGCTCTCACCCATGGCGGCCAGCACGGAGGCGGCCGCGGCAGGGGCGGCGGGGGCCGGGCGGGCCGTACGGCCGCTCCTCCGCATGGCAGGGGCCCGGGGCCCAGGGCCGGGGGCGCGGCGCGCTCTGAGCCGGGCGGGCTCCCCGCGGGCCGCAGCAGAGCCGAGCTGGAGCCGGAGCCGGGCCGGGCCGCGGGGGGCGGGGGAGGCAGCGAGAGGCTGGGGGCGGGGCCGCGGAATTCCCCGGCGCCGCGGAGCCCGCCGCCCCCATTGGCCTGGCCTGGCCCGTGACATCACGGCGGGTGGAGCGGGGAAACCCCCGCGCGCCACGTGACCTCGGGCCGGCCGCCTGGGCCCGGGGGCGGGGCCGGCCGGGAAGAGGGGGCGGGGCCTTACCCAGGGGATCCCGGCACTGGCGGGACCAACCCCCTGGTTTAGAGGGGGAATTCGAATCCAGGTCCTATGATTCCAGAGCTGGAGCTCTTCCTTCTTTACCCTTGTTTGAGGAAGGGAATTTGGTAGGGGGCCAGCAGGGATGAGTGGTCTGGGTGGGGACGGGAGCAGTGTGGGGGCAGGCAAGGTTCTCCCAAAGATGGGGCAGGAGGAAGCCGAAAGTCGCGGTGGCCCAGGAGCCTGGACCTCTTTCGGGGAGCAGGGACAGGAGAGGGGAATGGTGGGGGGACGATCGGGGAGCCCTCCCCACTGGAGGCATCCCCAGGCCAGGAAGAGACTAAGTTCGGAGTAGATGACTCGGCGGGAAGGGGCTGGACCCGGGTCGGTGGGGGCCCCAGGGAACTGTCCAGCAGCCCAGGTCAAGGAGCACGTGCCTGGCGTAAGTTAAACACCCATATGAATTTATTAAATCCAGAGTCTGTATTGGGGAGGAGGGACGTGGGAAGGGATGAGATATGGATCCGGGGGTCGGGAGGGAGACTCGGGGCCTCGGCCCCCTCCCACCCCACCTCCCCGCCATGATGCAATGGCTTACAATGATTACAGATGGCGCTGGGATCGACACAGGGACAGACAGGCAGGGGACGCCCCGCTACCCACCCTCCCAACACCAGCCTTCCCCCCCACATCACAGCAGGGGAGCCTTCCCCTGACCCCTGCCAGCTCCCTCCCTGTCTGTCTGTCCAGGGCAGGGGGGATGGGGTCACAGTGAGCTGGGGAGGGGGCACAGGAAGAGTGGTGGTGGCCAGGGAGACCAGGGGAAGAGCCTAATCCTTCTTCTTGTCCTCTGCCAGCTTGGGCGCGGAACCCTGGTCCTGCCCAGGGAGGGGGCCATCCCCACTGGGGGCCGCTGGCGGCGTCAGCACCGCCACAGCTGTCTGTGCCTCCCCGCTCATGCCAAACTCATTCACCCGTGTGGGATCCACCCGGTATATCCACCGTTGGTAAAGGTAAATGAAGAAGACCACGTCTGAAAAGCAGAGGAGAGAGCAGTGAGGGGCTGCCCAGGGCGGCTGCCTGGGGGGCCTGAGGCTCCTCTCAGCTCCTGAGACATTTCTGCATGAGGATCAGACATTAAGGTGGAAGGACCTTTGGAGGCCACTGAGTCCAACTTCCTCAATTTACCGAAATGGAAACAGGCCCAGAATGAGCTCACACCACTACAAAGTGGCCAAGGCAGAATTTTAACCCCGGTTCTTGGCCATCACTGGTTTCTTGGGGTTTTTTTCCTTCTTTTTGGAGGGGGGAGGACAGAGCACTTGGGGTTAAGTGACTTGCCCAAGGTCACACAGCTAATACATGTTAAGTGTCTGAGGCCGTATTTAAACTCAGGTCCTCCTGACTCTGGGGCAGGTGCTCTGTTCACTGAGCCACTGAGCCGCCCCTTGGCCATCACTTTTGAGGTGGACCACCTCCTTGATGCATTTAGACCACCTTGGAGTTGTGGCTCCCAAGTGTCCCAGAAGTAGCCCAGGGCCTGAGACACACCAGGAATTTAGGAAGTTTATTGAACTGAGTTCCAGGGAAGAGGATTATGTGATGTCAGAAATCCTGTTTCCACAGAGGTCTGTGCTCCTCCTGGCCACCCACCCCTCTTCCATCCACAACCCCTTCTTGCCCAGCCTGCTTCTCTCCCTCTCTTCAACAGGACTCCTGTTAGCCCCAGGAGCTTCTGTGGCCCCCACCTGCTCTCAGGGCCTGCCCCAGGGCTGTGCCCCTCTTCCCCACCCTCCAGGCCCCCAACACCTCCTCCTGCTCTCAGGGCTGCATCCCCCTTCTTCATCCTTCCAGGCCCCCAACACCTCCTCCTGCTCTCAGGGCTGCATCCCCCTTCTTCATCCTTCCAGGCCCCCAGCACACCCTCCTGCTCTCAGGGCTGTGGCCCCCTTCCCCACCCTCCAAGCCCCCACATGCTCACCATCCCGAAGACAGCCAATTCGGTACATCACGGGCATTTTGATGACGAAAGCAAACAAGTCATCAATGAAAGTGTTGAGGGCTTTGTAAGTCAGCATGCGCCAGGGCAGGTGGGCCACCGACTTGAGTTTATAATTGATGAAGAGCTGGGGTGTCATAGTGATGAAACCTGGGGAGGATGCAAAGCAGGCAGGTAAAAGCACTGCCAGGGAGACTTGGGAAGGGCCTTGGTTTCCTCATCTGTAGGACTCCTGGGTCAGACCAGACAGCCTCTGAGAGCCTTTCCAGATCTAAACAGGGCCAAGATCAACATCTACAATTCACAGATGGAGAAAAATGAGGCTTAGACAGTCACAGCATCTCCCCAAACAGACACCGTCAGCATTCATCAGTGTCCTGGACCACAGCAGGGAGCTCATGGGCTCCTCAGGGGCTGCACAGTTCTTATCCCTCCATCTTACAGATGGAGAAACTGAGACTGGGGGGCAGTGTTGCCCAATGGGCCGTATCAAGTGAGGGGTAAAACTGAGATTGTCACCAAGGCTTCTGACCCCCACACAGCTCCCTGGCTATCATACTGGGGAACAGAGAGGGCTAGTTCGGTTGAGTAGACATGGCCAGAGGGTCCACATGAGGTCAGGAGGGACCCATGATCTCCCCCACTCTCCTCCCGTAGCTCCCCCAGCTTCCCTGTGTGCACATGTACGGTCAGAGGCAGGGGAGAAGTCAGGCCCTCTCAGAGCTCTGTCTACTCTGCCTTGTGAACAAAAGGATGACAGAACCAAGAGGCCAGATGGTCCACAGAGGCCACTGGGGCTAAGCATCAGAAAGGCCTGCCCAGAGCCCCCAGTATGGTCAGCATCACCCTAGACAGCACCCTTCCTTCCTCCTCTGGAAGAAGGGCCATGAGGGAGGGGCTCGGGGAGGCAGGATGAGGCTGCCCCCCACTCACCGAAGGTCAGCAGGAAGCCGTAGAGCATGCTCAGCACCCACGAATACCAGCCCTTGTGTTCCATGTACAGGAGGCTATACACAGCATAACAGCCCAGGAGGGGGAACAGAATCCAAGACAGGTACCTGAACGCCATCTGCATGGAGGCAGGGGGGTGGTGAGCCCAGCTCCCACCTGGAGCCTCTTCCTCTCCCACACCCACAGTGCCTGCTGGCCTCTGTGGCCCTGGCCAACGGACTTCCCAGGGAAGACACAAGGACTGTAAGCTTCCTAGCGCATGCAGGCCAGAGAGGGGTGGGAAGAGGTGAGTGTGTGTGTTGGGGGGGGGGGTAGGAGGTGAGTGTGTGTGGGGGGGGAGGAGGTGTGTGTGTACGCATGAGTGTGTGTGTGTGAGGGGTGGGAGGAGGTGAGTGTGTGTGTGGGGGAAGTGAGTGTGTGTGTCTATGTGGCCTCCCCCTCTATATGACTGCCCTCCTCCAGGGGAGCCCTCCACACCAGTCTCCTCCTCACTGTCCTTCAGGGTCCGAGGCCTGCTTCTTTCCACCCTCCTCCCTGCCCCCAACCCTGTCTTCCCCCAGGACCCTACACCCCACACTCACATCATCATAGATTTTGGTAGAGGATTCTATATATGTAGACTTATCCTTGAAGGTCAGGCGGGGGAATACTCCAGCTACCTTGTTCTCTCGGTCCAGCTACAGGTGGTAGAAGGGGAGTGAGCAGAAGGAAGAGGGCCTATGAGGACCAGCCCCAAAGCCCCTCCATCTCCCATACCCTGAAGGGCTCCTCTGTTACCAGAAAATCCCCAATACAAATTCCCCAATCCTTAGGGGGTGTGGTTCTGGAAACTCCCCGGTCCTCCACTGGGGGCTGGGAGTGGGGCCTGAGCTCCCCCCAGGGGGGCTGGGAGTGGGGGGAGGGGCTGAGCTCCCCGCAGGGGGTTGGGAGTCAGCTGGGTCATCACTCTGCTCAGCACAGTGGAGGTCCTTACCCTGACATCCATGACCTTGGTTATCTTCCACAGGTCAATCAGGACACCGATGAAGACGCTGACCTGCACCACAAAGTTGGTCTCGTTGTCCAGGATATACAGAAGGACCACAAGAGACTGGAACACGCCGAAGAAGACAGAGCGGACGGAGAGGCCCTCAAGGGACTGCCGGCTGTTCCAGAACTGGATGTCTGTGAGCCCGGGTGGAGGAGGGGTTGGGGAAGTGAAGCCACAGAGGCCAGTGGGCGCCTCTGTTCAGGCCACCCGAGGGCCAAGGCAGGCCTGCCTCTCTGTGTAGACGTGGGGATACCAAAAGCAGGGCCCTGTCTCCCCTCACACACCAGGGGCTCCCCCTGGCGCTGGCACCCTCTTGTAGGGCCAGGTTCCTGGAGCTCCCCTTGGCTCAGGCAGCCTGACTCCCTGATGCCCTGAGGCCTGGGTAGGGGTGGGGCCTTGCCTGCTCTTGCCTGTCACCCCACCTTTCAGCATCCCTTCTTCAGGGACTGCCCTGACCAAGTCTCCCTGAAGCCAAAAATTTGTGGCAACAAACCCTGGACCAGTCTTAAAGTTGGAAGGGAAATAGGGCAGGAGGAAGGGGCTACATCTCTGCTCAAAGTGTGACACAGGGTTGTGCTTCTCTGGGTTGGGCCCACTCCCCACCCTAGCAGGCTCCTACCGTTCTTGAAGGCCAGGAACTCAAAGACGCTGTGGACGATGGAGACAATGATCGTGAGGGCCAGCAGGTAGGGATTGGTTTCCAGGAGGGCCACCTAGGAGAGCAAGGACACACAGAGGGCCGATGAAGTGAGGACACTTGCCCCTCCTTCGTCCACAGGGCCCAGGCCTGTCTCATAGATGCTTCCCCCAGCTTGGCCCCTAGGCCATCTGGGGCAGAATCTGAGGAGGCCCCCAGCCCCAGGCCCAGGAGACACAGGAGCATGGCTGGCACATTCCTACAAGCAGATGCCTCCCCTCTGCCCAGGGCCCAGTTCTCCAGTCACAAGGAGCCCTGCACCCCGTCATCTGGTAGAGGGTGAGAGGACGGGAGGGAGGGAAGCATTTCTTAGGCACCATGTGCAGGCCCTCGGCTAAGCACATCACAAATGTCTAATCTGAGCTTCATAACAGCCATGGAGAGAGGTGCTGCTGTTATCCCCATTTCACAGTTGAGGAAACTGAGGTAAACAGAGGGGTCACACAGCTAGACCTGAACTCAGGCCCTCCTGCCTGCCCACAGCGGCCCAGGTGGGAAGGGGGCATGAGGGAAGGAGGGGAGGGCCCAGCCCGGGGCCCATCAGAGAGGCCCCCACCCTCACCTTGACTGAATCCTGCTCCTCGTCGGACTGCTCGTACAGGTCCTCCCCCAGGAAGTTCCAGGGCGAGCGGGTGCTCTGGGCCGCGTAGAGCTGCCAGCGCCACAGGGACAGGGGGCAGAAGGAGAGGCGCAGGGGCAGGCTGGCCAGCGTCGCATTGATGGGGTAGTAGTCCCGCTGCAGGTTCCAGTAGTCATTGAAGTAGATGATGGGGTAGTAATCCCCACTCACTGCATCGAACTGCACATCTGCAGGGGGCAGGACAAGGAAGGTCAGGGAAGGCCTGCAAGGTGGGCAAGGGGCAAGGGGTGCAGCCATAAAGGATGAACCCCAGAAACCAGGGCCCCAAACTGCCAAGTGGCCCGGGACCTGTGATTTCACTGGCGGCTACAGCCAAGGCCCCAATGAGCAAAGGCCCGTTACCACATGTTGGGAACCTTCTCCAGGGAGCTGCTGGGGGCCCCAAGGAGCATAGTGACTCTTTCAGGGTCACACAGGCAGTATGGATTGGTGGCAGAACTGGAACCCAGATCTCCTGGGCTCCAAGGCAAGTACTCTATCCAAGAGCCACTCTGCAAACAAACAGCAGTCTTATGCTGATTAAGTTTCCAGATTCTGATGTGGGGATGGGGATCTCTGAGGCAAGAAGAGGGGAGCGGAGACCCAGTGGGCCTTGAGGCAGCTGGAGGCCTGGCTCCTGAGCCCCTGGGCACGGCTCCCCAGCTCTGCCAGCAGCGAGGACATGGCAGCAGTGGCAAAAGAGACCCAGCTGACGTGGAAGGGGGATGCACAAGAGGGGGAAGAAGTAAATGTGGGTATGGAGGTCGGCCTCCTCCGTGCCTCAGAGAGGATGGACAGAGAGAGGCCTGTGGCCTCCAGGGCAGGAGGGCTGCTTACATTGGTCCAGTGGTGGAGGCACACTGCCCTTCACCCAGGGTGTGTGGTCATCCACAATGTTGATGGTGAGATTGGGGTGCCAATGGGAGATGACCTCCACAGGGCCAAAATCTTCTGCTCGCTGTGGAGGTAAGAGCACAGGGAACAGTGAGCTGGAGGGAGGCCCTTCCTCCATGTGCCTGAGCCGCTCAGACCTCCCTGGGCCCTTCCACAAAGCCCTGAGAGAAGGGGCTCCGACAAACTCCCATCCATGCCCTATCCAGGGGTTGCTCCAAACCTCCCTCTTTGAGCCTCCAATCACCATCGGGGCAGATCACTGACTCCCTTCTCCTGCCCCTTTCCCCATCCCTGACTCCCACTTAACCTCTGAGGAGGCAGTGGCCTTCAGGGCCTGAAATGGGCCAAGCCTGGTGTGAGAAGGCAGAGACAGCAGAACTGGCTGGCAGCCATGGCAGCAGGAACAGAGGTCAGAGGGGAGAGGGAGGGGGACAGAATTAAGACCTCACTGGTTGGTCTGGAGAGAGCAGCTCCTGTGGGATGATGGGTCAGGAGCCAGATGGCAGAGGAGAGGGGGAAGCAGATGGAGACTCTGACTGGAGTCACCTGGTGAAGGGGGTGATGGACAATGGGGACGGAGGGGGAGTGAGAGGGGACTGGCCCTGAGGAGGTGTGAGGTGCAGGAAGGCTGCTAAGTTATGGCAGGGGGAACGCCTCCATTTAGCAGTGACACTGGAAGGAGGAAGCTTCTCAGCTGGGGGTGGGGAGGGCACCAGGGAAGCCACGGGGGTGTGAGGAGGGAGAAAGTACAGGACACATGCTGTGGGGAGGGGTACAAGGCCTGCCCAGCTGGGGCCTTGGTTCCCAGGATGAGCTTAGCTGTGAGTGGTAAGTGACTCGGAGCTGCAGCTAGACAGGGCAAGAGCCAAGGGCCTTTTCTGTCCAAGGCTCTCTGTGTCCAACAGCTCCAGCCATACCTTCACCTGCCCCCTCCCCTGATCAGTCTTCCTCCTCCTCAGCAGTGACCCCCTGTCCCCAGTAGGATCAGGGTCTCTAGGGCTCTGCACTGTCTCCTGTCAGGTTGTTTCTGGCCCCATCTTAGATTCACCTTGGCTTCCCCCTACAGCTGCCCCTGTCACAGCCTCCCTGGTCATCCACATTCGTACCTCAGACCTGTCTCTAACCCTTCACCTTCCCCAAGGACTCCCAAGTCCCATGGATGCTACCTGAAGGGCAAGCCTGTTTCGCCTGGGAGAGGACAATGTCTTACTGAGAGATCTCAGGGAACTTGGGGGAAAAACCCTACCTTTTCTTGTACTAACCTCTACATGAAATTCAGAATTTTCTTCTGTTGTTAATGTAAGGCACGTTACCAATGCATACTGTGATGTCTGTCACACTCTAACTCGGTGACTGCTGCAGTCAGACCTGCCCCTGGACGTGCTAGCACAGCACAGCCTTGGCCTGGTCATCTTCAAATCCCTGCATTTCAGTACACTCACTTCCTTCTGCTTCCCTGCATCTATGTTTTTGGAGTCTTTAGTTGGAACAGTCCCCCCACCCCCATGGCCTAGGACACACATTTGAGGACCACGGCCCATCTAGAACCTCCTTCTCTCTCCCTTCCCCACCCACCCAAGGTCACACCTTCATCACCTCTCACCTCAAAAGCCACCTCAGCCCTTTCCTTGACTGTACCCTCTGCCCTCTCCAAAGCATGCTATTCTGAAAGCAGAGAGCTCTGAACCTGTCACTGCCCGACTCCAAAGCCTTTAGTGGCTCCCCAGTGCTGAGAGACCCGAGGCGCCATGGAATCCCACCTGCTCACTGTCCACTGGGTAAAGGGGAGCCAGAAGGGCCTTCCCAGAGGCCTTAGGGGAAGGAATGAGAGCAGGAGCTGAACTCCTGCACACAGCTGAAGCTGAAGGGCCCGAGAGGCTGGGTGCATCCGCCACCCAAGTACCTTAATCATCTCCGGGTCGGCTTCCGTCTCGCCTGTCAGCAGGTTCTTGGTCTTCTGAAATCGCCTTCGTTTATACTTGTTGATCACTAAGACAGAAAGGGAGAGAAGGAAGGAAGAGGGAGAGAGGAAGAGGGAGAGGGAGGAAAGGAGGAGGAAGGGGAGAGGATGGAGACGGGGCAGGGAAGAAAGGAAAGGGAGCGGAGGGGAAGGAGGGAGAGAGGAGGAGACTATGAAGGCAGTGGAATATCCAGGTGTGGAGCATAGCCCACAGGGGCCCAGTGAAACCCACAGCAGCCTTTCCCTCCCCCTGGCCAGTTCTGGTCCCAATCCTTTAGGTTTCGAGAAGGGCTGCCAGGCAGATTCCCATGAGTCTCTCAGGCCCAGTTCTAAGCCCCAGCTCCAGCCTCCCCATTAACACCAGGATTAGCCACCAGCCTCCTCCATCCTGTCCTCCCTGTGAGAGGAAGAGCCTCCAGGGACTCCTTCAAGGACCCAGGGTGACAAAGCCCTCCCCCCATCATGCCTGGGGCACTGTCCTCAGCATGACTGACATTCAAGGCATCCAGTGCCTGGGATCAATGTCCTCCCCAACCAACTGCTCAAAAAACATCTGCTGAATCAAACTGCATCACAGTGTCTTTCCCACATCTTCTGGCTGAAGTATCTGCCTGATTCCCTCAAATAACACACCTCCTCTCTCTTCCATCACCAAGCCAATTCTCACCAAAGCTGCCCCCTGGCAGCCTTCTCAGATTGCCCTGGCCCCGCCCCCTCCTGCCTCCAGCTCCCCATAAAGAAGGAGGAATTCACTAGAGGTTTCTGGGGCTCTCCCCTTCCCAGGCTCTCCCTTGTCCTCCCAGCCTAGGGGCTCAGCCCCAACCAAGGTTGCTGATGGGTGCTGGGGTCCAGCATGGCACCCCCCACCCCCTGCATTCCCTCAGCTCAGCCTGTGGGGTGTGTGGGGGCCTTACTTCGTGATGTATGCACAGTGGCCAGCCGCCTGTACAAAGCCTTCTGTTTGGGGTCTGGGTGGAAGCCGCTCTTGGTGAAGTACACGTGGATGTACATAGAGCCATTCTGCTGCACACTCTGGAAGTTGGGTGGACAGAGGGCAAGTGATGAGGACTCCAGAACCCCTCCAGCCACTCGCACCCACCCACTCAGACATGGCCTCTTCTTTCAGGGTCCACTAGACTAAAGTTGGCAGGCCTGGGTTAGGGTCCCAACCCCTTGCTAGGTGACACCCTCTCTGAACCTGTTTCTTCACCAACAAAACAGGGACAAATAAGCCATGACCTGACTCCAGCTCAGTCCAGAGGTACTGGGCACCATGTGAGGCTCTGCAGCCGTGGCTTCCCCCCCTGACAAATGGGGGTGCTATGGAACCCTAAGGCTCTTCAGGTCACCCAGACCACACCAACTAGTGTTAGGCAGAGCTGGAGAACCTGAGCATTCCCCTCAGGATCGCCAAGCAGAGAGGCCGTGTTCCCTAGAGCTGGGCCTATCCCCATGTCCAAGCAGCTCTCTCTCATCTTCCCTGCAAACCCTCCTATTTTGGTCCTTAAAAGTTATTTTAGCCTTGAGAGTTGTGTGAATATGTCATCTATTGTATTCTCAAAGAAATTATTAAAATGTAAGTATTTGCTAATTTTCTAGCAAAAAAAAAATCCTCAAAAAAAAAAAATTTCTAAAGGGCCCAACAGGGCATTCTCTATGTGCTCCTCTCACCTTTCCCACAGCTGCCCACGCTGCCACTCAGCTTTAGGCCCCCTCCTGCTGTCAGGCCCCTATACAGTCCAGAGTCACAGACTGAGCTGGAAACAACCCCAAGGGCACTCAGTCCACATCAGCCCTTTTCCAGGAGGGCAGAGAGGGGAAGGAGTTTGCCCAAGGTCAGAGGAAGGATCCCTGCCCCGGGGATCTGATGCTGTTCCTGGCACACACATTCCCTCCCTTCCTATAGACACACAAGCTGTGGCCCCTGCCTGCCAGTCAGGCTGGCTCTACACTGCAGCCCCACTGGGGTCTCCCTACCCAGGGCACCTGCCTTGCCTGGAGTCTGCTCCCCAGCACATCACCTCTACCTTTAAGGCCCAACTCTGGGCTGCATCCTGTGACACCCCCAAAGCAAAGAGCTATCTCCCCTGCACATGGCCCTCTCCCATAATCACCGGCCCCACCTTCCGAGGGACCCAGGACCAAATGATTAGAAACTTCAGGAAGGCAAGAACGATGCCTGCATTAGAGCAGGTGCCCCTCAAAGCCTGGCCTTGACCCTGTCACCCAATCACGATGTCTATCCTTCCACCACTCCCTCACACCCTCAAAACCAAACCTGGAGGTGGGAAGACCTGACTTCAAATCTAGCCCCATACCCTTACTAGTTACATGCCCCTGGGCAAGTCACTTAACCTCTGCTGGCCTCAGCTGCCTCATCTGTAAAATGAAGACCATCATAGCACCTACTACCTTGCAGGGCTGTCTTGAGGACCAAACAAGGCTAAGATTTGTAAAGTGCTTTTACAACCCCAAAGTGTCTTTTAAACATGAGGTATCCTTTATGTTGATATATGCCCTCCCCCCACCAGCTGTGTTCTTCTCCCCATCGTGACCTCTCAGTAAACCAGCTCCACTCTGAATCCCTGCAACAGCTAAAGCTCTGCCTGGGATCACACCCAACATCTGGCTGCTTCCCTCCTACACGCACATGCTGCCGTCCCGACAGGGTCCACATTTACTGTATGGTGTGTCTCCTGTCCCTTCTCCCTCCTCACACCCCTGTGGCTTCCCTGTCCTCCCCCCCACCCCCCCACCTGAGAAGCTGCCTCCTTCCAGTGCCACTGATAAATGGAGGCGTTCCCCCTGCCATCACTTAGCAGCCTCCCTGCACCTCACATCTCCTCAGGGCCAGCCCCCTCCCACTCCCCCTCCATCCCCACTGTCCATCACCCCCTTCACCAGGTGCCTCCAGTCAGTCTCCACCTGCTTCCCCCTCTCCTCTGCCATCTGGCTCCTGACCCATCATCCCACAGGAGCTGCTCTCTCCAGACAAACCAGTGAGGTCTTAGTTCTGTGCCCCTCCCTCTCCCCTCTGACCTCTGTTCCATGGCTGCCAGCCAGGCCTCTGCTGTCTCTTCCCTCTTCCTCTCTGTGCTGGCCACTGGACTCCCAGAGACTCGATGCTCCTCTCTAGGCAGATGAGTCTCAGCTCCCTGAGTCCAGCTCTGACCTCTCTCCTGACCTCCTGTCTCCCGTCTCCAGCTGCCTGACAGACATTTGTCTCCTTCCCCTCTTACTGTGCAGGGTACTGCCATCTGCCCAGACACCCGGGCCTGTCCTCCGCTCCTCCCCCTCGCTCCCCATTTCCAGTCTGTTGCTGAGGCCTGGTGTCTGGACCTTCCTAATGTCTCCCACACAGGCCCCCCTGTCTCCTCTGAGCTGGCCTCACCCTGGCACAGGCCTTATTCACCCCGTGCCTGGGCCACCTCTGGAGCCTGCTCTCTGTTCTTCCTGCCTGAGTCTCCTTGGACCCCAGTCCACCCCCCACTCAGTTGTCATGCTGACCTTCCCAAAGCAGAGGCCTAGTCAACTACTGTGGCTCCCTATTACCTCCAGGATCAAGGAAAAAATCTGCTCTTTGGCTCTGAGGGACCCCCTCCCCCCAACTTTCCCAACCTTCTTACACCTTACTCCCCCCAGCATGCTCTGGGATCCAGTGACTTAGCCTCCTCCTGGCTGTTCCACCCAGCATCTCCCCCCTCCCTGCCTTTGCCCCAGCTGGTCCCCTTCCTGAGCCTCTCTTGGTCTCCTGTCCTCCCTGGTACCCTTCAGTCCCAGCCAAGCTCCCACGTTCCACCAGATCTTATCCCCTCCCCCTTAATTCTGGGGTCCTCCGTTATGATCCCGCCTACAGCCTGTTGGTGCAGAGCTGTCTACACATTAGAGTGGGAGCTCCTGGGGGGCAGGCACGAGCTTTTGTTCAGTCCTGTCTGACCCCCCATGACCCCATGGGGGGTTTTCTTGGCAGACACTGGAAGGGTCTACCATTTCCTTCTCCAGCTCATTTGACAGATGAGGAAACTGAGGTGAACAGGGTTCAGTGACTTGCCCAGGGTCACACAGCCAGTAAGAGTCTGGGGCCAGACTGGAACTCAGGGAGACAAAGCTTCCTGAGTCCAGGCCCAAGGCTCTATCCACAGCACAGCTTAGCAGCCCCAGGTACTGGTTCTGCCTATTCATGGATCCCTAGGGCTTAGCACAATTCTTGGCACACACTCCTGACTTAGCCAGACCCCACCACGTTCAGGTCCACATGGGGCTGGGCTCCAATGTGACTAGTGTAGGGCACTCCCCAGGGCCCCCAGTCATTCCTTCCAAAGCTGGCCGGCCTCAGCCCCTTCTCTGCACATGCTAGTCAGGAGTTTCCTGAGCTCACCGGGGGAATGTCCAGCTCGGCGTAGTGCTCATAACAGCCGTCCGCATTCTCCCCGCTGGTCCAGTCCCCGTAGACCAGGTCTTGCTGCTCCCAGAATAGTGCGGAGGTGGCGTTGAAGTCTGTAAAGTGCTCGTGCTCAGAGATGTACACGTGCAGGTTCTGTGGGGAGAAGGGCCTGCTCCAGCCTCTGCCCAGGCTGGCTGTGGCCAGGGGCACCACTGCCACCCCACAGTGTGGTATTTATGGGGGGGCCTGGGCCCAACCTGCTGAGAGCCTTCTCTGCTCCCCAGGCTCAGCTCAGGCCTAACCCCCTGAAACTTCCCACTCTGACCACCATTCTCTCCTCCCCAAACTGCCCTCTATTTGCCAGTCCACAGGTATGGTGCTACCCAACCAGGAGACATGAGGAACAGCCCAAGGACAAGCACTGTTTATGCTTCTGACCCCAAGGTCCAGCACAATGATGAACACAGAGGAATTTGCTGAACTGAACTAAATCTCCAGGTTCCTCCGCAACCTTCGAGGGAGACAGAGAGGGAAGAGCCCTGCCCCAAACCATGGGAATACAGCCTGATGCCCACCTGCAACCCACCCGAGCAGGGAGGCCCGGGCAAGTCTTTCCCACTTTGGCAACTAACTGTGCTAAGCAGGCATTAAGAGCCCGAAATCCTGCAGCCTGCCCATGTCTACCACAGGCATGTCCCCAGTCTGGCCCTCCACTGCCCTCCCACATTCTTACCATTAAAGTGTCTTTTGGGAAGAGGTTTCGGCTAGGCACCCTGGGGGCTCCCCCAGGGCTGGTTGGGTCCTGTGGTGCTGGCCCACGACGAAACCAACAGCTAATGGCCCAGATAATAAAGATCCTGCAGGGGTGCGAGAGGAGGAGAGAGAAGGATGAGCGGAGGTGGACACTGGGAGGGCCTGCTGTGCCAGGCAGAACATCAGGAAGCAGCTCTGGGGGCCAAACGAGGCCTGCGCCAGTCACATCCATCTGTGAGCCCAGGGACAGCAAAGGTTAAAGGGCTCAGACAGAGCCTGCCGTGGGGAGGTTGCTGGCAGAGAGAACTGCCAGAGAAAGGCATGTGGAAGGGCAGAGGGCAGCAAGTGCGCAAGGTAGCTGCCTGGGGGCGCGGCCACTGAGCACCATCCTGAGCTTCCGGGCAAAGGCAATCACTACCTTTGTGCTGCATGACCACGGGCAAATGACTCAGTGTCTCTGGTCCTTAGAGGGCCAGATGAGACAATCTCTCCCAGCTCTCACCCTCTGAATCTGAGAATCTACAAGTCAGGTCACCAAAATCCCAGGTGGCTGTGGCTTTGTGGGCCTCACCTCACCCCCCCCCCCACTGGAGGGCCACCACACTCTCCCTGCTCACCTTCTCCCGCTTCGAAAGCCCAGCTCAAGCACCACGTCTGCCTGAGGCACTGCCCGGCCACACAGCCCTCCCTGGCCAGGTTCCTTTGGATCCACTGGGTCTGTGTCCCAGATCAACACATACATCAATCCACCAGAGTGTCTACCTCCATCCATCCAGTCACATCTCTCTCTGTCTCCCTCTCTCCCTGGCTAGACATGATGTGTCCCCCATCAAAACATAAGCTCTTAACATGAATAAAAGCAACTTGTTTTGCATGACTGTATTTGTGATAGGTTTTGTTTTCTTGTCTTCTCAAGGGGGAGGGAAAGAATTTGGAACTGAAAAGAACGAAAAAGTCTGTGCTTTAAAAAAATAGATTTTTTTTTTTTTTTGCTTTTTGGAGGGGGGAAGGCAGGGCAATTAGGATTAAGTGACTTGCCCAAGGTTATTAAGTGTCGGAGGCTGGATTTGAACTCAGGTCCTCCTGTCTCCAGGGCTGGTGCTCTATTCACTGCGTCTCCTACCCACCCTGAAATAATTTTTTAATAAAAAAAATGTAAACTCGAGGGTAGGGAGGAAGTCAAGAGTGGGGGTGCTGGAGAAGAGTGCTGGGTTCTGATCCTGCCTCGGCTTTGCCAGCCCCTCCCTGAGTGCTCAGGGGCAATACCACGACTGTTTCCCTTGGTCCTTGGCTCCCCAGGGCCCAGTACCAAACAGGAGAGAAAGCAGTGGCCAGCTGGCTGACTGCAGGGACCACAGTGACCAGATGCCTGGCCTCAAACCCTGGCTTTGCGGGTACCTTCCAGTCGGCTGGGGGCCTCCCCACTGTAGGCTTTACGAGGAGCTCTACTGCTTAGAGGGAGGACAACGATGGGCAGGGGGCAGCCTTCATGAAAGTAAACCCCTCAAGGCTTTGCAGTGACCATGGCCTAGGGAGGGCCCTGCCTAGCAGCCAGAAGATCCCAGGGGAGGCCCTCACCTCATCCTCTGGGGCAGGAGCTCCAAAGGCAGTGACCCAACAACACCACCCATCCCAAGAGGGGTACGAGGCCTGCATGCAAATCCTGCCACTGACCCTTACTGGGGAGGTAACCTCAGGCAAACCACTTAACCTGCCTTCTCTAGAAAAATGAGAGGTTGGATGAGTCCTTTCCACTGTGGATAGCTGACCCTGAAAGAGGAGACAGGAGACAAGGAGGAAGAAGGGAGGAAGAGAGTGATAGCAGATGCTTCCCCGTGAGGCCAAGAGAAAGCTGGGGTGGCCTTCAGGGCCCAGACCCAGAGCTTCCTCTCACAGACCAAGGGTGGCCAAAGGTCAGGGGGCAAATGGGAAAACCTAAAGGGTGGAGGGAGAAAGGACTGGCCAGATGTCCCTCCTGGAGCTGGCAGAAACCTGTCGGAGACAACCAGCCCCAGAAGGCCCTCAGCAGCCTGTCTTCTCCTGAGGCTTTCTGTGCTACACGGCTGGCAGGGAGGGAGAACCTGACAGTTTTGCAGCAGAGGATGCCAAAGAGGGCAGAGAGGAAGGGTCCCAGCCCAGGGCCCTCCACTGGACCAGGTTCCTTCCCTCATTACAGTCAGCCCCCAGACTTTGGGGCTCCTCCTAGGGAGAGGGGTGGGGGGAGCTGGCCGCTCCCAGGGGAGGCCCTCAGTGTGCGGGCCCCTCAGTGCTTGGGGCCCCAGTGTGCAGAGCTCTTAGTGTTCAGGGCTCCTAGCGTGGAGGCTTATGGAGACCTCCACTTGCTGCCTTCCCAAGCTCTCCCCATACCATACACATGGCTCCTGTCTCAGGACCTTGGCCTCCCCCAAGACCCTTCCCTCAGACCCTACAGCCCTTCCTAGCAAGATCTCTGACCAGCTTGAGACCTCCTCTTTTCATAGAATTACAGAAGGTCAGAGCTGGCCAAGGATGTTAGATTGGGCCTGACCATTTTACAAGTGGGAAAACTGAGGCTCACGGCAAACTTTTCAGCCTTGGCACCCATCACTTATGTCAGGTGCTAGATTCCTCCCCACCCTGGCTCCAGTGCCCTCCTCTCCATGCCTTTGTTTACACTCTCCTCCCCAAGTTTCAGATGCTTCCCTCCTCCCCCTTCCTTTACGGCCCAGCTCTGATGCTTTCTCATCTAGGCAGACTTCCATAATGCCCCTCCAAGCAACAGGGATCTCTTGCCTCTCAAATTCCTCCCAGCATTTGCTTTTCAATTTGTCTCTGTCCACACCTTTCCCCTTCAGTGGGGCTTTCCTCCATATCACAGGTGCCTATGACAGGCCTAGAATTTCCCCTCTGTCCCCTGTCCTGCTGTTGCTTCCAAGGTTTTCCAGCAGCCCCACTGACCCCAGGGCCCCACTCCCATGCCTAGCTGTCTGGCGTGTCTCTGATAGCATCTCTCACATCATCCAATGTGACATGGCATGAGACGCCAGCTTGGACAGTTATCCCCTTCTGTCTTCTCCCCCCACTAGACATAAGCTCCCAGAGGACAGGAACCATAAGCCTCCATGCTGGGAGCCCTGAACACTAAGAGCTCTGCACACTGGGGCCCCGAGCACTGGAGGGCCCGCACACTGGGGCCCCACAGTAAGTACTGGATGAATCTGACAACTGAGAACCTCACCAGAAATCTGGAAGTAAGACTTGTCCAACATTTTACAAAAAGAAGAGAGAGGAACCTGCTCACTCTTCAGCAGGCCCCATTTAAGGTAGGAACAACTGTGGTTCTAGAGAAGAAAAGTCACTGAGGGGTTGCTGAAGGAAGCCAGCCAGGGCTGCCCCTGTCCATCACAGGCTGCTGCCCTATGTGTTCAAGAGGAAGTAAGAGGAGCAGAGATGGGCCTGCCCACCATCTGTCAGGCAGGGCATGACTGCTGCCGGGGACAAGCAGAAAGGAGTTGAGCTACACGCATCTCCGATTCCAGCTAACTCAGGGGAAACTGAGGCCCAGAGGGGTGGGGCTTGCCCCACAATGGCCATGCGCTGGCAGAGCAGCAGCTCTGGAAGCCCCTCAGCCATGGCATCACAGAAAGCAATGCAGCAAGTGTAGAGAGATGAGCCTCTCCCCTAAGCCTCCTCCCATGAGCCAGCTAAGCCCTTTCCCTGAGGCTCCATGTCCTGGTCAAAGCACCAGGCCTGGGGGCAGGAAGACCCAAGTCTAAAGCCAGCCTCAGACAGTCACAAGTCGCTTCACAGATGCCTGCCTCAATTTCCTCATCTGTTAGATGGGAATCATTTCAGTCCCTACTTCCTAGAGTTAAGGACCAAATGAGAACTGCACCAGGTGGTCCTCCAGAAATATGCTGCCTGCCCCAAAGGAGGGGGGTGGAAAACAGCTGTTTCCAAAGGCACCAGGGAACCTGGTGCTCATTGCACTCTACACATCTCCCAGCATGCAGGGGATAGTGCTCTGCCTGGGAAACCAAGCACAGCTAGACCTGCCCTGGCCTCCTACTGAAATGAGTGTTTTTTCAGTTCTTAAGGCTGGATTTGAACTTGGGTCCTCCTAACTCACTGCCCCACCCATGTGACACATGGCAGTGGTCTTGCCTCCTCTGCCCCTCAGTCACACTGGACTGAAGCTCTCTCCTGGCCTGTCTGAGGGGATGGAGCCCTCCCTTCCCTAAACCATGGGTAACCTCAAGGCGTCCGGGGCTGTGCCAGATGCTACCATCCTATATAAGGACCTTGCTCCAGTCAAGGGGCCTGTACTCTGTCCCAGAGCAGGTCCTGCTCCAGACCTCAGTGTCTAAAACCTACAAAGGGAGCAGGACTAGGTGTTCCCTAAAGCTGCTTCTGGAGCCCATTTGCCTGTTTCTGACACTTTGTGACTTGACACACCTGCTTCTCCCCAAGTCTGGCTTTGCTGATGTGTGCAACCTTGGACAAGGCCCTCCCTTCTGGCCCCTCGCCCAGGCTCAGCGGGCCTCTCTTTGCAGATAAGGCCCAGGTCCCAGATCCCCAGGATGGTGGCCTCAGAGGTGGAGGCTGGTCTTGTCTGTCTGCTTTTCCCTCCCCCAGAGCCACACCCTTACATGGGTCCTCATCCCCTCCTTCCTGGGCTCATAGGCTTCTGGGTGTCTCCTTGTCCCTAGGTCAGGGATACTGGAGCAGCCTCTGCCTGGGAAACCAAGCACAGCTAGACCTGCCCCGGCCTCCTACTGAAATGAGTGTTTTCTTCAGTTCTTGAGGCTGGATTTGAACTTGGGTCCTCCGGACTCACTGCCCCACCCAGCCACCCCTGCTTCAGTTCTTCAGGAGTTTCACAGCACCACACCATGAAGAGCCCTTGCTCTGACCACCCCCCCGCCCCAGTCCCCATTCCCTCCCTTGGAGCATCAAACTGCAGGGGTTCCTGATCACCTCCAAGACCAATGCAAGGCTCCTCATCAGTGGGGCCCCTGCTGCCTCCACCCCGTCTCTGCGCCCAGCATGCCCACAAGGCGTCCAGCCTTTCCCTCAAGCCTGGGCCCTGGCGCTGGTCTGGCCTGCTCCCTCTGGATCACAGGCACACTGAGGTGCTTGCAGACTGCCTAGACAAGGACACCAGCTGCAAACAGCCCTAGTCAGGATGGGGATGAGGCATTAAAAATGCCAACGGCCCAATCCAAGCCAAGCACCCTAAGCAATGCTGGCAGAGATGCCCTGGCCAGCACGCTGACCAAACACCAAAGGAAGCCCGTGTGCGGCTCAGTCCCCATTAGGGGAGGCTGCCAAGGGGCTGGCAATGATGAAGGCCAGGTGAGGGGAGGGCCACGAGCCAGCTGCCTGGGGGTGGTCACAGGGAGGCCCCGGCCCTGACAAGACCTGCTGGGGACGTGGAGGCTCCTTACCTGAACAACACGCCTTTGATGACCTGCCAGGCGTTGGGCGCTGCCTGTGGGGCTCGGTTCTGTTGCTGGGTCTCTGTGGGTGCGTCTCCTCCAACACTGCCATTGCTGGTCACCTGTGGGTATCCAGGACAGAGGCCCAAGGGCTCAGAATAGAAAGGGAGCTTGGGCTGGGGCGCCCCATGGATCCTGGCCAAGGGCTATGTTCCTCAGTGTGACCTTCAAGGCCCTCCAACCCCTCTCTGAACCCCTCCTCATTATCAGGAGAGGCCTGAGGAAACCCCTGCCTGCCACCCTGTGGGGGCTAAGGGTGCTCCTGGCTCTGAGGCCAGCTCCCCAGCCGCTCCCCAAGGTTAGCAGAGCAGGGAGAACAGAACCAGAAGCTCAACCAGAGTTACCCACAGGATTTCTTATGATCACTATCTGCACCTCACAGCTAAGGAAATCGAGGCACTGGGAGGAAAGGAGGTCCTCACTGAAGCCTGGGTTCCCCAGCACCAGGCTGGGCCCAGCTCCTGCCTGCCGCCCTCCCCCTCGGAGGGACCCTAGGAGTGCCCCAAGGTCCACCTGTGTGCAGCCCTGGACAATCAATTGCCATCACAGGAAAGATCTACCTGGTGGCCTGATGTGAGACCCTGCACCCACATGTGTCCTGGGGGCCCGGCAGGGTGGCCTTGGCCACGTCCTTTCTCTGGGTCCTAGTCTCACAGGATTTAGAAGGCATCTAGGCCAACTCTGATCTTACAGATGTGCGACCAGAGGCCAAGGCAAGAGAAGGGCCTCAAAGTCCTAGCCCAGACTCCGGCCACTGCGCTAGGATGCTGCCTGTTTCTTCTCTAAAAGGGAAGGGCCGACCTTTGAGCCCTGACACCCGGTGACCTTGAACAAATGCCAAAGGCTCAGAGTCCCAGCTGAACCAAGGCTCCTCCAGGTGGGCACCCCCAGAGCAGGCCCAAGGCAGGGCTTGTGCCCCCGCACAGGCTCCCCTGCTCCAGGAGCTCTGGGGAGGGGTGAATGGCCACTCAGAGCCAGAGCATGGGAACTCTGGGACGTGCCTGGGCTCCCAAGAGATCAGTAAACCCACCTCTTCCTTGAGCTAAGTGTGAAGGGAAATTACTTTTACAAGGTCACCCATCCTGGATGTGAATTCAAGGCTCCTTCCGGGGATGTGCTTGGGCCTTCCCAGGCTAGCCTGATGTCCAGGCTGCACAAGTTGGGTGGTCATGATCTCCACACTTACAACTGGTCAGAGCTGTCCAGACAGACAGACCCACTGAGGCCTGCAGGAAGGTGGAGATTTGTGCAAGGTCAGCCAACCAGTTATGGCAGAGTGTCCTCACCTATCTTTGCTCTTTATCTGTTTCCAAACAGAAACTTTCAAAATAGGATTTCTAGAAGAAAATCCTTCCCCACTGTCCAAAGCAACCTGAGGGAAGGCATTCCCTTGCAGACTGGCCTGGGCTGGGCAGGGGAGATATCCCCATGACCTCCCCCTCCCCAGCCTGACACACCCACAGCAGTCACCATCCAGCATTCGGCTCCCATGATCCTCTGCTATTTCTGGCCTGGAGGAAAGGCTGTGGTCTTAAGCAGGCCTGGCTGGCCCCTCCCTCCCAGACCCCCTCAGGCCCCAGGATTCTCTCCCAGCTCAGGCCAGATTTGGGAGGCCAGCCCATTCCAGAAATCCATGTCTACCTGCCCCAGCCTCCAGGGCGCTTAGCAATGGCCCTGGGCACCTCATTGTCTGTCTGTTGCTCAGTCTACCTCCCCAGGAAAATGAGAGTCCCCAAAACCCTGGCCCACAGGGCAGAGACTTTCCTCTCAGGTCTTTGTGGCTTCCTGATTCCCCCTCCTGTATATGAGAACAGAGAAAGGAAGACTGACCCACCACAAGAGGCAGATTTTTTTACACTTTCCAGGGCACTGCCATAAGCACCACAGGGATGGAGTGGACAGTGCTGGGTTCAGTTTCCCTATGGGTAAAGTGAGGGGCCTGGCCTGGAGGCAAAGGCAGCACAAAACATGACCTTAGGCGGGTCCCTCCAGCTCATGGGGCCTGTTTTCCCATCCCTCAAATGGGAAGGCTGGACTGTAGCTGCTCTAGGGGATATGTTCCTTGCCCCCTTTGGAGAACACGCAGCGGAGGCCACAGCATGCCACTGACTCATTCGTCCATAAGCACCTAGCCAACTCCAGAGCCACATCCACCTGGCCACTTCTGGTCTGGGCACCCCACACAGAGGCATCTCAAGGCAGCTTCCAAGGCACAAAGTGTCTGTGCATGACTGGTGGTTTCTGGGACTGGGTTGGCAGATGCCTTGGCCGCCAAGGAGAAAGTCCTGTCCAGGCCAAGCAATGGTGGTCAGGCCATGGCAGCCCCAAACCAGCAGGATCAGGGGGGGCTCTATGCCCTCCTGATGCCCCATGTTAGTTTCCCCCTCCCCACTTCTCAAGGCCCCTGGTAATAACCCAACTTGTACCCTGCCTCAGGAAACCATGGCTGATCTGAGCCCACAAGATCCTGGTGACATTCATCAACCTGGCGCTCAAGGCTTCCAAAGCCTCGATCCTATCCTTGGTGAGGCTTGACCCGATGGGCACTCTTCTCCTTGACACCGCACCCTCCCCCACTCTTCCAAGACCCAGCCGAAGCCTTAGGAGGCTGGTGTTCTCTCTCCTGCGCCCCCCCCAATTCCCCCCCTCCATCCCTTCCCCTCTCCTGCCCTTCCCATTTGTCTGGCTCCTCTTGTCTCTCCTTCCCTTTCTTCTACTACTCTTCCTGTCTCTCCATCCCTCCCTCCCTCTCTTCTCCTGGCTCCCTCTCCCCCAAGTCTCTCTTTCTCTCTCCATCCCTCTCTCTCTCCCCCCCACGTCTCTTTCTCCCTCTCCTTCATGTCTCTTTCTCCCTCTCTCCTTCCCCCTTCCCTCTCTACCTCTCCGCCATGTCTCTCTCTCTCTACCATCACCCCCCCAAGAGCTCTCCCCTTGCCCTAAGGGGGATGTCTGCTGCGTCCCCAGGCAGGGGCTCAGGACCAGCTGAGCCTGGCATGGGGGGCAGAGCAGAGAAAACACACAAGACAAAGGCGCTGCTGCCAGAGATGCCCTGGACCAGACCTCGGTCTCCCCGTCTGTATGCCGGCAGTGCCTCACTGGGAGAGGGGGCTCGGGGGTTCCCAGCACTTAAACCTGGGGACAGACTCGAAGGGGGGAGCGGTGAGCGCCGGGTGGGGGCGGGGTCCCCGGGAGGAGAGGAGGGGGCTGGGAGCCGCCCTCGGGCTCAGCCCTCCCAGCCTCAGTGTCCTCATCTGTAAGCTAGGGCTGCCGAGGCCTGCTGCACAGAGCTGACAAGATGGGGGGGGAGGGGCCTACTCTGTCCGTCTGTGCGTCCCTTTGCCCACCCGCGCCCTCCCGGTGTGTCCCGGGCAGGAGCAGACACCAGACGAGACCCGGCAGGGCAAATAAGGAGATGGGTGGGCGACGGAAGGAGGTAGAGAAGGACTCGGGGCTGCCCAAGCCCGAGAAAACGGGGGGGGAGGGCGCGAATTTTTCGAGAAACGACGCCCCCTCCCCCCGCAGGCCACCCACCGGGGAGAGCAGGAGTGAGGCTGCGAGGGCAGAAAGCGGCGGAAGCCCTCGGGCCAGGACGACTCAGGACGCCCGAGCTCCGGCCTGCGGCAGGGAGCAGGTGGGAGCCAAAGCCGGGCGGGAGGGGTGGGCCCGAGGCGCAGCGGGGGCGCGCCCCGGGAGAGGTGTCGGGAGGGGGCCCAGGGGCCGCCGGAGGCGCCGCGGGGCTCGGGCCCGGCGCGGGAAGGGGCCCGCCGGGGAGGCCGCACCACGCCAGGCTGGGCCGCACCGAGCCGCTGCCGGGGCCGTCTGCTCTCCTCCCGCCCCCGGCCCGGCCGCCTACCTGCCCGGAGCCGCCTCCGGTGACAGTCGCCGCGGCAGCCACTTCGCTCGGGCTCCCGTCCGCCTCCTGCGCAGCCGCCATCTTCCTGCTCCGTATCCCCGCCCCCCCACAGGCCCCGCCCCACCGCGCCCGGTCTCGCGAGAACTGCCCCGGGAAGCCGGCACCCTTAGCGAAGTCCAACGGGCCACCGTACCCCGCTCCGAGTCCCGCCGCCCGGCGCGAGTTCGTGGTCTTCCGAGGCCGCTGCGGGTCCGGGGTCCAAGGCCGTTGCCGGCCGCCACCCGCGCCCGCCGTCGTCAGGCGCTCTTGCCCCGACCCCTCATGTCCGAGGCCCGGTGTTCTCCTGGCCGGCGATCTCCTAACCTACCCGGCTACCGTTCGCGGCCCCCCCTTGGCCACGCCCCCGACCGTTGTCAGTCGCGCTCCCCGCCTCCTTCCCCGCCCTCGGGGAAGGGGGCAGAGCCTTTTCCGGGCTCCAGCCTCCAACGTGCCCATCCGCCACACCCCCGGCTCCCTTCCTGCGAGAACCGCGGTCCACCCTCCCGACAGCGAGGTCCCTCCTCAGCCACCGTCTGACGTTCCCTGTGCTACGCCCCCGCTGTTCCAGACCAATTTCCCTCGTCGCGGTTCCTCTCCCCTCCCCCAGACGCTTCGTCCCTTCGCGGCCACCGTCGAAATTCACCTTTGGCCACGCCCTCGTCCGACGAGATTTGAGTTGTCCCTTCCCGGCCACCGTAGCAACCTCTGTTCGCCTCCGGGACTGACAGATTGGTTTGGTTTGTTCTGCTTCTCTATCCCTCTCCCCCGCCCCTTCGCCACCGTCCTCTTATTCTCCGGCTGGTCCTCGGGGAGGTGCACGCGCGTAGGGGCCCCTCCCCCAACCTGGCCGGGGTCCCGAGCCGACTGTCTAAATTTCCCTCTCGGGCGGTCGGCCTTGGTGACAGGCGCTCCTGGCCAGCTCCTTTCCTTGGAGGAAGCGGCCTCTTTCTTCGCTTCTCCAGTGTCGGCTCAGCTCCTGAGTGGGGGCCGCGCAGAAGGGGGAGGAAAGAGCAACGGACTTTTTGTGCACCTCCTCCCGCTCCCCCAAGTCACCCTCCTTCCGCCCTCCGGCCTCTGCAGCCAGAGCTCTCCTTTGCCGGGGTGGCCCCTGCCCCGGGGCCGCTGAAGCTGTGAGGTTACATCTGTTCTCGGGTCCTAAGCATCCCATTACTCTACATGGAAGTAATGGGGGGAGGGGAACTCGGGAAGAGGGAACAAGAGATCAGGATCCGGGAAACAGCCCCAAAGCCAAGAAATAGGAACGAGGTTTGTTGGGTCGGGGGTCACCCTGGAGAAAACGGGTGATGCATTGATGCCTCTGGGGGAAGGGAGCCTGGCCAAGCGTGGGGACGGGGCAGGAGTCCTCTAGACCTCACTGTTCTGGGATTTGCTATGGTTCAGTCGGTCCAGCCCTGGCTGACTCTCCCAGACCCTATTTGGGTTTTCTTGGCCTAGATACTGGAGTGATCTGCCATTTCCTTTTCCAGATGAGGAAACTGAGGCAACAGGCTTAAGTCACCTGCCCAGGGTCACACAGCTAGGAAGTGTCTGAGGCCGGATTTGAGCCCAGATTCCCCACCACGTGTTGTGTCCACTGCCACTCTTCTGCCCCCACTTTGAAGCAGCTTCCAATACTGCCCTACCTGGAAAGTGAGCTTTAACAAGTGGGAATGATCCTTTAAAAACCTAGTTTTGCTGTTCTGTGAATTGGGGGAGTTTAAACTATTTCCTTCTAAGTGAATTTAATTTTTTTTACCTTTTTCACAATTCTTTTTTTTTTTTTTAAAAGCAATTGGGGTTAAGTAACTTGCTCAAGGTTACACGGCTAGTCATTATTTATTCGTGGGTGCTCATTTTCTGAGGCCGGATCTGATCATCCAAACTCCGAGGCCGGCACTCTTACTCACTGCTCCACCTAGTCGCCCCTTTAGGGCAATTGGGGTTAAGTAACTTGCCCAAGGTTACACGGTTTGTGCGGATTAAGTGTTGGAGGCCGGATTAAGTGTTGGAGGCCGGCTCCGAACTCAGGTCCTTCTGATTCCAGAGCCGGCACTCTATTCACTGCGCCACCTAGCCGCCCCCTTTTTCACAATTCTTTACAAGAATTCCCACCCCTGGTTTAAGATCTGCCATTTGTGTAAGTGAGTAGGGATAGCTTATACCATTGGAAGCTGAGACTTCATCTTCCCAGGCTCAAGGGAGACAAAACCTGCTGGATTATAAACAGAAAGTGAGCTCAGACAGGAAAATCCAATTTCAAAATGTTCATGTGTGAGCCCCAGGAGTAAGAAAAGCCCAGACTCAGAAAACAGCCTACTGAAAACCTGCTTAGAAATGGAACCATTCATTCCACTTGGAAAGATGACTGGTAGACCAAAGGTCTTAGTGGCCTGGTGCAAAAAGACCATCAAGCAGAGACTGACCTTCCTTCTGTTCCAGCTGCATGGATGGATGAATGATCTGAAGATATGAATTCAGACTTGGTCCAGAAGAAGCTGCTGGCCATTGTCTTGTCTCCAGAAAATAGGAATAGAAATCTTTGAAAACCTTTTTTTTTTAATGCATGGAACCATGAATCTGTTTCCTACAGTATTTTTTTAAATCATGCATTAACACTGCTCTGTTTATCTGTGTCCCCTTCTGAATGTCCTTCTGCTCTTTCCTGTGTTAAATGTTTCACTGCTACCTTTCTCTCTTTCCTCTCCCTCTTATCATTATCCCCTACATTCTTCCCTCCCCACCAAAGAAAACTGCCAACCCTCTTAACAAATTAGCAAGTCAGGGCTACACACTGAGTGTGGCTAGTAATATGTGTCCCATTCTCTGACTCTGCCAAGAGGTGGGAAATTCAGCTTCAGCCTTCTGAACTTCTGGTCACTACTATCCACTCCAACTCTAAGAGGAAAAGAACCCCCACTAGAACTTGCCAGATTCAGCTTCACTTTAAAGACCTTCCCAAGGAGGGAGAACCTACCACCAGTCCATGCTGCACTTCGGCCATTATTGTAATTATTATACATTACAATTACAATTACTAGGAAGTTTTCATTGCCATCAAGCGTTGATCTGTCTCTTTGTAACCTCTGACTTCTAGTTCTGCCTTCTAGGACCAAAAGGTCCTAGATCTATCCACTCTTCTCTTCAAATACTCCCAACACAGTCATCATTTCCTCTACCTGATTCTTTTCTAAAGGCTAAACCAACCTATTTCCTTCAAACAACCACCCTATCTCATGGGCTCAAGGCCCTTCTTCAAATTGGTTGTCTTTTGGACATACCACCTCCACCCCAGTTTATCAGCATACTTAGATTGGGGTATCCAGGACGGAGAACAATACTTCAGGTAAAGCATGATGAGGGCCAAGGACAGTGGAGCTGTCCATCACCTTCCCCTTCCTAGAAGCCAAGCTCCTCCACACAGCCCATGATTTTATCATCTTTTTTTTTTTTTTTTGGCTACCACATCACACTGCTAAGCATGGTAGAGCATGCTTTCCTCTAAAACCTCCAAATTTTTTTTCAAAGAATTGTTGGGACGGCCAGGTGGCATAGTGAATAGAGCATTGGCCCTGGAGTCAGGAGGATCTGAGTTTCAAATCTGGCCTCAAACACTTGACACACTTACTAGCCATGTGACTTTGGGCAAGTCACAACCCCAGATGCCCTCCAAAAAGCAAAAAAAAAAAAAAATGCTGTTTAGGCTTTCCCAACTTGATTTTTTTTTTTTAAATACTAAAGTACAAGACATTACATTTACCCTAGCTGAATTGTATCTTATTAGATTCAATCCAAAGCTAGCCCATTGAGATCCTTTTAGATTCCATCATCAACTGCATTAGCTTTCTATCTCAACTTTGGGTGAGTCTGTGTCTTTTGAGGAATAGATGCCTTCATCCAAATCACTGAGAAAATGTAACAGGACATAGAACCAAGCACAGATCCAATGGAAGGGAATGCATTGGCCATCTTCTGCCACTTTGACATTGAATCATAATGATGACAGATCCTCATCAGACAATCATATCTGAATCCTCTGGTTATACTGAGGCAGTGATTGAGTGCCACAACTGGCTTCAGGTAGAGCTGGGTTCACATCTGGACTCGGACACTTACCCACTATCTGTGTGATCTTGGACTGGTCACTTAACTTTTCCTTACCTGTAAAATGAGGGTAATAGCACCCACCTCCCAGGGCTGTTGTGAGGATAACATGCAGAAAATATTTGTCAAGTGCTAAAGCATCATATAAATGCTGATTTTATAATTATGGTCTACTCAAGAAGTGTCAAACCCAGAGCTGCTGGTCACATGTGCCTACCACACTTGCCAGTGCTGCCTGAACTAGATCAAACTGTAAGGGAGAAAGATTAAAATAAAAATCAATAAACCAGAAAAAGATTTTATTTTAAAACTAAGTTGGTTTGTGGTCTGCAGGGCCACAGGTTTGGTTTGTTGGTTCCTGGTTTTTAATACATTTTGATTAACTTATTTAATACATTTTTATTTGTTTCATAATTTCCTAATTACATGCAAGTTTTTTTTTTAACATTTTAAAAAATGTTGAGTTCCAAACTCCCTCTTAATCCTCCCCACTCCTTGAGAAGGCAAGCAATTTCGTATCGATTATACATCTGAAATCATGCAAAGCATATTTCCATGTTAGTCATGTTGCAAAAGAAAAGAGATCAAAATCCCAGAAAAGTTTTAAAACTATTCTCCTATCTGCACTCGGAGCTCTCCAGCTCTCTCTCTGGAGGTCGACAGAATTATTCATGATGAGTCATTCGGAATTGTCTGGATCAGAGGAGCTAAGTCCTTCACAATTGATCATAGTACAATATTGCTGTTCTTGGATACAATGTCTCCCTGGTTCTTCTCACTTCACTTTGCGTCAGTTCATGTAAATCTTTACAGGTTTTTCTGAAATCATTTTGCTCCTCATTTCTTATAGCACAATACTATTCCATCCCAACCAGATACCACAACTTACTCGGCCATTCTCCAGTTGATGGGCATCCCCTAAGTTTCCAATTCTTGTCTACCACAAAAAGAATTGCTATAAATATTTGTGTGCATGCAGGTCCTTTTCCTTTTGTGATAATTGTTTCTTTCCATCATCTGTGCAAGAAAGGTCTCAGATACACTATCAAAAGCTTTGTCAAAATCTACATAAACTATATCAGCATTTCTCTAGTTTAGCAGTCCTATAGAAAAAGGGTTCTTGTTGAAGCCAGCTTTTTGTTTTTTTTGTAGTTATGGCAAACCCAGTTGAGTGACCTGGCATAGCTTGGTCTAGAGCACCATCTGGTGGATTGCCCAGGCATAGCATCCAAAGCAGCTACTTCAAAGCCTAGAAACAGTGTGATGGCCGAGCAGAGTCTTTCATCAGTATTTGCAATCATGGAAGGCTTGCAGGGAAAATGCTCTTTCCCTTTGTTGCCTCTGCCACAAGGAGTCATTGCCTGGAAAGGAGCCACAGTCCTCAGATCCTCCCCCTTGGGGAAATCCCTTCCCCTGTCTGGGCCTGAGTCTTCTCCCTTGCTAGACAACTTCTAGTGGCCCCTCAGAGTTGCTAGTTTATGGCTCTAGGTTTTTCCTTGGTTTTCTGTGCGCTCATTCATTGAGTGCCCTCGCTTATTACTTTCATACTCCCTTTCATTTCATTGATCCCTTTCCCTGTGGTGCTATACCTAGGTGTGTGGGTTTGTTTTTTTTTTGTTTTTTTTTTTTTTCATTTTACATACCCTTTTGTATGTATGAGGGCCCTCAGCAGGAAGTCTGGGGAGCTGCCCTCTGCTTCCCTTGGTCCTGACCCTCAATGTTCATTGTGACTCTTTGGCTCCCCTGGGCCTCAGTATCCCTACCTATGAGGTGAAGTTACATTGGGGTCCCAAGGAATTAGAGAATGTTGAGCTTGGGAGTGGAACATGAAGCCACCTAGTCCAGCCCCTTTTGTTGGAAAGAGAGGCTGAGACACAGAATATCATAGTTGGAAGTTACTGGATCTGTGGATGGATAAGTTCTGATGCCTACACTAGCCATTCCTACATCTAAATTCTGTGAACCGGGAGTTAATGGATACCTCTCTGGCCTGCAAGGCTCACAAGAGGTTTGATATATGCCCAGCAATTTGTGACCCCATGTGGAGTTTTCTTGGCAAAGATATTGGAATCATTTGCCATTTCCTTCTCTAGATCTGCCTTGCTTAAATCCAGTTCACTTGCAAGTAAAGATATCACCCTTCTGATATCATTGGTCCAGCTCATTTTACCACGAAGAACTTGGGCAAACAGGGTGAAGTGACTTGCCCAGGGTCACACAGCTAGTAAGTGACTGAGGACAGATTTTAATTTAGGAATATGAGTTTTCCTCATTCCAAGCCCAATGCTCTGTGCACTGCACCATGTAGCTGCCCAAAGTCAGGAAGATTTGAGCTCACCCTTCCTGACCAAATCATCTCACCTCTCTGCCTCAGCTTCCCCACCCGTATAACAGGGATAATAATACCTCTTTCCAGGGTGGCTATGAGGATAACATGAGCTAGTATTTGTAAAGTATTTGGCCAACCTTGAAGCACCATGGGAGTGCCAACTATCACTACTAGTCTTACCCAATCCCTGATTGGGTAATAACCTGACATGTGGTTATTATGCCTCTCATGTCCAATCAGTAAGTGTTGACTAAGCATCTACCATGGGCTAGGCACTGTAATTGACTCTGGGTATACAGAAAAGTCCAAAGTCAGTCACTGTTCTCAAGGAGCTCACAGTGTAAGGGGGAGACCACAAGATATAGACAGGATCCACTGGAGAGTATCTCAGTGGATGAACCAGTGTTAAAGGGGACTGGGAAAGGTTCTCTGTTGAAGGTTGGGTTTTAGCTGGGACTTAAAGGAGGTAGGGGTGAGGGAGGAGAGAGTTCCAAACATTTGTTGCTGTTGTTGAGGACTTTAGTGAAGTAATATCAATGACATAAATATTTATGTATACACTAGGGCATTTGACAGACCTAGAAAGGCGTTCAGTTATTTCAGTCATGTCTGAATCCTGTGATCCCATTTGGAGTTTTCTTGGCAGGGATACTAGAGAGGTCTGCCATTTCTTTCTCCACTCATTTGTCAGATGAAGAAACAGAGGTAAATGGGGTTTGCCCAGGGTCACACAGCTAGTGTCTGAGACTGGATTTGATTTCAAGTCCTTCTGACTCCAGATTTGGTGCCCTGTTCCCTGCACCATCTACCTGTGCCTAGCTGTCCAGACATGGGGAACAGCAAGTGAAAATGCGGGGAGTTGGAAAGATGGATTATTTTGTTCAAGGTACAGCATGAAGGCCATTCACTGAATGGCAGAGATGTGAAGGGTAAAAGTAGGTTTAAGAAAATGGGAAAGGTAAAGGGAATGAGCAGATTATGAAGGACTTTCAAAGCCATCTGAGATTTGATCTTGGGGGCAACAGAGAGCCTTTGAGGGTAACTGAATAGTGGAGAGGGGGTATGTGGTCAGATGTGGGCATTAGGATGATCCCTCTGACAACTGAGTGAATAGACTAGCTACTTGAGGTAGAGGGACCAACCAACGAGTAGGCCAACAGTCCAGGCATGAGATGGCTAGGGAAGAGAAGGGGACATGTATGAGTGACTTTGTGAAGGGAGCAATGACATTACTTGGCAAAAGATTGGATTGGGGGTCCAGCGGTAGTAAGCCTGGGTGCCTGGGGCCATGACCCCAAGGAAATGGCCAACCACTCCAGTATCTTTGTCAAGAAAATGCCAAATGGGGCCAATAGCAACACGGAAGTTAGGAATGCAGGAAGGTTGGGGGGGATAAGTCCAATCTTGGACCTGTTGATGGGACATGCCACTTTCACTTTTAGACTAATTTAATTGTCAAGAAGTTTTCTCCCACCTCAGCTTTAGTTCTACTTTGCTGCCTGTACTCCTCCAGTCTATTTCCCTGGCGATGACCCTTTAGATACTTGAAGAAGCAATCATGTCTTCATGGGCCATCCTTTCTCTAGCCTAAATGACCCTAGTCACATTCTTCTAGCCCTCCTGAGGGGTAAAAATTGAGGGGTTCTTTGAACACACTTTGAACGCTCCTATCAACTCAATTGCTATTTTACAGATGAGGAAACTGAGGTAGAGAGAGCTTAAGTGCCTTCCTCAGGGAAGTATCTGAAGGAGAATTCGAACTCGGGTCTTCCTGACTCCAGGTCCAAGACCTAGCCACGTTATCCTGCTGATGTTATGCTGTGCAGGGAGGGTTAAGTTATTTTATTTTCATAGGGGTTCCTCAGAAGAGAATGCCTTATTTTTAACTCCCTCCCACATTTTACAAATGAGTAAACGGAGGCTCAAAGTAGCTTTCCCTGCGGCTGGACAGGAAAGGTCGAAAGCTAGATTCGAACCTACAGCTAGCCTCATTCTAAGCCCAGGGCTCAGCCAAGTGAGTCTGGAGCACTGGGACAGTGAAAGCGAAGCAGGTTTCTTCGCGGGCTCCCCTTCTGGCCATCTCAAGAATGCCCTCGCTGCGTTCAGTTTTCTGGTCACGTGTAGGCAGGGAACCGGCTCTAGCCAGACACCTGCCACCCGGCGCCTTCCTATCCCGAGCGCATGCGCCATCTTGGGTGGGGGGGGCCTCCCAGTGAGCGAGGACGAGACCAGATTGGTCGGCACCCTGACCAATCAGAGAAAAGACTCGGAAGGCGGTGTTCCCTCCACCCATTTCTCCCCCCTAAGCTCCTAACCAATCGGCGAGGGTCGAGGGGCAGTAACCAATCAGCGGAGAAGGGAGCGGTCTTTTCCCGT
This sequence comes from Gymnobelideus leadbeateri, assembly GCA_011680675.1. Classification (NCBI taxonomy): domain Eukaryota; kingdom Metazoa; phylum Chordata; class Mammalia; order Diprotodontia; family Petauridae; genus Gymnobelideus; species Gymnobelideus leadbeateri. Next base: position 244,870 of record WOXC01000179.1, on the reverse strand, counting down.
TCCAGGCTCAGAGATTCTGTTAAAGAGTTTGAGGTTGGGAGGGAAATGGGGTGGAGCTAGGGAATGGACAGTTCGAATCCGTTCTCCCTTCCCCTTGCTGGCTGCCCCGCCCCCTGAAGAATCTTGTCCCCTCTTTGGGGAATCCCTTCTCCCCATCTGTGAAATCAGGGGGTCCGCCTGAGGTCCCTTTCAGCTGTGGCATACTGGGGTTCACTCTTGCTCAAGAACGTTCCGTGGCTCCTCATTACCCGCACCATCCCACCAGGCATCTTTCCAGGCTCCATCCCTTCCGCCCTCACCCTGTCCCTGAAGCCCTTTTCTCCCCAGCAAGTGAAAACAGCTCTTAACACTTGCTTTTAGAAGATATTTCAATAACTGCAGCTCAGTGTAACTGGTTTCTTTGGCAATCTTATGTATATGTTTGAAACAGTTCTGAGAAACACCGCAAAAGGAGGCAGTCAAGGAATACTAACAAGGCTGAGAAGCCCTGGTCTAAAAGAACCTCCGTAAGAGCTGGGTGGGATCCCAATCCCATCCTTGCCACAGCTCCCAGAGGTAGATGCTATCACTATCCCCAATTTACAGATATGAAAACTGAGTGCTGCCCAGCGTCACGCCGCCTCTAATTGTCTGAGGCCCTCTGACCACTGTGCTACCTAGCTACCCAGATCAGGAACCTGAGGCTCAAGGGCACTGTGGCTTGACCCCGGACCCCCAGGTTTGACTCCAGAACTAATACTCTCATTCCATGGCCTTCTCCCCATTCTCTAGCTCTTCCCCACCTTGCTTCCCTTCCCCTCCTCTGGGGAGCCCTCCTGGCCCCTCCCTAAATTAATGCATAGGTTTTCTCTAGACCTTCACGTGCACCTGTTTGTCCTCGAAGGCGGGGGCTTTCTCAGGTTTGCCTTTGTCTCCCCAGACCCAGTGCAGTGGCAAGAACACTGGTTTGGGGAGTGATTTACGGTGGTTTGTGAGCTCCTTGGAGCTCGGGCTGGTTCGGCTCTTCTTTGGTACCTCCAGCGCTTAACGCTGTGCTCGGCACAGAATAGGGCTGAACGGTTAGTTGTGTGACTGGCTGAATACGGGTCCCGAGCACGTGAAGCCAGGCTTGTGAGCGTCTCTTCCGAGGGAGAAAGGAGCCCCAGACTTCTCTGTCTTCCCCCCAGTAATGGGGCACACAGAGAATGGGGCATGGAAAGCGGGGCTCGGGAGAGGCCAGAACGAGACGGGCGGGGCTCCCTGGACTGGAGAAGAGCTCTCTGCAGCCTCTTCTCAAGCTCGGTCTCCTGCCTGTAATGTTCTCCCTTCTCTTCTCCACCTCCCAGCGTCCTTCCCCAGGAAGCCTCCCCCACCCCCACAATCCTGGAGCCTTCCCTCTGAGACTGTCTGCAATTTATCCGGACTGTTTCTTGTTTGTACCTAATTGTTTGTCCTCTCTCCCTTTAGACTCTGAGCTCCTTGAGGGCAGGGACGGTCTTTTGCCTTGTCTTTGCCTAGCACAGACTAGGTGCTTAATAAATGTTTATTTGTTGACTAACAGAATAGGAGATGAGTTAGGACCCAGAGGTGGAAGCCTCTCTTAAGCCTGGGGCTCCAGCATGTGTCCTAGAACTCTAAGGCTGCAGATCTGGATGTCTAGATGTAGGAGGTCCCTGGTATAGGAGGGATCTGGGGGATCAGGATTCCTGGGTCCCTGAGAAGGCAGGGGCAGGGGACTCACATGCCTGAATCTTGGCAAGGAGGAGGGGTCTGAGATTTCAGCCTTCTGAGTTCTGGAACAGTAAGGAGTCCTGGGGCTTGGGAAGGGGCAGAGCCAGGCAGGAAGCCTCCTGGGGTGGTGTTTACTTTGGCCACGAGACAAGGGGCTGGCCAAGAGGGGACACAAGAGAGATTGATTGTTCATCCTGCAAACTGCCCACCCCCTTCTCAGGCTGGGAACTTGGGGACCTTCCGAGAACACACTTAGATCCCCCTCTTGGGGCCCCCTGTCCTTCCCGGAACTACACTGCTCTGTCCTCCTAGAGGGGGGAGGCCACAGCCCAACGCCCTCTCCCTTCCAAACAGTGCCCCCCTGCAGGGATTTCTGGAGGAGAGGCTGGAGATTAATGTTAAAAGGATTAGGAGAGAGAAATCTGGCTTCAGTTTGGGGAGGATGTGGAAAGCAGCCTAGATAAAGCTCACCCTCATCCAGAGACCCAGAAATCCTGTCATCTAGCACTGTCTAAGCAAGGGTCCCAGGGATGCTCTTGTCCATAAACTTCTCCCTCAGGGATCCAGTAGTTCTGCACCCCAACCACAGCATCCTGCCCCCCACCTCTCTCACTCCTTCCAGTAGCTCACTAGCTGTTAGGAATCTAGGAGCCCATTTTCCCCACCCAGAATTTATTCAGACTAGAGTCTTAGCTAAGAACCTAGAGAATCCTGGCCTCCAGCCTCAATCACTTAGCTCCATTAGGCATCTGGGTCTCCTATTCAGATCCCCTTATGAAATCTAGTGTCCATCCCCCTATGTGCCTTAGGAACCAAGGCATCTAGGTCCCCAACTCCCACCCCTCCGGGGTGGCAGTCTTCTCCAGGAAGCCTTCCCAGATTCCCTCCAACTCAAAGTGTTCTCTCCCTTTCCAGATTTCCCTATAAGGCACTTGATCTGATTCTTTCCCACCCCTCTACCCTTCATCCACCCCATCCCCCCTTACTCCCCACTTAGCAGACTTATTTATACATTTGGCACATCCATACCCACTAGACTGCAAGCCCCCTGAAAGCAACATCGATTTATGAGTTTTCCCACCATCACTGTCTCCACTGAAGTCAGGAGCCTGTATATTCTTTTCTGGTCAGGCTGTGTGGGGGATTCTCAGCACGAGAGCTGGGTTTGAAATCAGAAGATTTGGGATCGAATCCTGACTCTGATTTTTACTGCCTGTGTGAGATGGGGCAGTGACTCTAACTCTGGCCTCAGTTTCCTCATCTTGCTGCTGCCAGATCTTCCCTTCAGTCAGCCTTGGCAACTCTGTGACTGGTCTGTAACAAGAGGCTCTGAAAGCTGCCCGGAAACATCCTCGGCCCTCCTCCCGGACCCAGAGCTCCCAGCCTCCACTGTACCCCATCCCCACATCCCAAAAGAAGCTGCTTTAGTCTCTATTATAGATAGCTTTATTAGGGGAGAGTCTGGGAGTGATGCCTCAGGCTGGACCTGCCTGAGTCAGGGAAAGATGGAGGAGAAAATGGGGACTCAGCATTCATGGGTTCCTCATTGCTCCCCCTTTAGCATGTGAAAGATCTGATCTGTCAGAATCCCAGTGTATGTGGTCATGGCCTCTGAGCCCTTGTCATAGACATGCCTGTGGGGAAGAGAGAAGCTGGTCTGAGAGATGGCCTGTGTCCCTCACAGGGTATCTGAAGGAAGAAGAGACTGGGGAGGAGAGGAGGGAGAGGTAGGAGACTGGGTGTCTGGGGTCCTCAAGGGGTGGTGGATTGGGGGGCTAGGAAATTGGGTGCCTGAATCTCTGCAAGGTCCTGGGGACAGAGGGACTGGATACCTAGGGCTCTGAAGGGGTAGGGGGCCTGGAGATGAGGTGACTGGACACCTGGATCCTCTCTAAAAGGAGAGGGAGACTTGGGACTGGTGACCTGCATGCCTGTGTCCCTGGAGGGCAGGGGAACCGGAGGAGACCAGCTGCCCCGGTGGCTGAAAGACTGGAGATGGCATTTCAGCCACCTCTGTTGGGCTGGGTGGGGGTGTGGTTACCTGAGGTTCTCATCAACTCTGGGTATCTGGACTTTCTCATAGAGTTCCTGGGCCTTGGCTTTGGCAGATTCCCAGTAGTCAAAGATATGGCTCTGGACCTTGCTCAGCAGGCCAGGGCTCTCCTCTCGTCGAAATCGGGGCCTGGCAGCCTGGGCTTCTGGGAGGAAAGATGCCAGTGGGGCTGGGGCCTGATGGCATGGAGCCACCAGTTAGTGAAGGATCCAGGTCAAAGGAGAATTGAATGGAGACACAAGGGTTGGGAATCAGGAAGGAATGAGAGGCGGTAGGGAAAATCAAGGAAGGAGGAGGGTTAGGGACAAGAGCTACAGTGGAGTCAGGGGAGAATTAGAGATGAGGAAAGGGAAAAAAACTAGGCCAGGGGAGAGCAAGAGGAGGAACAATCAGGGAGAAATTCAATCAGTGGCAAATTCAGGAAAGAGAGAGCATTGAAGATGGGCAGAATCGGCTGGAGGAGACCTGAGCTTGGGCCCATCCCTTGTTTTGTCAGTCCCACTCTGAGTTCTACTCACCTGAGGCCAACACCAGCAGCAGCAGCAAGAAGGTAAGGGTGGGGCGGGTCCTGGTACCCATGATGGCAAGGAGAACTGGAACTCTGGGACCAATCAAAGGAAGGAGTGAGGTTGGAGGAGGAGGGAGCCCCCAGTGCAGCTGCCTCGCACCCTGAGATCATTTCACTCCCAAAGGAACACTCTCTTCCATCCCTCTCCTGGGCCCCTCCTCTTCCTTGTCTCTCGATGGTATGTCCCCTTTCTCTCCCCTGTCTCTCTCCCCTGAGCCCCTTGTGCCTCCTGGTATTTCTTCTCTGTCTCTGTCTCTCTCTCTCTGTCTCTCTGTCTCTGTCTCTCTCTCTCTCTGTCTCTCTCTCTCTCTGTCTCTCTCTCTCTCTGTCTCTTTCTCTGTCTCTCTCTTTCCCCTTCTCTCTCTCTCTGTCTCTCTGTCTCTCTCCCCCTCTCTCCCTCTCTCTCTCCCCCAGGGATCTTCCATGGCCATTCCCTTTCTCTCCCATTTCCCCTCAGGTTTTCCTTCTCCCCTTAAAGTCTCATTCCCTCTGCTTTTGGTTGGGCCCAAAGACTGGAAACCTGTATTTAGAGAGAGCCATTGCCTCAGTCCCTTTTCTCCTCCAACATTTAATTGCCCCCTTCATTAAAAAGAGGGAATGAAATCTGATTATCCCTAAGGTCACTTATAGCTCTGACATTCTTGGTTTTGACTCCCTGCTCCAGGCCAAGACACCAGATAAGAGGTTAGTGAATTAATTGGCTAGCCCAAGGTTCAGGCCCAGTCAGTTCCTCTCTCTAGTCCTCATTCTGTAAGACTAGGGACACCTGGACTCCACAGTCCAGGCCCTTCCTGATTGGATATCTAAGATCTGCTATCCTTTACTTGCATCCCGACTCCCCCATTCTCCCCTCCCAAGCCAACCAGCAGACCCCAAGCCCTCACCTGAAGCCCCAGATCTGTCTCTGGTTATCAGCCCAGAACAAGGGTCAGGCCCTTTATAGGTAGCCAATGTCCTGTTTCCACCTCCCTACCACCCCCAACCCTGGCTCAAAGTCCAGGCCAACACAACAGAGGGTTGTTGGGTTTGGTGGGGGTGGGGGAAGACCCAAATCAAGGCAGCTCAAGGAGATTTCTATTTTCTTTGAAACTACTCAAGAAGAGGAGCTACACGGGCTGCTGAAGGCCTGGGGGCTGAAGGACCAGGGTCCCCGGAGAGTTGAAGGGATTTCTGGCTCCCAATGGGGCCAGATGTCAGAATGGACACCTGAGCTGTAGGAGGAATCTTTGGAGAGAGGCAAGAAGTTAAATCCTTCTGGCTTGGCCTGGCCCCCGGACTCCCAAGGTGTACCTGTCAGCCCCCAACCCTGCCCCCATATCTGCCTGACTTCTTGGGATACTGGGTAGGCACTGGGCTGGGAAGACCATGGCCACCCTGACCCATGATCTCCCCTTCCTGATAGGGCACATTCTAGAACCAAGCATTGCTCAACTTCTTAGACCTTTATTGGCTAACTAGGTGGGGTGGGTTGGGGTGGGAGGTGAGGAGGATAATGAGAGACAAACAAAGAGAAAGAGCCTAGACTTTATTGTGGATTCTGGCAGGAGGCAGGGAGCTTTGTTTTACAGATCATTACTAGTTACTGAATGTCCCAGCTGTGCAACCCTTCCAATAAAACATTTTAGAATGGGGAACAAAGAATGTTAATGCAAAAAGGACCCTCAGGACAGAAAATTTCAGAGTTGGGAGGGCTCTTAGAATAGAATTTCAGAGCTAGAAAGGGCCCTTGGATCAGAAAGTCAGAACTAGAAAGGGTCTCACAATAGGAAATGTCAGAATTGGGAGGGAGCTCAGAAAAGGGAATGTCAGGGCTGGGAGGGGTCTCAGAACAGGAAATGTCACAGCTGGGAGGGGTCTCAGAATAGGGAATGTCAGAGATGGGAAAATCCTTAGAACAGGGAATGTCAGAGCTGGGAAGGGGCTTAAAACAGGGAATTTCAGGGCTGGGAGGGGTCTTAGAACAGACTATCAGAGCCAGAAGGGCCCTTGGATCAGAAAGTCAGATCTAGAAAGGGTCTCAGAAAAGGGAATGTCAGAACAGGGAGGACCCTGAGAATAGGAAATGTCAGAGTTGGGAGGGAGCTCAGAAAAGGGAATGTCAGGACTGGGAGAGGTTCTTAGAACAGGGAATGTCAGAGCTGGGAAGGGACTTAGAACAGGGAATGTTAGGGCTGGGAGGACCCTGAGAACAGGGAATGTCAGAGCTAGGAGGGAGCTTAGAACAGGGAATTTCAGGGCTGGGAGGGCCCTTAAAACAGAATATCAGAGCTAAGAAGGTTCTCGGAACATAGAATGTCAGAGCTGGGAAGAAACTTAAAACAAGAAATGTCAGAGCTGGGAGGGAGCTTAGAACAGGGGATGTCAGAACACAGAACATCCAGAAGTCCAACAATCACTTGCTAGAGGGGGGAATGGAAGCCTAGAGAGGGGAAGACATTTGTTCGAATCTATAGCTATTATGACAAGAGCTTGGGTTTCTTGCTTCTTAGACCATTGGCCCTAATCACTTCCACAGAATCTTTTGGGGCAGAGACTTAGGGCTTTCTGCTGTGAAGTATGGAGCCAGTTCTGGGCTCGGAGGCCCAGGCCACTGAGATGATCTTCATAGTAAGTCTGAAAATAGCCTCGGACAGGTCCTGGAGTCCTATAGATGTGGTAAGGAAATCATTAAACCCCCAGCCCACTTAGAGATGCAGGCATCCTGATCCCCTAAGTCTGCCCTTTCTAGGATGTGAGGTGGGGTGCCAGGCCCCCTTTACCAACCTCCCTCAAGAACTTAGGCATCTAGGCCCCCCATTCCTGGGGTTCCCTCCCTCACTGACTGAAATATCCAGTTTTCCCAGCCCTGATTCCATGGAAACCCTCTTAGAGACTCAGGGCATCCTGATTCTCAAGGGATCCAGGCTTTCCAGGATGCCTTTCTACCTTTGGAATTTAGCACACTCACCAGATCCAGTCCCAGCTCTCACTAGCCTTGGTCATCAGGGGCTCCACTGTCTTCCAGAAGAAATGGGACACCTTCCAGCCTTCCTCCCTGTCCTCCTCAGGTGGCTGGGTAGTCAGGAATTCCTCTTTTTCACCCACTGAAAATGGAGCTAATCATGGGGCCTCTAATTAGTACCCTTTTCAGGCAGCCTATTACTCCTTCCACTCCCTGCCCTGCCCCAACCTCCTTCTGGCATCCCAGCATCTCCTCCCTGCCCACCATCTTCTCTCTGAGTACTTCCTCCTAGGGGAGGCCACAAGCACTCATAGCCCTCAAGGCAAGTCAACAAGCAATTATTAAGCACTTACTGTATACCAGGCCCAGTGCTAAGCCCTGGGGATACACAGAAAGGCAGAAGAGAGCCCCTGCTCTCAAGGAGCTCACAAACTCCCTACCAAGAAGGGAGACAACTTAGTCCCAACAAGCTAAGCTGCAGGCAAGATAAATTGGAGAGGATTAGGATAGCAGCCTAATATCAAGAGATAAAAATGGAAATTCCATTTTAAATAACTGTAAACAATATAAAATACTTAGGAGTCTACCTGCCAAGACAAACCCAGGGACTATATGACCACAATTACAAAATGTTTTTCACACAAAGTCAGATCTAAACAACTGAAAAATATCCATTGTTCATGGGTAGGCCGAGCCAACATAAAAAAAATGACAATTCTGTGAATGAGGCTAGCAACCTGGGAAGGGGAAAGATTTGAGTATGATCACACAAATCCTAAGTGTCAAAGGTAGGATTTGAACTCAACTCCTCAGTGCTCAGTGCTCTCTCTATTCCCCTAGATTGTCTATAGACCAACTAAGTAGTTAGCTAAACAAACATTCACCCCACACTTGCACATGTGAGATCACACATACACAGATGTACACACATAGCTCTGTGTGGCTACAGGTGCCCACCTACTCTTTTACCCCCAAAGCCTTACCTGTGGCCCAGGCCAGGACCAGAACCCAGAGCAAAGTGGGGGACCCTCTGGTGCAGGTCAATTGAGGGAAAAGCATTTCTAGGGGCTTTGGATCTTTCAGCAGCTGGGTTCCCTGGAAAGGAAGCAAGGGTGTATGTGGGGGGGACATGCTCAGTGGGCCCCTCCCCCAGGGCCCAGGACCGCCCCTTGGCACTGGCTGTCATCAGCCTGTCCCTCTCAGTGTCTCATCTCTGGCCTCATTCTCTCTCTGCCCCCACTGTCATCAGCACAGCCTTTCCTCCTCATTTCCCCCTCTCCTGGCTAGGCTTGAAATCCCATCATTACCCTGACTGACTTCCCAAGAGACTCTGGACAGCCACTTCCCTTTTCTGGGCCTTGGATCAGGATCATCATTTGGGAAAGAAATTGGTTTTGATTCAATGATCTGAGCCCTCTCTTGCTATTCTGCTCCTCTTAGTCTCTGATTTCTCTCCCTTTAGCCCAAGGTTGGAAAGAAGGGAAGAGCTGATCATAGGCCTAGATAAAATCTATTCTCTGGTCAAGGGTTGCAAAGATCCAGGGACTAGTTCCCCTCTCTAGGCCTTGCTTTAATTATCTCCAAAATGAGAAGATGGCATAAAGGTTATTAAAGGTCCATGTCAGCCCCCCACCCCCAACTGCACTTCCAGCTTCAAGATTCCTTGTTCTGAGGGCTTTTTCAGCTTGGATATTCTTGGACCCCTCCCATGACACAGCCCCTAGCCTTTGGTCTCATCCCAAGGACAGGGGGAGGGAAGCGGGGAGGAGGGACCAGGCAGGCCACTGATCCCCTGCCCAAGGCCAGAGTGTGGACAGCAGAATTTGGGATGTTTGTTCAGGTTTGGGGTGGGTGAAGGTCATCCTCTGTCCATAAACTCCCTGTCCCCTAACCCCTTCTCTGACCCAGAGACAGGGAGGGAAGAGAACATGGCACAGAATCAGGGGGCCTCCTGACATTTTATGTCCCAAGGCTCCTCCTAACCCTGATGCTTTATGTTTTAAGCTTCCTCCCAGTTTCACATTCCAGGTTCTGAGGCTCCTCCCAACCCTGACATTTCTATGTTCTAAGCTCCCTCCCAGTGTCACATTCTGAGTTCTGAGGTTCCTCCCAACCCTGAGATTCTATGTCCTAAGGTCCCACCTAGTTCTGGCATTCTATGTTCTAAGCTCCCAAGTTCCTCTTAGCTCTGATATCCTGTGTTCCAAGGTCTCCTCCAGCTTTGACATTTTCTTTTCTATGTCCTGAGGGCCTGTGGCATCCTATGGTAGTTAATGGCAGGGACTCTGGGGAGGATTAAATGCCGGGGAAGGGGGTTCACCGGAGGCCAGGAGGTTATTGAGGCATGGGAGGTCAGAGAGAAAGAGGAGGAGAGCTGGTGTAGACTGGGGGGGGGGGGGGCGCAGGATTCGAAGAGGAATAGGGAGGTCCCGAGGGTGGAGTCGGGTGATTGAAGCTCAAGAAGAAGACAGTGCTGATGTGGAATTGTCTGGGAAGGGGGGAGATGAGAGAGAAGCTTCTCTGCCCTCCCCCCTTCCCTCCCCACCCCACTTGAAAGGACAGAACATTAAATGAAGAGGCCACTGGGGACCCTTCTCCTCCTAGGTCTGTGATCTTAAGAATGATGGTCCTGAGAGAGGAAGACCACGTGAGCATCCCTGGGGTGAGGAGTGGGGGCAGGGACACAAGGCTACAGGACCCTTAGGACTGCCTTGTGGAAGGGAAGGATGGGGGGGAGGGGCTGTCTCAGCAAAGGGGATGAGTCAGTGAGCCAAGCCAGGTCACTTCTCAGGCCACACATTTTGTCACCAGGTTATTCTCAGAAAGTGAAAATTATTCTGAAGTTCCACCTTGCTGGGAATTCTCCCTCTTTCCCGGACCTAGGAGCCCCAGACTCCTTGCTTTCCTGAAGTAGGAGAGAAGGGCTCAGGGGGGGAGGCTGTCTCATCTCACTGGGAGGCATCCTGGGGGGCTGGGGTGGGGCGGGTGTGGGAGAGGATCTGGCCACTCTCTCCTGCCCTTTTAAGGGTATGCTGAGGTGGAGGGAGCAGACTTTCAGCCCCTGGTGGGTGGGATGGGGGCAGGGGAAGGGGAGGTTTCCTTAGTCAGGTGTACTTGGAGGGGTAAGCCAGTGAGGCAAGGCTTGGAGTGTGGGAGTGGAGGGAGGAGATTCAGAGAAGAGAGCTGTCTTTCATTACCTGAAGGATTTCCTGTTAAAGACAAATGAGATTTATTATTCATGGGCTCGGAGGATAGAGCTAGGAATGTTTTTTAGGAGCAGTGAGGTGGTTAGAATGTAGGAGGGAGAGAAATCCCTATCTCTGGAAGTCTTCAAGGTGAAGGGACACTCTCCTTTCTTCAAAAATTATTTTTATTTTATTTTCAGTTCCAAAGCTTCTCCCAGTCCCCTCCCCACACACTGGGGAGGCAAGAAAAACAAAACTCATTACACACACGGACAGTTATAGAAAACAAATTCCCACACTGGCCATATCCAAGCAAAAAAAAAAAAATAGAAGACATCTGCTTCAGTTGGCACTCTGGGTCCATCATCTCTCTAGCATGTTCTATAATGAGTCCTTTGGAATTCTGAGGGTCACTGGGTGGATCAGAGTTACTAAGTCTTTCACAACTAATTACCTTTACATTATTGCTGTTACAATGTATCCTGTTCCCCCAGCTCAGCATGCCTCACTTTGCGTCAGTTCATACAAGTCTTCTGAGGTTTTTCTGTAACCATCCCCTTCATCATTTCTCACAGAAAAATAGCATTCTATCACTTTTATATACCACAACTTGTCTAGTCATTCCTTTATTGATGGGTATCCCCTTAGTTTCTAATTCTTTGCCACCACCAATAGAGTTGCTATAAACCTTTTTGTACATATCAGTCCTTTTCTCTGTCTTTGGTCTATTAGGTGTATAGTCCTAATAGTAGTATCTCTGGGTCAAAGTGAATGCAAAGTTGAATAGTTTTGGGAAAGTATTTCCCAATACTTTCCAGAATGATTGCACTAGTTCACAACTCCACCAACAATGTATTAGTATGCCAGTTTTCCTACAGCCCCTCCAGTATTTGTCATTTTCTATTTTTTTCTTCTTAGTCAATTAGATGGATTTGAAGTGGTAGCTCAGAGTTGCTTTAATTTGTATTTTGTCTATTAGTGCTTTAGAGCATTTTAAAACTCGAATTTCTTCCTCTGAAAACTGCCTATTCATATCTTTTGATCACATATCAATTAGACAATGGCTACTTTTCAAAGCAATTCAGTGAGTCAGTCAACAAACATTAAGTGACTATTGTGTCCTAGATATTCATTAAACACTGACTATATGAAGATCCTTCTGCCAAACTCTACTTATGTAGGATGTTGGCAAAAGTACAGACCTGTGGATGATCTCTGAGACACTTGGGATTTTCTGATTTGCTAGCTCCCAGGCATGGAAGTAGAAATAGCAGCAGAAGTAGAGGCAGGGAGGCAGTACAGTGGATAGAGCACTGAAGTCAGAAAGACCTGAGTTCAAATCCAGCTTCAGACACTTAACACTTACTAGCTGTGTGACCCTAGGTAAGTCACTTAATACCAACTGCCTTGGAAGAAAAAGAAGAAGAGGAAGAAGAGGAAGAAGAAGAGGAAGAAGAGGAAGAAGAAGAAGAAGAAGAAGAAGAAGAAGAAGAAGAAGAAGAAGAAGAAGAAGAAGAAGAAGAAGAAGAAAGAAGAAGAAGAAGAAGAAGAAGAAGAAGAAGAAGAAGAAAGAAGAAGAAGAAGAAGAAGAAGAAGAAGAAGAAGAAGAAGAAGAAGAAGAAGAAGAAGAAGAAGAAGAAGAAGAAGAAGAAGAAGAAGAAGAAGAATCCAGAGCTGCCCTGGGTGGGGCCATCAGGGACTCTTTTAACTCCTGCCAGTCCACTGATTGATCCGTCATTATCCCAGCCTGGATCTCTTGAACCAATCTACTCCAGGTCAGTCTTGTCTGAAAGATCAAATGACTATGGGCCTCAGTAAACCAGGGATTGGGGTGAGAGAAGTAGAAAGGGAAAATATTCTAAATTTAGTTAGAGCCAGGCCTTCTTCACTGGGGTCCCAAGGAATAGAATGAAAAACAATGTGGGGGAGATGCCAGGGGGCAGATACAATATCTATATCAGAAAAAAACTTCCTAATAATATTAACATAAATAAATAACTGCTCATGTTCTTCGACAGCCCTGTAAGGAAGGCATTATTTTTCTTTTATTTTACAGATGGGGAAACTGAGGTCCAGAGAGGTTAAGTGATTCGCTTAGGAGGACACAGATAATTCCAAGTCAGATTTTGATAGTGCTTTAAGGTCTGCAAAGCACTTTCTACCCAACTACTCTGTGAGCCCCACAATGTAAGTACTGTTGTTCCCGTTTTACAGGTGAGGAAGTGGAGGTTCAAAGGCTAGGTGACTTGACCAGGGTCACATAGTTAAAAAGGGTTTTGGGGAGGTGAATTTGAATTGAAGTTTTTTGACTACAAGTTCAATGCCATCTCTACACCATGGGAGATGGGGAAAAGCACTAGTTCTGAAGTTAGAAGACCCAAGTTCAAATCTTGCCTCTGGGAAACATTGGAGTTCCTTGGGCCTCAGTTTCCTTAGCTGCAAGATGAGAACTGGACTACATGGCCTTGAAGGTCCCTTCCAGCACTCAATCTATGACCACCATTTGCTGCTCATTCCTAGCAATGAGAATTGGAAAATCTTCCCTCCAGAGGTAGAGAGCTCCCAGTTCCTGGAAGTCTTCAAGGCAGGAGACTGGATACTCACTTGAAGGAGACATTTTAGATTTATTAACCACAGCAGCAGCAATAGCCGGTCGCTAGGTGGCACCATAGTGGCCTGGAATCAGAAGACTCCTCTTCCTGAGTTCAAATCTTACCTCAGACACTTACCAACCCTGGGCAAGTCACTTCACCCTGTTTCCCTCAGTTTTCTCATCTGTAAAATGAGCTAGATTTGAAGAAATGCAAGCCACTGCAGTATTTTTGCCAAGAAAACCCCCAAATGGGGTCATGGAGAGTCAGAAAAACAACAACAACAAAGGGACAAAGTGGAAGAACATTGTGTGCTCAATCATTCCTTTGGGTCCATGAGTTCATTGCTTTGGATATTTCCTCCAACAAATCATCTCCACTCTTCCATCCCCACCAATGCTTCTTCTCACCCTTCCATAAGCTCACTGCTCCTGATCTACCCTTTGCTCAAAGGGCCATTTATATGGGACTTTCTCCTCATTGGTGGAGATTGAATAATCAATTCTCTGGCCTGTGTGATGCATTTGGGAGAGTTAGAGAGCAAAGATCTTTTCTTCCTTCCATTCTTCTGGCTCCCATCATTTACAGATGTGTCATTCCAACCTCTATTTAGATTGATTGAGGGAGAGAAAGATACTGAGAAGTAGACTTGTGGGGGAGCTGAAAATATCTATCATGTTCCTATCCCTCACTTGCTTCTCTAGAGACATTGGGGAATTTCTTCTTGGGCTCAGAGACTCTGTCTCTTGGTTGAGCTGAGTTATTTCACTCACAATGGGAGACCTCATTCACTCTGTATATTGTCTGGTATATGTTTTCATTTGTATACTTTCTCTGATTTCTGTTTGCTATCTGTTTGCATAAGTGGGTTTATTTGCTATTTGCTATGTGTGTTCATTGTAGATCTGGCATTTGGTAGGAAAGGCATTAAGCCTTGGATATATGTAACTCAGAGTCCTTTCCCATTAATAAATAGTAATCAAGAGGTGAAGCCAAGATGGTGGAGTAAAAGCACAAACTTGGCATGGGCTCAGGCTTTAACCACCTCTAATACCTGTAAAAAAATTACTCTAAACAAAATTTAAAGCTAAAGAATCCACAAAGAGACAGAGAGAAACAAATCTCCTGCTGGAGGCAGCTCGGCAGGCCGACAGGAAAGGTCTATCGCAGAGTTCTGGGAGCCAAGTGCAGTCCCCAGTGAGCTGCAGTTCTGGCCCCAGGGTGGCCCTGACCAGGACCCAGACTGGCAAGAGCAGACTTCAGGAGAGTGAATCACTAGCAGCTGTGGTGGTTTCCAGACTCCTCAACCCATAAAGGCCAAAGAGAAAATAAAAGGTCAGTTGGGTACTCTGTTGTAAGGGTAAAGGAATAGCCTGGTCCAGCCCCTGTCCTTTGGGTAAGAAGTGGCAGGAGGCTTGGTGGTAGGCATGGTGGTGCTGCATGGCTGCTTTTAGAGCTCCTTGCCTGTAAATTATAGAGGGACCAAACAACCAGTCAGAGGGTTATTGCTCTTGCTTTGACCTGCCTGGATCTGGATCGTGGTCTTGGCTGGTGGTCCTGGGGTGTGTGGCCAGTGAGCCAGAGCTTGTGGGAGCTGTAAAGAGGGTGCCCAACTAATAGCTCAGACAGCTGTGAAAACCCCAGCAATTTGGGACAAAGCTTTCTCCATTCTGTAAGCAGAGTTCTACCTTGGCAAAGAGCTCAAAAGTCAAGTAATTGGCAAGATGAGGAAGTCCAATCAGACCATACATTCCTTTTTGGGGGATAAAAAGGATCAAAGCATGGAACTTGAGGAGGACAATGAAGTCAGAACTCTTGCATCAAAAGCTTCTAAGAAAACTATGAATTGGTCACAGGCCATTGAGGAGCTCAAGAAGGATTTTGAAAATCAAGTAAGAGAAATGAAGGAAAAAATGGGAATAGAAATGAGAATGATACAAGAAAATCATGAAAAGAGAGTCAACAACCTGCTAAAGGAGACCAAAAAAAAAATTCTGAAGAAATAACACCTTAAAAAGTAGACTAACTCAAATGGCAAAAGAGTTCCAAAAAGCCAATGAGGAGAAGAATGCCTTAAAAAGCTAAATTTGCCAGATGGTAAAGGAATTTCAAAAACTCACTAAAGAGAATAATTCCTTCAAAATTAGATTGGAGCAATTGGAAGCTAATGATCTTATGAGAAATCAAGATGCTATAAAACAGATCCAAACAAATGAAAAAATAGAAGGCAATGTGAAATATCTCATTGGAAAAACCACTGACCTGGAAAATAGATCCAGGAGAGATAATTTAAAAATTATTGGACTATCTGAAAGCCATGATAAAAAAAAAAGAACCTAGAAATCATCCTTCAAGAAATTCTCCAGGTAAATTGCCCTGATATTTTAAAACCAGAGGGCAAAAGAGAAATTGAAAGAATTCACTGATCACTTCTTGAAAAAGATCCCAAAAAGAAAACTCCTAGGAATATCATAGCCAAATTTCAGAGTTCCGGATCAAGGAGAAAATATTACAATTATCTAGGAAGGAACAATTTTACTATTGTGGAAACACGATCAGGATAACAAAAGATTTAGCAGCTTCTACATTAAGGGATCAAAGGGCTTGGAATATGATATTCTGGAGGTCAAAGGAGCTAGGATTAAAACCAAGAATCACCTACCCAGCAAAACTGAATATAATGCTTCAGGGGAACATATGGTCATCCAATGAAAGAGAGGACTTTCAGGCATGGTTGATGAAAAGAACCAGAGCTGAACAGAAAATTTGACTTTCAATTACAAGAAGCAAGGGAAGCATGAGAAGGTAAACAGGAAAAAGAAATCATATGGAACTTATTAAAGTTGAACTATTTACATTCCTACATGGAAAAATGATCATTATAACTCATGAGACTTTTCTCAATATGTGAGTGTGTGCATATATGTGTGTACATGTGTACATAGAGTGCACAGGATAGGTTGAATAAGAAGGGATGATATCTTAAAAATAAAATTAAGAGGTGAGAGAGGAATATATTGGGAGAAGGAGAAAGGGAGAGGTAGAATAGGGTAAATTATCTCATATCAAAGAGGCAAGAGAACACTGTTATAATGGAGGGGAAGAGCAGGAAGGTGAAAGGGAATAGGTCAGCCTTACTCTCATTGAATTCAGTTTAAGGAGGAAATAACATACACATTCAATTGGGTATCTTACCCTACAGGAAAACAGGGGGGAAGGGGATAAGAGGGGATATGATAGAAGGGAGGGCAGATTGGGGGAGAGGGTAGTTAGAGGCAAACAATTTTGAAAAGGGACAGGGTCAAAGTAGAAAATAGAATAAGTGGGGGGGCAGGATAGGATGGGGGAAATATAGTTAGTCTTTCACAATATAACTACTATGGAAATGTTTTGCATAGCTACACAACCTATGTTGAATTACTTGTCTTCCCAATGGGGGTGGGTGAGGAGGGAGGAAGAGAAAGACTCTGGAAATCAAAGTTTCAAAAAACAAATGTTAATGCATGTTACATGCAACTGGGAAATAAGACATACAGGCACTGGGGTATAGAAATCCATCTTGCCCTACTAGAAAGTTAGGTGGGGGGAGATGGGGGAGGATATAAGAGAGAACAGATTGGGGTAAGTGATATTCAGTAGGCTCACTATTTTGGGGTGGAGGGTAGGGGAGAGACAGGAAGAAAAATTTGTAACTCAAAATCTTGTGGAAATGAATGTTGAAAATTAAAAATAAATAAATAAATTGGAAAAAATAAATAGTAATCAATCAGGAGTGTAGCTTGAACTTAAAATGACTTCTTCTCAACTAACAGTATTTAAGGGAACAGATATATATTATTCTAGTCTGTTACCTCCTCTACCTGAGGAGAGCAGGGAGGCCAATCTCTGGACCCAGCTGTCTGCTTTTCTTTAGAAGGAATCAAAGTCTTCCCTGGAGAAGTGTGGGAGGAAGAGATAATAGAAATATTTACTCTCGCCTTCCTATAAACTACATCTAGGCAAACCCTTGTGAACATATGTAACTTGTAGGGATGAAATCAAAACACCTTTCTTTTTTTTTTTTAAGAGCAAGAACTTTTTTATTTAAAAATCAGTAACTCAAATTTTCAAATGACAGTGCTTGAAAAGTCATTAGAAAGTCATTAGGACAATTAAATTTTTCAAAACAATTGCAAAAGTTGAGGGCATTTGCATAGGGTAAGCATTAGTGCCAAGTCAGTAACTCTTCAAAGTCACTTTGCTGCTATTGTAGCTCATGGATGTACATTAATCTCCTGTTACAAAGTGTTGCTGGGGGAGCTTAACATTTCTTTTTTTCAAATTTTTTTCAGAGAATTTGCATGTTGTCATAGTTATAAAAATTACTTAGAGTAGTCTGAGAAAGCTTACTCAAGATTAACACTGCAGATTTTACAACCATTATGAATGTCAGAAATGTGCCTTTTGGGCTTCAGAAAAGAACCCCTGGTAGATAACATTTTGTCCTTCATTGTTGGATTTAATTACAAAGACAGCCCCCAAAGAAAGAACCGGCCAATGACCTACTTCTCAAGTTCTTTTCAATCAGACTATTTCAGTGACTGATTAGAATTCATGTATTCTTATACATGTATGTTCTTGCATGATGTTCTTCTGGCACTGGTCACTTATTTAAGCCATTGGAAGATCATGATAAGCTGCATATCTTTCAGTTACATGATGGTAGATCTGTCTCTCAATGTCAGAAAGCAAAGTGCTAGCTCCTATGCGAAAGAGTTCTGGTTTCAGCCATTCACCTCCAAGCTCCTCTTTAAAGAGTGAGAGCCAAGCAATAGAATCCTTTGCAGTCCGGATACGTCCTGCTGATTTAAAACCTATCTTGTTTCCAGTTTTCCAAAAGAAATCTCTAATGGCCTGAACCATCACTATAGCTACAGGAAAGGTAGCATTTACTGTTTCTTTTCCTGTTGAGGTCTTAATGAAATCAGAACCTGCCATCATAGCTATCATACTGGCTTTGTAGACGTTAGTAAGGGAACCAAGTTCTCCTGTTGCCAGAATGGTTTTGAGGTGTGCATCTCCACAGGCCTTGTGAAACTGATGGATTCATCGTACAAAGCTTCCCATTGACCTGTGAGCATGAGAGATCTATTAATTACCACATTAATTTCTTTAGCACCATCTTCAATGGCTGATCTGATCTCATCCAATCGAGTTTTCAAATGAGTCTGCCCAGCTGGAAAGCCAGTGGCCACTGAAGCCACTGGAATGTCACAGCCTGCATCTTTCAGGGCCTTTACAGCACCACATACAGGAGCAGGATAAACAGAAACAGCTGCTGTGGTGAGGCCTTTATCTTGCATATTCAAAGCTTTCAAAAGATCTTCCCGGATTGGATACTTGGCTTTGTAACAAAGCCTCTGAACATTTGATGGAGTGTCACCACCTGAAAGTGTAGTGAGAACAATAAAGGTAACAGCTTTCAGGAGCCAAGAAGCTTGCCAATCCTTTTTCACAGTTCTTCGAGTTTGGATTTGCTCTGCATGCCTTAAAACTGCTGGCTGGTTTACTTGCACTTTAGAAATCCACCTAAGGTCAAATTCTGTGCCTTGATTGTTGGCAGACATAATCAAATAGCAGCAACACCATAAACCACAACACCAAGAGAAGGAGCAGCAGGTTAAATTAATGCCCTGCTTTCTGGTCTAGCACTTCCTTCTTCCTCCAAAACCCCTTTCTTATTCCTCCTGACATCTAGGAGATACTAGGGAAATAGCAGGGCTGTCCACTTGTTATCCCTCTCTCTTTCTACATAACCAGCCCATCTTCTCTTTTGATCATACAATTCCCTGGTTACGTTTTTACATGCATTCTCCTTTCAAAGTTCTGTATTTTATTGTGCTGCAGATGGCTCACACAATTTTGAATTGTAGATTGTTAATCTGAACAATAGACATTTTTCATTCACCTGGTTTTTCTTGTCATAGTTAGGCCAAATTCTTTTCAGTGGTTATAGATCTCTTCCAGGAGGTTTTGCAGTGTTTTGATACTGGTGCAACCAGCACAAAGCCATCTGCAAAGAGGAACATTCGTAGGGACTCACCATCCATCAGGACTCCCTCTTCAACATCCTGTGTTGGATTCTGTGCTGCATCTCTTCTATGACAACATTGGAACTCATTGGGGAGCAAACATGTGACTTTTATGTTTTGCCTGATATGTATGATTGAAGGGTTGTTGAACAATCCCTTGCCTTTGTATCATCTCCTCCATGTACCCTTGGTCCAATCCATAGACTTTTTCCATTTTTGTTCACTTTAATGCCATTACTACCTCCTCTACAGGTCTATCCATCATTAAAGTCCAAGTGTAGAGTCTTTACTGTTCTTGATAGAAAACCAAGGTTTGTTGTAAAAAAAAAAATTACAGATCTTTTCCATTTTTCTTCTGTTTGTTGTCCTTCATTTTAGTAAATAAATGCCTTCAGGTATTTATAATATATATTTATAATAATAACTTTTAGTAGGCTGGAGGCTTAAGGAAGCTAACTGATTTGGGCTGCTTACTGATTTGGGCCGCTTACTTCATAGAGTGATACTGTTGCAGCGCTGTAAGTATCACAGGGTGTTGCAGTCTGGACACACAAGTGTCTTACATTTGTAGTGAGGGTGTCAAGACTGATATTAATTTCCACTTTCAGGATAGTATACTTAGTTCTTCGCCAAGCTTTCTTTCTTTTCCCTGTTCCACCATCCTTCCCAGGTCTCTAGAACCTTAGGGTTCCTATAATTGTATTTGACAAGATCTCAGAGTTGGAAGGTACCTCATAACCATCTAGTCCCACTCAGTTTGCAGACCTCCAATGAGGGGGAATACCTCCTCCCAAACCATGGTTCTGAGTCCCTTTCTCATCCTGGCTCCCCTCCTAGGGAGACTCTCCAGTTTATCAATGTCTTTCCTAAACATGGTGCCCACAATTGACTATAAGATCTCATTGACAATGATCCTGAATTTGGGTCCTTCCTTAAACTTTTTTCTTTAAAGTTTTTACCTCTCTACTGCTTCTTTTTTTTTTTAAATGAAATTATATTGCTCATATATTTTAAACTGGTGTTGCCTTTGGCCTCCATGTCCCTCCATAAGCAAGCAAGTCTATTGTTTGCTGCTAGAGTATACTTTTCAGTCTCTTTTAGTCTCTCTTTTAATAGAAATTGATTTGCATCAGTTAAAATTCTGTATGAAATTATTTTAGACTGTGTCTATGTCATTTCTTCTGTCTATGTCCTATTTTTATCACTAAAAAGTTTGAATATGTCAGGATTGAAATGTTTTGAGATGTATTGAGACATTTTGCAGGCTGTGTTCCATGTATTCACTGCATGTAATCACTGCATGCTGAGTGAATGGTCATGACTTTTGTTAATGTGGGAGATCATGACCAGAGATTGGAGAGCCTAGACATGGGATTTTAGAGCTGCAGATTTTGTAATATTTAACTTTCCATTTCATCCCTTTGATTAAATTCTGAACCTGGTCAGCACAGCTGCTTGAATCTGTAGCCTTGATGATGTCTGTGGAGAGGATTGGTAATGGTGGTTCAGGCATCTGCAGATTGAGCGTCCTCTGGTGGCCATAGGTGTACTTCAATCTTTTATTTATTAATTTATTAATTACTTATTAATTTATTTATGAATGCAACAGAAGATCTGAGCCAGGGATTCTTAATTTAGGGTCCTCTAGTGGTCTATGGAAAGATTTCAGGGGGTTCTGTGACCTTATGTGGAAAAATTACACTTTCCCCTCAATAACTTCTAGCTGAAATTTAACATTTCCTTCAGTTACTCAAGGTTAAGATGCCTTGATCTGAGACAGCTACTAAATTGACAGTTTAGGGAGAGCGCCACCTGGTGGCCAACTCCGCCATCGTAACTCCCTTTGAGATGGTTAATACCTTGATGGACCTGCTAACTTTCTGTAGGCTGGAGGCTTAAGGAAGCTAGCTGATTTGGGCCGCTTACTTCGTAGAGTGATACTGTTGCAGTGCTGTAAGTATCACAGGGTGTTGCAGTCTGTACACACAAGTGTCTTACATATGTAGTGAGGGTGTCAAGACTGATATTAATTTCCACTGGTGGCATGCTCATTTGGACACTGGTCAAGGATTCCATATTTAGGAGACAAACGGTGGGATTAAAGTCTAAAAAGAGTGTGATTATTGGCCGGCCAGCCAATAAGCATTTATTAAATGTCTACTAAGTTGCAGGCACTGTGCTATTCTAGCCCTCTCTGCCCTCCTCCCATTTTCTGCTACTCCACTACCATCACAGCCAGTAAGCATTTATTAAACACCTACTGTATATTAGGCATTGTGCTAAGTACTGGGGTACAAAAAGAGGCAAAAGACAGTCCCTGCCCACAAGGAGCTCACGATCTAATGAACTACAGCAGAAGCAGAAAGGGGACTGGACAGAACTGTGTTGTAGTTTTCTTTATTGGGTAGACTGGGCCTTTGATGGGTCTCTACTTCCTCCTTGGTAAAAAGAAGAAATTGGATGGTGTAGCTTCTAAAGTTCCCTAAGGTCTCTCCCTGCTGGGACACTCTCACTTCTCAGATACCTTCCAGTGATGACATTCCATGTTCTAAAGGCCCTCTTAGTTCTGACATTTTAGGACTCTTTCTCTAATGTGGCCCCTAGCTCTTGGTTTCATCCCAAGGACAAAGAGGGAAGGGGGGAGGAGGAGGAGGAGTGACCAGGCAGGCCACTGACCCCTTGTCCTGCACCCAAGGCCAGAGTGTGGACAACAGAGTTTGCAATGTTTGTCCAGTTTTGGAATGGGTGAAGGTCATCCTCTGTCCACGAACCCCCTGTTCCCTAAACTCGTCTCTGACCCAGAGATATACAGGGAAGAGAAAAAGGCCAGCGTGTCACAGTACTGGGAGTACTGTGAATCTGAGGTTTTGTTGGGTAAGGAATATTGTGGTATAAGTATATGTGTAAGATTTCCTTTGTCTTCCCCTGTGATACTTCTCACCCAAGGGGGTGTGTGTGTGTGTGTGTGTGTGTGTGTGTGTGTGTGTGTGCGCGCGCGCGTGTGCCTACTTCCATGCACCAGTGGGTTAGACACATTTTCATCAGCCATTCCTTCTCTCTCTTTTTTTTTTTATTTTATTTTTGGAGGGCAGTCAGCGTCAAAGTCCCATGGCTAGTTTTTGTGTTAAGTGAGGCCAGATTTTAATTCAGGTCCTCCTGACTCCAGGGCCGCTGCTCTGTTCACTGCACCACCTAGCCACCCCTGGCCATCCCTTCTTAATGGGCCTCCATTTCCTTCTCTTCAACATTGAATAATTCTAAAAGATTTGACCAGCTCTGACATTCTCTATTCGAGGGTATCCTTGAGCTCTGACATTCCCAGTTCTAAGGCCTCTCCTAGCTTTGATATTCCCTGTTCCATGATCTTTCCCAGGTCTTAGGGTTCCTATAATTGTATCTGACAGGATCTGAGTTGGAAGGTGTAGCTTCTAAAGTTCCCTAAGGTCTCTCCCTGCTGGAAGGCACCTAGTCCCACTTGTTTTGCAGACCTCCAATGAGGGGGAACACCTCCTCCCAAACTATGATTCCAAGTCCCTTCCCCATCCTGGCTGCCCTCATAGGGAAACTCTTCAGTTCATTGATGTCATTCCTAAACATGGCACCCACAATTGGCCATGAGATCTCATTGACAATGATCCTGAATTTGGGTCCTTCCTTACCACAGCCTAAGAACATCCTAGATTTCTTGGCTGCCTTATCATGTTGTTGACTCATGTTGAGTCAGATTTCTTGGGCACCCCCACCATCTTTCCAGTTATGCAGGTTTGCAACCTTGGAGTAATCCTTGGCGCTTTACTCCCTTTCTCATCCCCCACATCCAACCCATGACCAATGTTTGTCCATTATACCTCCCCAATGTCTCATCAGGTCTCTTCTCTAGAGCAGACCCCACCCTAGTTCAGGCTGTCCTCACCCATTGGTCTATGTGCCTGCAGCCTAGCTAACACTCAGTCATCCCCACAAAAGCTGCCAAAGCCCTACCTTGTCACTCCCTTCCTCTCCAAATTCTAGTGGCTCCCCAACTTTAGGTCCAAAAATAAATGTCGATTTGACACTCAAAACCCTTCACAATCTAGTTCCAACCTATCTTTCTAACACTGTCACATATTCATTATTCCCCTTCAAACACTCCTCAGTCTAGCCAGACTCCTAGTCATTCCTCATCCCCAAGCATAGTGTTGCACAGGGTATAGGCCCCATTTTGAGGAGACCCCTTCAAGGCTCCTCTCAGCTAAAAAGTCACAGAGATCTTTTAAAATTTCTTCTACTGCTGGTACTTCCTCACTTTCCAAATGACCTTCTGTTCATTTTGTATGTGCTTCTATGGATATCCAAGTGTGGATGTTGTCTCTCTCCTTGAGTAACCACCCCAGCACCTACTCATTCACTCCCATTGAAGTCTGGACCTCTCAAGCCTTTATATCTTTTCCCTGGGAACAGTGGTCTAACCAAACTTCCTCCATCTCCTACTGGGGACGTTGATCTTTTGAACCCAAGTCAAACTTGACATTTGCTCTGATTTTCACTGTTTTCCTTTTAGCCCAGGGTTCTAGCCTGTGGGATCTTTTTTGGATTCTGGTTGTCAGCATTCCCAATTCTCCTCTTGGAACTTACAAACCAAACCCAAGGGCACCTGATAAGGAATCAAGGATACTTGGGTAGGAATATGGTTTTAGTCACTTACTAACCATGTGTGCCCCTGGGACAACCCCCTCAACCTGTCTGACCCTCAGACTCTTCATCTATGAAACCATGACAGTAACAGGACCTACCTCAAGGGTTATTGTGGGAATCAGATGACAAATCTCTAAACAGCTTTGCCAACCTGAAGACTCATGCTCTGTGAGTGATTAATGTGGTGCCCAGTACCCCAACCTTTTGTCACACACACACACATACACACACACACACACACACACCAAGTGCTGTAAAACCTTTATTATGTTCGAGTCAGTAAGGAGAGGGAGCACACAGAAGGAAGGGGGAACATTCAGAGGACCTTTCTTCAGGTGAGAAGGATATTGGCTTCTGGGAGAGCACAGCCCAGCAGAGGGATGCCGCCTCCTAGTGCTTCTCTCTTATTTTCTGGAAAGTCTGCTTGAACCAGTTCCTATAGAGAAAGGGGCGCTGTGACTTTGGTGGGGTTTTCTCTGCCTCCTCCATATTCCCAATGACTAGAGGGCTTACTGTATGCCTGTGGGTGAGGAACTCGTCCCTCCTCTCTGGGACTTAGTTTCCTCATCTGTAAAATGAGGCAGGGAGCAGGTCAGAAGTTCTTAGTCTGAGGTCTGTGAACTTCTTTTTAACAGAATATAGTGAATCACAAATAATTGGCTTCTTTGGTAAACTAGGTCCTTGGTTTCATGCCTTTAAAAGCCTTGTTCTGAGAAAGCATCCCAAGGCCTCCCCAGACTGCCTGAAGGGCCCACCTCAAAGGTTAGGAACCAACGGGGTAGAGATCTGGAAGGCCCCTCCCAGTTTTGAGGCCCTCTAACTCAAGACTCTCCAAGTTCAAACACAATCCCCACCTGACCCAGTACCTTCCTTCCCCCCACAGGTTGCCCTAGGCCTCCAAACCAAGCTCAGTGAGAGACACCTTCCCCTTGGCACTTTCTCCTCTGTCAAAGCCCCCTCCTTTTTTCAGGCCTCACTAGAACCCAAGCTGCCTCTCTTCTCTCCCCTCCTATAGGACAGGGTGAAGGAAGGCTGACCCACTTCTCCACCTGGGAATCTGGGGGCAGGCGGAGGTGAAGGAAGAGGAGGAAGAGGAGGAGAAAAGGAGGGGGGAAAAGGAGGAGGAGGAAGAGGGGGTACCACACCTAGTTTTGGTGAAGAAATCCTCAGCACTGTGAGCCACATTGTTTGCAAACTCCTTCATCTTCTCCGGGATTTTTTGGAAGCTCTCGGCCAGACCAGTGGAAGCCTGGGCTGGGCTGGGGCCTTCTGGGAAGGAAAAGGACCCAGAGGACCCTGAGCACTTAGAACAGCTCAGAATGCCCAGAGTTAAGGGGGGCAGGGCTTGGAGCCAGGAATGGGTGAGGGATTGTGTTCTCAGAACATAGGCATGGGGAAGGGGGAATGTAGAACCCAGGAGGCTGAGCCCTAGAACTGGGGGGAAGAGGAGGGGTAGGAGAGAATGAAGGTAAAAGGGGAATTAGAACATATTGGGTGATGGTTGGAATGGGGGGAGGGGAGCCTCAAACCCAGGGCAACATGGGACGTTCATACTGAGGGGAAGGCTTGGTGGGGGGATCAGAACTCGACTGAGGAGAAAGCTATTGGAACTCAGGGCTTTTGGTCATAGAATGCTAGTGGGCAAGGGACAGAAGGAACAGAGAACCCAGGGAGAGGGTGGAGATTGGAACCCAAGCCGTCACCCCTCCCTCTAAATACCTGCCAAAAAGTACAGAAGTACAGCCAGCACGGTGAAGGACAGAAACGGCTTCATGATGGGGCTGGAGGGGGCTCTGCCAAGGGGTGTGCAGGGGGAGGACAACAGAACTCACCAATCCTAGGTACCAGGGATCAGCCTCACCATCACTGTTCTGTTGGACCCCTCACACCCCAGCCACCTCCCCAGAGAGCTCCTCCCTCCCCCCAGTTTTTCCCTGTCTACAGGGCTCCTCCTTTGCCCCTGGGGTCCCTCTTCCTTCTTTCCATTTCACTGTCTCCTAGGAGCCTCTCATTCACCCACCCACTCCCAGTCACCCTGATCTATCTGTAAGGTCTAGACCCCTTCCTTTCAGGTTCTCATTTCTGATATAAATAAGAATTGGCCCTAGATAGGATGCCTAAGATGTTCTTAGCCCCCACCCCATACAAGCAGGGCCCCTCTGTCTATAGATCTTCGGTGGTCCCCTTCTCCCCAGAGACTTCTTCCTTCTCTCCCTGTCCCCCCTCAGGATCCTTCCCCTACCACACAGTCTCCTTTCTCAGGGATCCCCCCTTTCCTCTAATCTTCCTTTCCTTTCCTGGGATACCTACCCCTGATATGGCTTCTTTAGGGGCCCCCTATTTCCCCATAGCCCCTCCTCCCTCCTCCAATTCCTCCGCACCTTGATCAACACTTACAGAACAGAACTGGGACCAGGCAGGCTGGGTAGGGTGTGGGTGGGAGGGTCCAGGGCCTGCAGTTATAAGAGGGCTGGGGAAGGGGCGTGGAACATGTAAAGCCTCACCTTTCTCTTCCCTTCCTCCCACCCTGTTTCACTCCCCCTCCTTCCCTCCTCCTTCTCAGCCCCCATTTCCTGGTTGCCTCCCGGATTCTTCCCTCCCTCTCCCGAGGCAGGAGGTGGAACCTTTCCATATTCATCTGGGAGCCCCAAAGACCTAACTCCAGGTCCCCTCCTTCCCTCCCTCCCAGTTCCACACCTTCAGCTTTCCTAACCCAATACCCAGTCCCATTCTCCCTCTCTGGCCCCCTCAGGGCTGCACTGCACTAGGCCCTTTCACAGCCCTCCCATGTCTCTCCTCACCCCACACCCATAAAAGTGCCCAGCTTAGACCTCCAGTGGCCCAGAAGTGCCTGGCATGTACCATGCCCAGAGTCAGGAGGACCAGAATTCAAATCCAGCCTCAGACGCTTACTACCTATGTAACCCGGACAAATCACTTCACCCTGTTTGCCTCAGTTTCCTCATCTGTAAAATTAGCTGGAGAAGGAAATGGCAAACCGCTCCAGTATCTTTGACAAGAAAACTCCCAATGGAGCCATGAAGAGTTGGACATGACCTGATCAAGTGAACAGCTAGATGTCTGGAGAAAAGGAGGTGTGGGGAGAGGGTCAGCCTTAGGATCCCAGGGGAGGGACTTGAAAAATGAGGGAGAGGGGACATGGACTCTTCTGGCTATTGGCTTCTTCCCTCCCATCTTTTTCCTGGGTCACCCCTCATCTGAGCAGAGGCCACGGTCCAAATACCCTTTCCTTTCTCTTCTCAGATGCTTCTGGACCCTGAATCTCCTCCAGCGGGATTTCACCCTCCCCCTTTCCTCTTTCACCATCCTCCCAGTCTCCTACCCTCATCACCCTCCCTCCTTTTCTTAATGTTCACCTTCCAGGGGGCATTGGAATTCACAGTGGAAAGCTTTATAACACGCCCCAACGGGAGTGGTCCTCAGACACCTCCTCCTCCTCCCCTTCCCACAGACCTGAGACTCCCCTCCCCCAGCTCTACCTCCCCAGGTCCCTGCTCCCTCCTCCTTCCTCCTCATCTCCATCCCACTCCACTTCTGAAAGTCCTTATTCTTTCTCCAAAGTTTTCTTCTCTCTTCTTCACCCCCCCACCTCTTCAGGGGAAAGGGGTGACCTTAAAATGGGAAAGGGGGCTTATACCTCAGGGGGAGATTAGGACTGGGCGCTTTAGTCCTTTCCTGACACACCCCCTCTCCATCACCCTCTTCCTTTCCTCCTTCCCTTCTGTTCCCCCTCTTTCGGAATACCATCTCCCATCCCTCCGCCCCGAAGTTCTCCCGTGGCTACACACGTGAGCACATCAATCCTTCCCTTTCCCTCTGGGGTTCTGGGATGCTAGTTCTAATCCCTTCAAGGGACTGACACATCCCCCCACCCCCCATCCCAGTCCTTCCTCCTTACAGCCGCTATTCATCTCCCATCCCTCGGGCTCCCTGGTCCCCCACCCAGTCCCCGCCCCTCACCCTGTTCCCCGAGCTCCGCGGCTCTTTCGGGAGCCAAGGCAGGCGGGGTTACTCGCGGGCATCTCCGGCTGCGGGCGCCCCCCGCGCTGACCGCCACTGACCCCTGGCGGCCCGTGGAGGGGGCGGCCGCGAGCCGAGGCTCCGGGTTGGCTGAGCCCTCCTCACCCTCCTACCCTCCTCTGGACTACGGAGGGGAGAGGGTGGGGAGCTCCCAAGTGAAGGAGGCTCACCCTGAACGTTGCAGGACTACGCCAGGCTTCTGGACAGACTTGGCATTTCGCTGTGCCCACCCCCCAGGGCACCCCCATCCCTCCCAGCTTTAGGGCGCCCTGTCTGCTCAGAACCACTGTTCTGGATCAAAGGGGTCCAGCAAGGGGCCCCCACCTAGTCGCTGATCTCCCAGCCTCAGTTTCCTCTTCTTACCCAGATGAGACCATCAAAATTAAGTCCCCTCTTCAACCCCTCCCTCCATTTCAGGGCTTCCGAAAGCCTTCTGTTTCTGTCCCCCTCCTCTCGGACGCCAGGCATTAAAGACCTACGGCCAAGGAGTGTGACCATCTTTTCTTGCCGTTGGATGGGGCGGCGGAGTCCCTGTTTTTTTCTAACAAATAGCTCTCTGCCCTGCAAAACCTTCCGGCCACTTGGCAGCATCAAAGAGATGACGGGGCTTTAGGAATCACAGCCATCTGAATTCCAGCCCCAGGCTGACCTTGGCCGGATCTATGCCCCTCTCTGGGCCTCTTTCTTTGTCGGTAAAATGAGAGGGGTGGGACCGGCGGCTCTTCAGAGGAACTGGGGCCCACTGGAAGGGGGTGGCAAGAGGGGGAAGGGACCTGGATTCCAATCCATGTGTGAGGAGGCAAAATGATTTAAGCCTCAGTTTCCTCATCTGAAAAATGAGAGGGTTGGGCTAGATGATTTCTAAGGCCCCCATTAACTCTGACTCCCTTCTAGGGTTGATGGTCAATAGTCTGATAGTACTCTGGCTTCCCACACAAGTTTTCTCGGGTGCTAAAACATGCTGGGGTTGAGTGAGAGTCTCCAGGGGTTCCAGTGGCAAGGGAAACCCCAAACTCTTCTGCTCTCACCCCACCAGGATCTGCTCCCCAGGGGAAGGGGTGTAGGATTTGGGAGCGGAGCACGGGGAGAAGGTAGGGGGCTTTGTGTCCCTGGAGTTTCCAAGGAGGTTGTTGGGGGGGGGGGGCGGGAAGAAAAAGCTAAGTAAGCTGCTGAGAGAGGTCTTTTTCCCCTGGCTTCCCCTCTCACCTTGGCTCTTCTCCCAGGATTCCCACATCTTTGTTTCTGGCGACCTCTCCCCTGCTTTCAAATCTGGGGCTCCAGATACCCCAGCGAAACTTCTGCCTTGCTCTCCCCCCCACCCCCACTTGGCTCAAGCAGGAGCCCTCAGACCAGACTGGCTGGAGAAATGAGAGACCAAGATAGGTGAGCAGATCATGATCAAGACCCAGACAAGGGGGCTCATGAGAGAGCAGCAGAAAGGGGAGGGGGAAGGGAGAAGAGAGGGGGACCTTGGAAGGAAGACGGAGAGAAGCAGAGAGGACTGTGTCTGTGGGACCGGGGAGACAAGAGACCCAGAGAGAGGAGTGAGAGAGATCTATGCAGACAGAACAAGGAAAAGGAAAGGATTTATCTTGAGTAACTTCAGTGCAAGCTGAGAGGACAGAGAGATCCAGCCCATACTCACCTCCCCCATCACCCTTCCCCAGGGAGAGATAAACCCAGACTCACATGGAATCAGTTGTTGGTACACAAGCAAGCTTTCACTTTATTGTTGGCCTGAGCTTAGACTACATGTAGCTCCCCACCCACCCCTGAGGTCTCCTAAGGGTAGCAAAAGGGCTGAGGACCAGAGCCATGGGGGGCATGGGCCTGCCCTGCAGATGTGAGGGGGTCAGAAGGTGCCTTGGTGTGAGTGACGGTGGGTTTGAAGCATCCTCTGTTGGGGGTTGAGGGGGGGTCCACTGGTCAATGATGATAGGAGGGCTCCTGGGTGAGAGAGAGGGTGAACTAAGGGGTCCCCATGGAGGGCTCTGGGGAACCTTCAGTTGTCACTGATGGGAGAATCAGGCATCTCTCCCAGCTTCCCGTTGGGCTTGATGGCTTCCTGGACCTTGTCCACCAGTGATGTCCACTGGCGCTGCAGGTCCGTGGCCAGGGGCTGAAACCAGGCCTTCAGGCGGTCATGAAAGCCCTGCAGCTGGGCCTGGAGCTGGGCTGACTGCTCGTCCACCTTGGCCTTGACCTCATCCATTCGGCTGCGCACCTGGTCCAGGTGGTTCTGCAGGCGCTCCCCTGCCAGGGTGCCGATGTTGGCCATTCTCTTCTTGTTCTGTTCCTGGACACGCTCCAGCAGGGGGACCAGGTCCTTCAGGGAGCTGAGCCCTCTCTCCACACCCTCCTTGGCGCCGCTCTGGTACGTGGCCATGCGGGTCTGGAGCTCTTCATAGTCTCGCCCAATGCGCTTCCTCATCTTCCTCAGGTAGGCAGAGACCCGGTTTCTGACCTCATCTATGTTATGGTTGACCACAGCATGGAACTCTCGGTGGTACTGGGCAAGGCGGGACCCCACATCCTCCATGTCAGCCCCAAGGCGGGCCTGGGCTGCTGTAAGCTCCTTGGTCAGTCGAGCCCGGGTCTCCTCAGTCATGGGGGTCAGCTCCTGGTCCAACTCAGCTTTGTAGGCGTTCAGCTCCGTCAAAGTGTCTGTCATAAGACCCCTGCAGGGAGCAGATAGAAAGCTGGGGTCACTGGAGGTAATCCTATCTCCAGATGAAGGAACTGAGATCCCTCAGAGAGGAGAGGGATCTCACCCACAGTCACAGATAAGAAGGGGCAGAAGCAGGAATCAAGCCCAGAGCTCCGATTCCAAATCCACCTCTGTCCACTGCACTAAATTGGGAAGGAGACAGACAGGATGGCAGTGATGGTGGGCACCCAGAAAAATGGGTATAGAGAGGGGGCAGAGAGAGCAAGAGATAGAAACAGGGAACTGTAAGAGAGAGGAGAATGAGAAAGGGAGACAGAGGAACCACTTCAAGGGGCAGATACATTGGGTGGCCAGGAGCCAGTGAGGCCAACTGGGGAGACCCGAGTGAGAGGTCGTGGTGGGTGGGGATGGTCCTCACCTCAGGTCCTTAATTATCTGGGAACTGTGCACCTCACTTTGCAGGTCCTCAATCCGGGCTTGTAGCTGGTCCAGGTAGCCCCGGAAGTGACCCATGGCTGTCTCCCAGGCCCGGGATGGCTCGGAGTTCCAGAGTTCTAGGTCTATAACTCGTTCCTCTGAAGAAGTCTTGGCTTCTTCCCCCTGGCAGCCTGAGGGGGCAGATAGATGGCCATGAGTGTTGGGGCTCCAGGGAACCCACTCACAGGGGCTGAGTGGGAGAGGAGGGTGGGGAGGGCTTAGCACTTCTGGGGAAGAAGGGGCAAACAGATCTAGGAAATGGGAGGAGACAGATTGTGGGAGTGAGAACAGATTGAAAGACTAAGAGGGATAGATTAGAGGGGCCACTGGGGAAGATATTGAGGGGGAGAGGGAAGATTGGTGTGGACAGAGGAGAGCAGAAACAGAGAGGTCCAGGGAGGGGCATACCAGTCAAGAGGGCCGCCAGTGCCCACAAGGCCCACAGGAACTTCATCTTCACAGCACAGCTAGTCTGTAGAGAGACAAGTCTAGTTGAAGGTAGGGACCACCTTCCTTTTCTATCCTTCCCCACTAATCCCATCAGTCAACTCCCACCAGTAGATAACAGGGAAGCAGCTGCCCCCCCTAAATTCTGTATTCCTAACCCTCTCTGATTATCGGTTAGGGAGCCGAGGTTTTAAACCTGGGGCATTCTAAATCTTAATCTCTTCCCATTGTTGGCCTTTTCCTCAAATTTGGATTCCAAAGTTCGAGCCCTCCCACTTCCTGAATTCCATTTCTCCCATTCAAAATCCTAATCTCCTCCATTGTCTCAAGAAGACCTGAGGGGTGCTGCTAGATAAATATTACCACATCTCCTAATCAGAGGGGCAAAGGAAATTGCCCAATGTCACCCAACCTTGAAAAGAATCCTAGACCTGGGAAGAAGAGCAGAGGGCAACCTAGTTCATCTAAGCCCCTTGTTTTCCGGAGGCCTGGCCTTGCCAAAGACATGACCTGCTTGGGCAGTCATCCTCAGAGGCAGGCTTTGAAGTCTTGAGCCTGCTTTGAAGGCTTGCTGCCCTGCTGTCAGAGGTGGGGAAGCTGCTGTTCCAATCTGATCCCAAGGGTTCTGAGATGCTGCTGCCCTTCACCCCCCTCCATTCTCACTCTCAGGACCCACACATTCCTTTCTGCCACCCAGATCTGGGCCACCTCTTTCTGAATCTGTTGCTCGGTCAGAGTCCCATCCAGAAGTCTGTCTCCCCCATAAGGAATATTACAGGGGCTGCTGCACTTAAGATCTAGGATTGGCATGGTTAAGGAAACTGTCTGGTTCAACCAACCTCCTCATTCTACAGAGGAATTAAGTGACTAGTTCCAAGCCAGACAGGTGTTAAGCCACAGAGCCGATATTGGAACGCAGGACCCCTCTCCAAGTGGAGCTCTTTCCACCATACTCTGCTTTGACATGGAATATTAGAGCTGGAGCAGCCTTTATCCACAGCCCACTGATGGGATCTGCCCGAAGGCGAGCAATCAATTTGTGGCTTGTTTGAAGCTAGTCAAAAGCTGCCAGTGTCTGCATTCCTATTCACCCATCCCCATAGTCTCTTTCCCCTGGGGTTTCTTTACCTTGGCCCCGGCTGCTAAACTGGGGCGTCCTCTGGGGCTGTCCGAGATCCTCTGCTGGGCTGAGTAGGACCCAGGCTCAGTGCCCTCTTCCAGTTATAAGGCTTCAACCCCCACCCCCTCCTCCAGGGCCAGGGCGGACCTGTCACGAGGAGAGCACAGCCCTCCTCCATGCCCCCCTTCCAAGCTTTGGGGGCGGTACAGCAGGGCCGCTCCCCCCTTCAGCTTCCAGCCTATTTTGGGGGTGGGAAGCTGACCTCTCACCGCCTAACCTGACCTGATCCCTACCTCCCAGTTCCAAGGGCTGGACAATGTCCATCCCTAAGCCCCTCATGGGAGGCCTAAATGGAATTCTAGGGTAGGGGGGTGAAGCCCCCCAGCAGCCTCCATCCCTGGGGGATGCTTGTAAAAGAATCTAGACACTTGAATAAGGATTACTTGTCTGGGGGAGGGCCATGGCACCTGGTTGAGTTGGAAGTGGGGGGGGGGGTGAAGAATGGCTTTGGGGACCTTGAGTGGGGCACATAAGCTAGAGACCAGGACAAGATACTCAGGGCCAGCTGTAGTCTTTGTTCTCAGGGCTGCAGGAAGGGTGGAGACCTAGTTCTTTGAAAGGTTGTTTTGTGTGGAGGCAGATTGCTGGATATGAGGGGTCACTGACACACCAGGGGAACACTGGCTTCAGGCCCAGAGGCCCAAGTCTGTTTTTTGGAGAAGGGGAGGGGGCAGGGTGATGACTCAGATGCCTGTATCAGTGGGGGACCATTCCATGAACCCTAAAGGAACAAAACTTGGGAGCCCAAGACTAGCAACGGTTTGGTGGAACTGACCACCCCCCCACAATTCTAAAGGGATGGAGTTGGGAGGGTCTAACCCAGAGCCCCAAAGCTTGGGTATCTCAAGATTAACAGATGGGGAGAATGACAATGGAGAAACAGGAAGTAAGGCATCATGGTACTTTTGGACATTTTAGTTCTTTTTTGGAAGGGGTGGGGTATCTCAGATGCCAGGGTCCTTTTTTTTTTTGCCCTGGTTACCTACTGAATGACCTCTCCCCTAACCCCCAGGATGTTTTGCAGACTCCAAAGCCTCATTCCTTCCCACTACCAGACACAGACTCAGACAGAGGAACAGAAAACTGGCTGCTTAGAGAAATTGCTGTCTGTTCCCACTTCCCGCTGCTCAGAAGGAGGTGAAGGGTTGTGACCCAGAATGACCCTAGGGGGTAGGCATGGACATCAGTCCCTGAAGAAAACTTGTGTGTGTGTGTGTGTGCAGAAAGACCCCACTGGTCCTGGGACTTGTTGGGAGAGGTGTCCCATCTGTGCTTGTGGGGGGCCTCAACCCAACCCTCCACCCAGACATCCAGGACTTGCTTCGTCTCTTCTCAAATAACCAAGACCCACAATCCTGCCTCCCAGCACTAAAAACAGCTTTTTGAGGCCCAACCTCCCAGGACCCAGATATTCCCATTGGCCTGACTCTACAGCCAGAACAAAGTTCATCGCTCTCCACCAGTGTGTGGCACCACAGGGCGAGGGGTCGTGGCCTGAAGTTAAGATCTTCTCCCACTGGTTGAACTGGGGTGGGAGGCAGGGAGACCAGAGAGTAAGAATGCCCAGGACAGAACAGAGGCAAGGGGAGGCAGACACTGAAAGCTGGAAGGGATCTCTGGCCATTAGAGGTAGAAGTGGAAGGGCTGGGATGTGAACACGGCTTCTCAGGCTCAACCCAGAGCCAGCAGCTTTATTTATCCTGGCTATGCAGAAATCCAGGGGAAGAGCTGACCAGGCACACAAGAGTACAAGGGAGGAGGGTGGGCAGAGAGCAAAGCCACCTGTGCCGTCTGAAGGAAGACAGAGAGGAGAGCATGGAGACCCCCCCCAAGCCCCTCCCCCATGTTTACAGATGGCACCTCCTCCCCATTGCTCACTTTTTTAGCCATGTATTTCTGTGGGTTTTTTTCTGTAAAATGTTTTTTTTCCATAACTTATAAACATGATTTACATCGAGGGGGATGGCAGAGGGGCTAGTGGGAGGAAGGGAGAGGCCAAGGGGAATGGACGGATCTGGGGGGCTGGGCTGATGGAGCCCCGTTCTGAGGCCAGCAGGGAGGCAGGGCAGGGACGCCCAGCCCACGCCCCCTCAGCAGACCGGCTCCAAGAGGGGAGGAGAGAGGCCCCACCAAAGATCCTCCCCCATTGTCCTTCCCACCTAGGTCTCTTAGATCTCAGAGCCCCTTCCAGGAATGGGGTGAGGGAACAGGGGGATCGGTTGGTCTTCCAGTATTCTGAAGTCCCTCTCCAAAAACCTGAAGTCTCCCTGGCCACGCCCAAGTTCTCCCCAGATCCTGGGGTCTGCCCCTCTCCTAGCCCTCAGGAGCCTCAAGTGGCCTTCCGCCCCAGCCCGGGAGCGGAGGGACAGACGGGATGGGTGGTGTGGTGGCCTCAGCCTATAGTGAGGCCAAAACCACACTGGAACTTGTTCTTTCGATGATTGAGGAAAGCACCCAGGGCCAGGGTCAAGGGCAGGGGGGGCAGCTTCTTCTCCAGGGTGGCCCCCACAATCCAGTTGCTGTCCATGGATCCTGGGGGAAAATGAAGAGAAGACTGGGTGCGTGAGGGGGACAGGCCCCCGGTGAAGCCTCACCTCCCTTTTTACACATAGACTCCAGGTGAAGAACGGCCCAGTGTGAAGGATTCTGAGGGGGCAGCAGAACGGTTACCTTTGAAAAGAAGGTTGGCCTTGGGGAGGTCCAGTTGGTAGCCAAAGGAGACACTCGTGTCCTGCATTCGGGTGCTGGCTTCAAACTCCACCCCAACTTGAAGCTGGAGAAAACCACAAGTTCAGGCTGGGAGCCCCTACCCTGCCCTCCAGAAGGCCTGTCACTTCTAGCCCCTTTCCTTGCTCTCACCACGCCCTTACACCCTTACCTGGTCACTGGCTTTGTGGTAATATGTAGCATGAGCCCCCGCCTGGCCCACGGTCAAAGTCGCCAACCAGTTAGATGCTTGGGGGGAAAGAGACAAAGATCATCAAGCATCCTGAGACTTTGTGCCTCCCCTGCCCTCAAACAGAGCCCGGCCTCCTACCTGTGTACTTCCCTGCCAGAGACATGACGGTGCCTTCCTCTCCCGGCCTCCGATGATAAACCAGCTCCCCACCCAAGGCCAGGCATGGAGTGATGCTCTGAAGGTAGTGAGCCACTAGGATTCCTGAGACAGTTAGGGGGATGGAGTCACCTCCTGGCACTGTCCTCCCTCCCTCCCTCCCTTCCTGAACCAGGACCCAGAGAGCAGCATCTCTCTTCGGGTCTTCGTCCTTCCCACAGTGACACAGACCTAGAGACTGCTGCCCTCTGGGGAGAGACACTGCCTGTGCCCACCTCCCTCAGCCAGCAGCACTGTGAGAAACAAAGAAGAGATGCACAGACAGAGGGAGATGCTTTCAGAGACCCAGAGATACTATCTCTCTACATCAGAGACCCAGGCACCAGGGAGGATGATGAGGGACGAACACAAGCCAAGAGAAGAACATCGCACCCCACCCTCCCAAGACAGGGCAGAAAGACACACAGAAAACGAAGGAGGACAGGACAGAGACAGCCAAGGCTGGGCCCCGGGGGTCCGCTGCAGGGATATGAGCAGGGCCCTGAGCAGAGCCAGTCACTGGGGTGCTCACCTGAGCCCACCAGCACATCGGGGTTCCCCAGGGTCACAGCTGCCGTGAAGTCAGAGCCCCGGTACTCTCCGTCCACCTGCCAGTTCACAAACTTGGACTGCTGGGTCTGGGGATGGGGAGACAGGCCCTTGTTAGCTGGTCCTCCTGCTCAGGGGCCCGGCCGCCCCCCCGCTCACCAGCAGGGCCCCTCCTCCCCTCGAGCCCCCCCAGGCAGCACATCCCCTTCACCAGCAGGGCCCCTGCTCTCCTAGGGTCCCCATCCAGGCAGCACCCCCCCTCACCAACAGGGCCCCTCTTCCCCTCCCATCCCCCAAGCCCCCTCACCTGCACAGCCATCTTGGAGCGCAGGCCCGGCCCCACCTGGTGGATCACCTGCGCATTGAGGCTCCCGCAGTTGTCCATGTCTCCCACCAGCACTGGGAAGGCCTGCAGGGAGGGGGAGGTGTCAGAGAGGGGCGGAGCTTGCAGGAAGGGGCGGAGCCATCGACCTGGGGGCGGGGCCTCTCACCTCAGTGGGGCTCAGCTGCTTGGTCCCGACATAGGTGACCCCGAAGTGGTAGTTGGAGTCCCCGACGGTACTGAGGGCCACGGTGTGGTTGACCTGGGGTGGGGGACACTGGTCAGTGCAGGCGGGCGGCCCCCCCCCCCCCCCCGCCCCTTCGGCCCCCAGCCTAGAGGCTCACCTGGAAGTGGTTGCTGAGCCCCTTGTTCACTGTGAGCTTCACGCCCTCCATCTGCACCGGGAAGAGCTCTGTGGGGGGCGCTCGGGTTACCTTCGGGCGGTACGGGGCCCCTCCCCTGCTCCCACCCCTGGGCCTGGCGCCTCTTTCCCGAGGGGGCCGCTCTCCCAACTAGAGTCTCCAAGCCTGGAGGGACCCACTTTTACAGGAGAGGAAACAGAGGCCCGTGGAGGACAAGGAACTTGCCCAAGGTCACCAGGCTGGAAGGGGGCGGAAGCACCCCCAGTCCGAGGGCTCTGGGTCAGCCCCCACCTCCATGCTGCTCTAGAGTAAGCTGCCCCGAGGAGGCCGCCAGGGGGCACCTCCAGGCACAGACCTCCAGGCCTGGAGTCGGGAGGAGGTGAGTTCCAATCCAGCCTCAGACACTTCTGGGCCCCAAGGAGCCCCGCGACCTGCCTCAGTTTCCCCAAGTGGCACTCCTGCGCCAGCTCCCGTTAGCACCGTTCCGGGCGCACAGCGAGCTTCTTCCCCTCCTCTCGGCTCCCCGCCCCCTCCCGGCAGAGGCAGCCCCTGGCGGCCGCTCTCACCCTTGCACTTGCGGTGGCACTCCTCGAATGTGCCCGGGTTAGGCAGGCAGCAGCAGGCCTCGTCCTCCGGCGTAGGGGACCCGGACCCGGGACCGCCCGAGACTCCTCCGCGGGCGCCGGACCCCGCGCTCAGGCCACCCATCGGGGGCAGCGTGAAGCCCGGCGGCGGTGGCGGGAGCGGCGGCGGCGCGGCCACGAGGCCCGGGCCAGACGGGGGGGGCGGCCCCGCGGGCGGCGAGCTGGCGGCCAACACGTTGCCCATGATCACCTGCAAGGAAACCGGGGAGAGAGGTCAGAGGTCACCGCCGCCGCATACCATGTGACCACACCGACCCTGGCCGCAGACCACGTGACCCCGACCCCGGCGCTGCTCACTCCGGGCGGCTCCGGCTCCTCCCGGCTTCCGCTCCGCACCCCGATCCCCCGTGCGGGAGGCGTGCCCAAAGCGCAGGCGCAACCCCGGGCCCCTCAGAAAACGGGGCCCATCATTGGCCCGAGGGATCTCTTCGTCATAGGTTGAACTCGCCCGCCCCACTTACACTCGGTTATTATTGGTAGGCCATTGACAGGTCCCGCCCTAATCCTACTCCCATTGCTTAGTCCAAGGAACTGTCTCCTCTGATTGGTCTACGGTTTCTCCATCCCTCGTGCCCAGTGCGGCATTTGTTTCACCAGCCCGCTATCTTCTCGTATTTTCATTGGTCATTCCCCCCGAAGAGCCCACCTTCGTGCAGCACACACTGACCTTCCCACAGAGCGTCCCTTTTCATTGGTTTATGATTCCATTTCTTTTACCCTCCCAAACATCATAAGGTTAGACGTTCGCCCCTTTCATCCCCGACCTTGTCATAGGCCTGCGGTTTCACAAGTCCCACCCTCTATGCTTTCCCATTGGGAGGCCCTCTGAGCTTTCTGTACACTGGCTACGGATCTCCCCACCCTCTCCTCCTCTCACCTCCCCACCGCAGATCGGATTGGCCCGAGGACAAGAGAAGGCAGCTGTTGATTGGCCAGCGGAGCTGGGTACCGGCGGGCGCTGGCCGAGGTAGGCTGTGCTGCGGGGCTTGGGTCGGCAGGTGGCAAGGTCAGAGAGGCATTCCCAGAAGGCACCGCAGGCCCCGACTCGCCGACGATCCGTACTCCTTCCCACTTCCCTCCAGTCAGTCGTGACCCAGAACGCTCTGGTGGGGCCTCTGTTACCCAGACCAGCTCCTTAGGATGCCATTACTTTCCCACCATGCCCCGAGGCTGACTTTCTTTCTCCCCTACCTCTTCCCCCTTTCTGCACGTGGGGGCAACCCCGGGCATGGCTGGTAGCGGAATGCCACCGTTAATCGCCCCTAATTAAATCCAGTTTAGTTCTTACAGCACAACAGTATTCCATTATATGCATATACCACAACTTGTTCAGCCATTCCCTAAGTGATGGGCACCCCTTTAATTTCAAACTTTTTGCCACCACAGAAAGAGCTGCTATAAATATTTTTGTACATGTGGGTCTTCCTCCCACTTCTATGATCTCTTTGGGATATGACCCTAGAAGTGGTATTGCTGGGTCAAAGGGTATGAAATTATAGCCCTTTGGGCATAATTCCAGATTGTTCTCCAGAATGGTTGGTTAAGTTCACAACTCCACCAGCAATGCAGTAGTGTTCCAATTTGCCCACATCCTCTCCAACATTTGTCATTTTCCTGTTTTGTCCTCTTAGCCAATCTGACTGGAGAGAGTTGTTTTGATTTGCATCAAAAGTGATTTAGAGCATTTCTTCATATGGTTATATATATCTTTAATTTCTTTCTCTGAAAACTGCCTGTTCATATCCTTTGACCATTTATCAATTGGGGGGTTTTCATATTTACCTGGAGAGGCTTATACAAACTGATGCTGAGTGAGAAGAGTAGAACCAGGATAAATTTGTATACAATCACAGACACAACATATGTGTGATGACCAACTATGACAGACTGGACTCTTCTCAGCAATGCAATGATATAAGTCAATCCCAAAAGACTCATGAAGGCGAGAGATGCCTACATCCAGAGAAATAACTAGAAAGAACTGAGCTTGAATCCTGATGGAAACAAACTAATTGATCTTTCTCTGTTCATTGTTTGGTTTTATTTCTTCACCACCTTTCATCCCATCTAGTACAATTCGCCTTTGTAACTTGACTAATATCTAATGTGAAAGTATTTGCAGATCCTGTACTGGACTATATGCCGGCGTGGAGGGTGGGAAGGGACATCTGAAATTCAAGGAACTATGGAATTGAATCTTGTAAACCAAAAATAAACAAGTAAAAAAATTTTTAAAAATCCAGTTTAGTTCAACAAGCATATAAGCTAAGCATAAAGATAAGCATATGTACTAAGCAGCCTACTATGTGCCAGGCACTGTCTGCCCCACCCTCTTGGAGCTTTCAGTACAGAGGGCCAAGCTGGTCGCAGATAAGTAAATACTGGGCATTTGCGGGGCGGGTCCCAAGGCATTCATTTGGAGGGGGGGGTGAGGTGGGGGCGCAGGGAACCTGCTTGGACAAAGGCCTGGAGGTGGGAAATGGTAAGTACAATGTGGGAAGAGTGAGGTGAGACCCTTCCTCCCTGCCCTTCAAGGCCAAGCAGAGCACCCAGACTGTGCAGCTGGACAAACAAAGTTGTGTTTATTAGGAAACATTTGTGTAAAAAAGTCAGTTCCCCTCCCCCTCACATCACACCAGGCAGGGGGGCAGGACCAGCTCAGCCAGCCCTTCAAGACCCGCCCCCCCAAGCACTGGCTGTGCCCTCCCTGAGCCCCTGGGGGGTGCCCAGGCAGGCCCGGCCTCTCCCGCCTGCAGGAAGGGCAGGAAGACTGGACAGAGTGCGAGGAGGCCTGCTGCCCAGGGCTCAAGTCTGGGCGCAGGGATGGAGAGGGGCGAGGGGTCACAGTCACTGCGGCTCATAGGGGGCGGGGCCGGCCCGGAGCGGGGAGGGGAGTTTCCGGGCGGTGCTCGGCCCCAGGTCTCTCCCCCGGGGGCGGGGCCACAGCCTGGGCTGGGGGCGTGTCCTCACGTCCCTGCGGGGACTGGGGGAGGGGCCGCGCTGGGCCTTGCTGGGGGCCGGGGGTTGTGGCTCACACATACATGGCCCGGGACATGACGAAGCCCCGGCCACGGTAGGCCTCGGCAGGGCTGTAGGCCAGGGCGTCGTAGATGGGGTTGACCTTGTCCAGGTAGTCTTCGTCTGCCTCCCCTGGCTCCTCCAGGTGCAGGGGCAGGGCGGCCGCCCGCTCCTCCAAGGTGGGCAGCTCGTGGTACCTCGGCGTGTCCTGGGGGGCGGGGAGAAGGTGCGGTGAGAGCCGCTTCCATGCCCCCAGCCTCGGGCGCCCCCCCCTGAGGCCTCACCTGTTCCGGAACAGAGAGGCTGGGCTCAAAGTAGGGCGCCTTCAGAGGGATGTGCTCCGAGCTCCCTAGGGTGAAGAGCTGAGAGGGCTGGGGGCGGAGAGGAGGGGGTGGGACCGGTCAGGGCGGTGGAGGGGGCCCCCCAGGAGGGGTCCCCAGGAGGGCCGGGCTGGGGGGCGGGGGGCCACTTACCATCTCTGGCTCCTCCAGCTTCATCTTGGGAGGCGGAGGCTTGTAGGCAGGAGGCCCTTCGAGCCTGTGGGCAAGGAGCAGAAGGGGGATTCAGCCCGCACCGCACCCTTAAGCTTTGGGGACCCAGCGAGAACCTCCCTGCCTTTTCTGGGGTGGGGGTAGGGCGTGGAGGCCAGTGCCCCAGTGCATCTGGAAAAGGCTTTGGGTTCAAGTGATGCCACGTGATCTCAGTCCACACCGCCCTGAGCTC
Organism: Gymnobelideus leadbeateri; assembly: GCA_011680675.1. Classification (NCBI taxonomy): domain Eukaryota; kingdom Metazoa; phylum Chordata; class Mammalia; order Diprotodontia; family Petauridae; genus Gymnobelideus; species Gymnobelideus leadbeateri. The sequence continues at coordinate 203,552 of WOXC01000179.1, read as the reverse complement.
CTGGTCTCTGACAATGTTCCCCAGCCCCTGCCTCCCAGGATCCCGACACCAACACTGCTGCCCTTAGCCAATGCTGCATGAAGGTGCCTCGGACTCTCACGGGACCAGCAGCTATAATCTGCGGTAAAGAATTGTTTGTGCTTGGGCAGTTGCTAATAAACTGCCGTCACCAGCAATCAGCCGATAACGATATTGATCTAATCTTAGGGGATTGGGGGTTTGCTGTATAGAGAGACTTGAGCAGATGCTTATGGGGAAAGGGTTTTCTAGTAAGTCAAAGAGCAGACTGAGGAGTGTGAGGTGGGGGTGCTGTGGAACCTGCACCTTCTTCCCACCCTCAAGAAGAACTGCCTTTCATTAAGGCTCCCTCATTCTTTCAGGGAGTCCTTCATTCGTCCTACCCCTTTTCTCTACCAGGCAAGTAGAAATTTGGGGAGCCAGAAGAACTAAGCCTAACCCATCAGGGTAAAACTTACTAGCCATATGACCTGGGACAAATCAATTAGCCCTGTTGGCCTCAGTCTCCTTATCTGTAAAATGAGCTGGAAAGGGAAAAGGCAAACCACTCCAGTATCTTGGCCAAAAAATTCCCAAATGGAGTCACAGAGTGTTAGACACAATTGAACCGAATGAACAGTAACAAAAATGTCTGACCATCTCTTCCCTTACCATTCTCCTGGCTCTCTTCCTATGTCTAAAACCAGTCCTTTTTCAGGGTCATCATCTATCTCCTTCTATCTAGGTGTGAGCATTTCTTGAACCCCTGTGTGTGTGTGTGTTTAATTTAACTAATCTTCGTGCAGACTGTGTATGTATGTTCATCTCTCTCCTCCAGGTACTGATCAGATGCCTTAGTATGGCTTGTGTGACCCTGAGTGATTGAAGGTTAATGGCAATCAATCTGTGACAAGCTCTAACAGGCTGAAAGGCCTTTTCATAGAATTGGATGGGATGGGGGACGGGTGGCCTCTATTAACTATTTGAAGACCTCCAAGGAGTGGGACCTACTCTCTCCCAAGGCAGGTCATTTAAAAATGAGAGTATTGGGCAGCTCTGATTGTCAGCGAGTTTTTCCTGACGTTGCCTGAGTCATGGATTCCAGGTCCTTCACCATCCTGACTGCTGTCTTCTGGACACTCACCAGTTTATTCACGTTCTTAAATGGTGACGGCCCAAACAGCCTATGATCCTCCATGGGAGTTCCACTAGTACATTGGGACCACCACCTCCCTGTTTCTAGAAGCTGTTCCCATCTTGGTGCAGCCCAGTGCTGAATTAGCCTTTTGGGGGGCCACATCACACTGCTGACTCATGTTGAATTTGAAGTCCACTAAATCCTGGCATCTTTTTCACAATTGCTGTCTCATCACTGCCTCTAAGAGGTGTGAAGTGGATTTTTTACACTTGATCATTTGTTTCTAGGGAATTTCACCTTATCAGGGTCCTTTTGGATACTGTTTGTCTTCCACTGGGTTAGCAACCCCTCCCAAGTTGTCATCTGCAGATTTTATGAACAACCCATTTGTCTTTATCTAAGTCACTAATAAAAAGAGTTAGTTAGCAGAGGCCAAGCACAAATCTCTAGGACCCTGCACTGGAGACCTGCTGTGCTGACATTGAACCCGGTCTGATAGTCCACCAGTTCTGAGTCCTTTGATTCTTAGAGGGACATGAAGGAGTTTGCATGATTTCATGAGCCAGATGCCCCATCATTTCATGCTGTGTTGTTCACTGCTTGGAATTTCACTGGCAACAAAGAACACCAGGAAGATAATTGTGCCATATGTACCAATATCTGATGTGGAAGATGATGAGGCAGTGAAATTCTGCCAAGACCTCAGTTTTGTTGCTGTTCAGTCATTTCAGTCTGACTCTGTGACTCATTTGGGTTTTCTTGGCAAAGATACTTGAGTGGTTTTCCATTTCCTTCTCCAGCTCATTTTACAGATGAAGAAACTGAGGCCGACAGGGCTAAGTCGCTTGCCCAGGGTCACACAGTTAGTGTCTGAAGTCACATATGAACTCATGAAGATGAGTCTTCCTGACTCCAGGTCTGACACTCGATTCTAGCTAGCCGCCCCTCAAGATCTCAGTAAGACCCTCCTAAATAAGTCAACACAAACTTAATTGGAAAAATATCAAAAGATGGAGAATAGTTAGTGTTGGAGAGGTCAGGGAAAGACTTAGTGGAATTAAGATGAGGTTAAAAAAAAGGAACTAAAATATGCACATCCTTTGACCCAGTAATCTCACATACCCCAATGAGGTCAAACAGAAATAAAGGCTCGACTGCATAATGCCCGTAGCAGCAATTTTTGTGTTTGCTGGAAAACATGTTTAATACCCATCGGTACTGGAAAATGGGGAAACAAATTGTGGAATGTGAATGTAATAGGATAGTACTATGCCGTAAGAAAAAACACATGAACAATTCAGAAGCGTGAAAGACATATAAATATGCAGATAGAAATCGGCAGAACCAGGAAACCATCTATATAATGACTACAACCGGGTATGAAACCGAGTCTGACTCCAGTCACAGCTCTGATGCCCTTAGAGGAGCTGCCAAAGAACTGTGGACTCTATAGAAGCTCCCTGCCTTTGGTTCAGAAATGCTTCCCCATAGTAGGGTCAAGATGTATGTGATGTGACAAATGCTGCATATCCCAAGGCAGTGGAAGGATCTCAGAGGCCAGTGTGCCACAGTCCATGAATGCCTGGGCCATCAGACCAACACGTGGTCACCCAGCCTTTGCTGGATGACCTCTAATGAGGGGAAAACCCACCAACTCCAGAGGGGGCTCATTTGCATAGTGGAAAAGCAGTCATTTTTAGGGAGTTTTTCCTGACATTAAACCTCAGTTGACCTCTTTCCAGTTTCCATCATTCTCTTGCTGGAACCAAAAGCTACCAGGGCCTCTCTTAGTTTCTCTTCTCTCCTGCAGGCTGAACATGCCCACTTTCTTCTGCTACTCACATGCCACCACCTTGAGGAGGCCCTTCACTATCCTGGTCAATGTCCCCTGAATGCTGTCCAGCTTTATTGGTGTCCTCATTGAAATGTGGTGTCCAGGGCTTCCACTGCCCTGTCTTGGATACAACACCTTTCTCTCTCTCTCTCTCTCTCTTTGGGGGGGGGGGGGTGAGGCAAGGCAATTAGGGTTAAGTGATTTGCCCAAGGTCACATAGCTAATTAAGTGTGTCAAGTGTCTGAAATTGGATTTGAACTGACTCCAGGGCCAGTGCTCTATTCACTTTACCACCTAGCTGCCCCAACAACACCTCTCTTAACATGACTGAAGGTCCCATTGGTTTTTTTAGTCACTGTGTACACAGCTGAGTCTGTGGTCAAATTCTACTAAGACTCCCAGAGAGTTTTCTTATGAGCTACCGTCTAACCATTTCTCTTGTACTTTTGAAGTTAATTTTTTGGAACCAAATGTGAGAGTATATACAGGTGTCCCAAAAGTGAAAACAAATAAATAAAACAAGCCTTAAAGCCTTAAACTACACCTAGACTTTTGAAACATCTTCCTGGAAAGATTTTTTTGAATTCTGACTTGGCCAGCCACAGTATTTATTACCTATCCCTCCCTGCTTAAGGAAGTCTATAAATACAAGCATGCCTCTGTCCAAATGACTGATAAAGATATTCAGCAGCACAGATCGGCGGGTCGCCACACCAGAGCCACCCTCCCAAGCAGACATCCAAACTGTTAATATCTACTCTTGGGATCCAACCATCAACTCAATTCAATTCAATGGGTCCTCATGTCCAACCCACTGTCTTTGTCTTTTCCACAAAATTAGGATGAGATTACTTAGTGGAGACTTTATCAAAGGCTTTGCCAAAATCCAGTTAAAGTATATCTAAGGCAATCTCCTGACCCACAAGTTAAGTAATCTTGTTAACAAAGCAAGAAAGGTTTGTCTGATGACTCCTTAATTAAGTGTCATGTTGGCTAGGGTTTTTCTTTTATGATCACTGCTTCCTTTTCTATGTTTATTAACCATTCTTTAATAATACCTTTTAGAATTTTGCCAGGAATCAAAGTCAAGCTCACTGGTAGCTAGGTGGCTTAGTGGATAGAATGCCAGGCCTGGGGTCAGGAAGACCTGAGTTCAAATCTAGCCTCAAAACCCTAGCTATAGTGACCCTGGCCAAATCATTTAATGTCTGCCTCATTTCTTTAACCATAATGGGAGGGTTGTGAGATCATTTAAGATAGGATTTGTAAAGCACTTGGCATAGTACTTCACACAGAGTTGGTCCTCAGTAAATAGTTGTTCTCTTCCCTTCTCCCCGACCCATTGGAGAGTCCATTCTCTCTTCTGAAAAGCAGGCAGTCCTTCTCTAATGTTGTGCTCAGGTCTCCTTTTCTTCACAATCTTTCAACCATAGTGGTCAACTTTATCACTTCTTTCAGGATGTAGTTCTTCTGAGACAAGCGACCTGAAATTATCTATGGCAGCAACAAAGCCCTCTCTGTTGCCTCACTTATCTTGGACATCTCCCCCCAGTAGCTATATTTGTCCTGTTTCTAGTTCAGAGATTGTTCTCTTTGGCAGATAAAGTAAAAACAGAACAAGAGATGAACAGTCCTGCCTAACCCTCTGTCCCCCGTGTGCCCATGGCAGCCACCCTCTCTGGTCTTTAGTGCCTTTTGCCCCAACAGGGCTTAAAAAACAAGCGAACCCTATGTTGTCTCTGTCTTCCCTTAATGCCCCAGCCAGACTAAGCTCCAACTCTCTCATCACTGTTCCTAAAGCATCCCCACACCCTTTCATATATAACCTGCCTGGTGCCTGTCTTTGCTCTCATGTTCTGCACTGGCTGGTTGGCCCTCCCTGGATCCATTTCATCAGAATTGTTTCTCTTCGTGCCTAACTTAGCACCCTCCTGATGCTCCCTCAGAACCTTTGGAGTGTCACTGTCTTTGGTGTGTGTCAAACTCCAGGAGGGAGCAGTCACTCCCTCCAAATTCCTGAAATTTCTAGTCCAGAAACCTGTTCTTTCTTGTTGGTGAGAATCAGACCCAGAGTCAAATTTCCCCTGGTTGGTTCTTCCACCTTTAACTGGATCATTATGGGAAGTCAGGAAATGAGTTCTGCTTTCAGTACCAGTGGGTGTCTGGCAGGCCCAACCAGCCCGTCAGGCGTCCAGTGTGTGGGCCCGGCCTGGTGGCTGGTTCTGCCCAGGGCATCTGTAGCCAGTGACACTCTTTCTGCTCCCTTTAACCTTCACCCAAATGTCCTCCTTCCTTCTGAATCAAGTGGATACGTCCAGCCCTCAATTCAGTCAACACTGCCTCCTTACAGGAGGATTTATATAGTTTACTTCACTTGTTGCCCTAGTGTGTACATGGACCATTGAGGTTGGCATCTTCTCTACAACTCAGTAGTCTTAGGCAATGGCCTGGAGCACGTGACTTATCCAGGATCATACAGCCCATATGTGTCAAGTGAACAATGTGCCTTGAATGCAGGTCTCCCTGGAAGACTGTATCCCCTACCTCAAGCTGCTTTTCTGTGAGCTTTGTTATCAGCCCCTGTTGGGTGCTGTACCACTTTCTGCTCCCTGGCCAGGGCTCTCATTCCTCCTTTAATCTGGGACCCCACCTGGTTACTAACTTAACTTCCTCCACAGACTTCCCAGAAATACTTTTCTGAGTCTTCTGCCTTCAGCAGGCAGGAGTGAGAGAAGCCAGCTGGGCCTGTGATGTCGCCAAGGCGTGGGCAGGAGTAGCGGCTCACCATGGGGGCCTCCCTGAGAGGCACTCGTGCCCTGACTCCTTGTTGGCCTCCTTTGCTTCCTGGGGGATCTGTGAATCTCCCCTCCGCCTTCTCTGAGCTGCTTCCTCAGACCTCTGTCCTGCCCCTGAGCTCCAGATCTTGGGTGGGCCTTCCACCCGACACAGGCCAGGATTCAGGATTCACGTCTGCATCTGCACCCCCTTGCACAACACAAGTGCCCAGCCTCTTGTCACCTCTCCCCTCCGGAGACGACTGCAGGTCTCCTGGCAGATCTCCCTGCTTCCACCTGTCTCTCACATACAAATCGGTGTTCTAAGGCTCAGCTCTGACCTTAATCACTCCCTTGCTCTAGAAGCTTGGGTGGCTCCCTGTTGCAGCTAAGATAAAACAACCGCTTCTGTTTAGTACTTCAAGCCCAGCATAACTTGCCTTCAGTCTACTTTCCCCAGCACTCTCACCTTATGTTCCCCCTTATGCACTCTAGGCAGCTAGGTGGCACCACAGTGCATGGGGGGGGGGCACCTGAAGTCTGGAAAACTCATCTTCCTGAGTTCAAATGTGGCCCCAGTGACCCTGGGCAAGTCACCTCACCCTATCTGCCTCAGTTTCTTCAACTGTGAAATGAGCTGGAGAAGAATATGGCAGACCAGTCAGTATCTGCCAGGAAAACTCCAAAAGGGATCAGAGGGTCAGACACAACTGAACAGCACACATGCTGTGTTGCAGCTAAACCAGCTCCCATCTCTCCCCTCTGGGCCTCTTCCACAGGTGAACCAGTAGACATTTGTAGGCTGCCTTTTATACTCCAGGTGATGTGCTAAGAACTGGAGAGAAAAGCAAGAGCAAGAGCAGTCCCTTCCCTTGAGGAGAGATGTGAATGCCACATACCTGCATAGCAGACACACATGGGGCACATGCTGAATTTTACGAAAACTGGGGCTAGGGGGGAGGCACCAGGAAAGGCTTCCTGCAGAAGGCAGCTTTGGAGCAGAGTCTGAAGGAAGCCAGGAATGGGGGACGGCCCAGTGTGTGTGTGTGGGTTCAAGAATCTGCAGGAGAGCCTCGATTGTGCTGGGGAGAGTGCTGGGGAGGGGGGAAAAGTCTTTTTTTTTGTTGTTGTTTGTTTTTTGTTTTTTTTTGGAGGGCAGTTGGGGTTAAGTAACTTGCCTAAGGTCACACGGCTAGGTTTTTGTTTGTGTGTGTTAAGTGTCTGAGGCCGCATCCGAACTCAGGTCCTTCTGACTCCAGGGCCGGTGCTCTATCCACTGTGCCACCTAGCCGCCCCGAGAATAAAGTCTTAAAGACCTCTCCAGTGCTAAGGTGAAGGGCCACTTTGCACCAGAACTGGCAGCCCTCTCCACCACTACCCTGAATTACTTTGGGACTCACAAAACATTCTTCTGTGTACACACTGTTTACTCATAGATGCAAAACTCCTTGGGGGCGGGAATTGTCTTGGCTTAATCTTTGTCTCCCAAAGTGCTAAGCACAAATGAATTTAATTCCTTCCTGTTTTTTTAGGAACCCCTTAATTGTCTCTGCTTCTTTTGAATGCAAAGGGGCATTACCCAAAATTCTCCTTCTGCTATTCCAGGAAGGAGAAAGGCTTGCCCTTTGCCTGCAGATAAGAGTCATTGCAAAATCATCCCTGATTAAAACTAGAATCTAAAGGGTGCTGTAGATGGCCTCTTAGGCAACTCAGGAATGGCTGAATAAATACCTTTATTTAACTTGGAATGTGAGGGAGCGTTGTTGTGTCCTAAGAAACCATTCCAGGGAATGCTGAGTAATATAGGCTGATCCAGAGTAAACAAGTTACCCAAGGACAACCACACTGTAAAGAAATGGACTTAAGTGCTGATCAATCAAAGCGAGGCCCAACTTGGGCCCCCATGCCCTGACACCTACCTCTGGAAAGACAGAGGCAGAGACTGATTTTTGGAGACAACCCACTGGGGCCATTCTTCTTGCTTGACTGGGCTTAGTAATTATAGTTTCATTTTCCTCCTTTCAGTTAATTAAGGAAGATGGGGGGGGGGGTAGGGATAAAGAAGAAAAAAGGGGGGGGCAAAGAGATACTTTAAAAAGCCACAGAACAGAACACGGATGTTTAGAAGGAAGCACAGACAAGGAGAGCAGTTTTGAAAGTAACAGATAATGGGGCGGCTAGGTAGTGCAGTGAGGGCCCTGGAGTCAGAAGGACCTGAGTTCGGATCCGACCTCAGACACTTCACTTAATGCACACACAAATAAAAAAAAAAAAAAACCTAGCCGTGTGGCCTTGGGCAAGTTACTTAACCCCAATTACCCTCCAAAAAAAAAAAGTAACAGATAAAATTGATTATTTACTTTAAATGGAGATTCACAGTTTCATATAGAATTCTGCCCTCTTTAGGTGTCAAAAAAATCTGAGCAGACTTACTTTGCTCTATGTGTCCATTACAAGGGAGACCTTCAGCAATGGTTTTCCTTAGCACTAGATTCCCACAGAATAGATCAGGGCATACCCCAGACTTGTCACACTCCTTTTATCTTTTTAGTAGCCCGATAATACCTAGATAAACACATCCCATCCCCTCCCTCCCCCCCCTTCACAGGAATCTATCATTTCCTTTCCTTCTTCATCTCAAGTCCTGCTTGGTCTGCTTGGGTCCTGCCCTCTCTTTTCCTCTGGTCCTTCAGCTCAAGCCTTTGACCTCCTTAAACTTGAAGCCTTCAACTTCTCAGTCTCCCAAGTTTTCTTTACTTGTCCCCCTTACCCATCCCCCCTTCCAACCAGTCAATAAACACAGCACCTATTCTAGGGTTACAAAGAAAGGCAGAAATACGGGGACGGGACGGGGGTGGGGCGCCGCGAAGACAATGTGCAAACAACGATGTATAAACAAGCTATCTGAAGGATAATCAGTAGTGGAAAGTACTAGAATGAAAGGGGATCAGGAGAGGATTCCTGCAGAAGGTGGAATTTTAGCTGGGTCTTAAAGGAATTCAGGAAAAAAGGAAAAAAAAGGAGTCCAGGGAAGACAGAAGGCAGCGATGAGGAAGGATTGTGGCCATGGACAGACAGGGAGTGAAAATGCCGGCAATCAGGTGATGCGAGGAGGTCAGCATTACTGGACTGCAGAGTGTGTGAGGTAAGAAGATTGGAGATGGGGTACCAGGATATGAAGGGCTTTGAATACCAAACAGAGAATTTTGTACATATTTTGATACTGAAAGTGGTAAGGAGCCACTGGAATGGATTCAGTTGTATGCACGCGCGCACACACGACCATGCACACCCTAGCTTTAGGAAGATCATTTTCAAGATTCCAAAGCCCTTTAGTCACCTTCAAAATTCTCTTTTCTTATTCATGCTAAATGTTTTTCTCAACCTTCTAAAGCTGGGCACCCACCGTTAGTTAGCTGGTTCCCAGTCTAGTAGTCATTTCTGACTCATCTATCTGTGTACAGTCAGACCATTAAAATTTTAAAGCAAAGATAAAAATCAACAGTGGGTGAGAAGATACAGTATGAAACTGAAATGAGTTGTGGGCCTGTTTAAATAGGCCGCATTGAAGTCGATTCCAAAGTTGATAAAATAAAATGATTGACTAGATTATTACTATTTCCTTTAACAAAAAAATTTTTTTAAACTTATGTGACAGTAAATTTACAATGAGGAGACCAAAAGAGCCTAGAAATGATCAGCCAGCAAAGGGTCTTGCAGCCAAATAGGGAAACATGACAAAGGAAACACTGGTTTAGTATAAACTCATTAGCAAAATCTTATTGAGGAAAGTGGAAGACTTTAAAAAATAATGAAAAGATGAGAACTAATAAAGGTGGGGAAACAAACCTAATTAAGCTACATCAAATTGAAGGATGAAACTGGAAAGCCAACAGATCTGATAAAGATTTTTCTAACAGACTCTTTCTTTCCCACTGGAATTACATTAGAACTTAGCATCACAGTCTCTCATGTGCTACAAGAAGAAAGGAAAAAGTCATATTAAAAAAACAAACCCTAAAACCAGAATAATTGAACCAGACCAAGAATACAGAGAAAAAAAATGCATTTTGGCATGATGCAGTTTTCAGGGTGTTGAGGGATAGGTGCTTTTAAGATATCTGAAAGAGGGGGCATTATCCACTATATGACTATTAAAAAGCATTTGATTCAGGAGAGCAAAAGGTGACCATGAAGGGCCTTGGATGTGAGGATAGAAAAAGCTATAATGAGAACTAATGAAAAAGCTGGGGAAAGGATGTGTAATAGACAGGGTATACACAGAAAACAATCCATGCTGGAGAAGACACAATTGTCAGGAAGGTTTCTGAAGGAGAGGAAGATTGGGAAGAAAAAAAAAATTCAGGCTCTAATAATAGCAGACCACATCTTTACCATCATACAATTTGATTTAGAGATATAGATTCTGACTAGGGCTTTGTGCCAGGGCCAGGCTTAGCCCTCTGCTATACTTTTCATTGAGTTGCTTGGTCCTGACTGGAGGGTGCTTCCTGCTGCCCCTTTTTGGCACCCCCAAGGTTCCTACCCTGGAGCTTTCTTGGAGGATTTCTCCTGTTTTTGCTTGTTCCTCCTCCCTTTCAGGGATATGTGTCTGACAGTCTCTGGAAGAGCAATAGGACCCTGACATATGTTGGCATTTAGGGGGCCACCTTTCCAGTTGCACTGGGACTTCTCAATGACCTACTGTGCTGTTCTGGGGAAGTTGCTGTATATATTTGGATTGTATTGGATTTCCTGATGGCTGCTGGGTCTGGTGTGAATTTCAGGGTATTGCTGAAGTTTGCTGATGGTGGTTTGCCTCCCATGTAGGTAGCCATCTTGACTGGAATCCTGAGATGAGAATGCAGGATGTCACCACACTTCCATTATTGTTGATTATAAAAATCTAGACTTGGTAGAACCAAATGTCACCTTAAAGACTCTCTTCCAACAAAGTGTCTCCTAAGCAAATGTAAATGTTATGTCAGATTCCTTGAGAAATAGTTATTGCAATAGAGATGAATTTGAATGTCTGACCATTATTACCAGGTAATGTATATCATGGGGAGGCTTTCTGGGAGATCTGATAAAAGAGACCAAGGTGAGGAGGATTTCCCTGTTTCCAAATAACATTTTATTGCTTGCAATAAACAGAAGTGGAGAACTTGTGGCCTTTTAGGTCCTTGGCTTTTGACTGAGTCTAAGTCTGTGAAGCTTGGATTCAAAGGGCCACACTTGAGGACCTAGAGGGCCACATGTGGCCTTGACCACAGGTTCCCCACCCCTGTACAAAGCCAAGAAGTATTAGTGTAGGGAATCTGCAAAAATGCTGATTGAGATAATTAGCTTCAGTAGAGTTGTAGGATACAAAATAAACCCCCAAACTCAACATTTCTTTTTTTTTTTTTGCAGGGGGGAAGGCAAGGTAATTGGGGTTAAGTAACTTGCCCAAGGTCACACACACAGCTAGTTAAGTGTCTGAGGTCAGATTTGAACTCAGGTCCTCTTGAATCCAGAGCCGGTGCTCTATTCACTGTGCCATCTAGCTGCCCCTCAACATTTCTATATAATAATGATGATAAAAGTCAAGGGACTAATTAATAAAAAAAGAAATACTATTTCAAACAACTACAAAATGCATAAAATATTTGGGAATCACTCTACCAAAGCATACAAAGAATGTGTATAGATTCAATTACAAAGTGCTCCTCAAAGATATAAAGAACTTAAATAACTGGAAGAATATTCACTGCTCATGGATGGGCTGTGCCAATATAATAAAAATGACAATACTACCAATACCAATCAAGTTATCAAAAGGATACTTTCCAGAACCCAGTAACATAACCAAGTTTTGTTTGGAAATATAAAAGATTTGGAAATCAAGGGAAATAATGAAAAAAATTAGAGATGAGCTATTAGACTTCACCCTCATCAAAATAATCAGATAATACTTTAAAAATTCAGAGGTAGATAGAATAGACAAGTGATGGGAAAAATGGGACTTAAAAATCCTGTGTGTAATAAAGTACACAGGAAAGAACTCTATTTGATAAAAAAACTTCTGGGAAAATTGCAAAAGAGTCTAACAAAAATTAGGCTTACAACACCACCTATATTCCACAATACATTCTACATGGATATGGGAATCTTAATATTAAACATCATAACATTAAGAAAAAAACTAAAAGAGAAACAGATTAGATTACCTTTCATAGCTATGGGCAGTAGACACATTCATAACCAAACAAAGGATAAGGAAAGATAAGTTAGATGGTTTTGATTACATGAAACTTAAAAATTCCTGCCCAAACAAAATTAATGTACCAAGGATAAGGGAATTGGTCAAATGGGGGGAAAATCTTTGTATTGAAGTTTTAAAATAAGGGTTAGATATCGAAGATATATAAACACCCAATAGAACAAAAGCCATTCCCCAATAGTAAAACAGGGGATGTAAACAAACAGTTCTCCAAAGAAAAACTGCAAACTATTAATAACTATATGAAAGGATACTTCAAATCACTAGTGTGGGAAATGCAAGTTAAAACAAGGTTTCACCTCACACCCTAGAAACAGACAGATATAAAAGATGGGAAGAGTCAGTGTGGGAGAGGTTGTGGGAAGGTAGGCACGTGGGTACAGTGTTGGTGGAACTATGAGTTAGTATAAGCATTTTGGAATTGGTCAACATATTAAATAATCAATTAATCAAATAAAGTAACTAAAATGTTCATTTTCTTCGACCCAGAGACTCTACAACCTGGTTTATACTCCCAGGAAGTCATTGATAAGAAAGTCCTCACATAGCAAAATGGTTATACCAATATTTTTGGGATAGTAAAGAATTGGAAACTAGATACCCATTTATTGGGAAATGGCTAAATAAATTATGGTATATGAATATAATGGAATATTACTGGGCTATAAGAAAAGATGACCATGGAGAATACAGGGTATGAATACATTAAGTGATGAAAAATGACGTAGAGGCAGCTGGGTGGCGTAGTGAATTGAGCACTGGCTCTGGAGTCAGGAGGACCTGAGTTCAAATCTGGCCTCAGACACTTAACACTTACTAGCCGTGTGATCTTGGGCAAGTCACTTAAGCCCAATTGCTCAGCCTTCTCTCCTCCAAAAAAAAAAAATGATGTAAGGTGAGCCATGGAAACATGCCACATGACTGCAATAATGTAATGTAAAGAAGTACTTTGTGTCTTTAAACATAATTATCTTTTTATATATTTAAAAATAATATCTGTGACTCTCTGGAATAGGGAGAAAGGGATATTGAGAAAAATTCTGGTTATATAAAAAAACAAGGCATGGATCAAATCTATTTTTAAGAAAATGGACCACAAAAAGAAGCATTTGAATAGAAAAGAAATTATTGCAAGAAACCCCTGCATGGGATCGATAAACCTCAAAAGAACTTGGTCTCCCTGTCTTCACAGGAAGAATAGGTTGGTGGAAAAGGCTCATTTTTGAGCCTGAGAGGCACCTGAACAAGTGTGCTGGAAGATCTCGGAAAGACACAGAAAGTGGACAGTGCTTTGGGCCTACGATCAAACACATATAACATTACATTTTAAAACTAGAACTTGCAGGGATCCTTATGTCCAGTGTAGTGGCCCCGTTTCTGTATGAGTTCAAGGCCCTTGCTATATAGTGTCCAAAGAATGTCTTCCAAGGGAGGCCTGCTCTGAGGGTTTGTAGAGGGGTAGGGTGGAAAGGAAAATAACAGGCCATGTAAAGGCCATTGAGAAGAATGAAATACAGGATATTAAAGGATGGCGTAGAATCCAAACAGAAACACATGGCCCACTGCTGGGAACAGCCACATCGCTAATGTAATAATACAGAATAATATTACATTAAACCTCATTGAAAATACTTTCTCTCCCACAATTTCCGTCATAGCCAAGCTGAACCTAGAGGCCAAGCCCTGAACTTGACAGTACACCATTTCCTAGGTCACAGACACAGCCTCCTCCTCAGTCCCCACCTAGTCAGTACCTTCTTCCTCCCCCAAATTATTTACATTTCCTCCTCTCTATGGATGCTGATCCTCTCAGTAGAATGCAAGTTCCTTGAGGGCAGAATTTTCCATACCCAGTTCTATCTTTTAAACAGCTCTTTGTTGAATTGGACCTAGAAAGGCAGAGCTGGGAAGGCTCTTAGAAACCAGCCCTAGTCAGTTTCATTTTTCACTGTTACAGTTCTGTTCAATCATGGACCCCGTGGACAAAAAGTTTCACTGTATCACCTAGCTTCCATATCATACTAGGGGAAAGCAAAGACAGAGAAGGGAAGGGACTTGCCTGAGGTCACAAGGGGTGTCGTTCTTAGAACCAGGACTGGAAGCCAAATCAAGGCGTTTCCCACCATACTTCACTCCCGGCCGCCCCCTTTACTTTCCCTCGGAGTCACTCACTCATCCTCTTCTTCCTCAGGCCTTCCCTGTAGCTCCTCCTCCTTGCGCTGTTGCCGGCAGATTAGGATAGCAGTGGCAGCCACGGCCAGAGCAATGATCGCTGCAATGATGCCACCAATAATGCCACCAGTGGCACCAGCACCCGCTGTGTCAGGGGACTCTGCCAGAAGGAGAGGGACAGTGAGGTGGCCGTGGTGGGGGAGGGGGCACCGAGGAAGGCTCAGTCCCTTCTCTCCCCCCCCCCTAGTTCTGCCCTGGCTCACTGGGTGACTGGAGATTTCACTTACCCTCTTTGCTCCTCATTTTCCCCATTTGTAAAATGGACTCGGCCATCTCTAATGGGCCAGCTTGGCCAGTTTATACTCTTACATCTGAATTTCACTTTAATATAGAATCAGGAGACCTAGCTGTCCATTCCAGAGCTGCCTGGGTGACTCACCACTTGTGGCCTTGATCAATCCACATCATCTTCTGAGTTCTACCCAGTCCCCCTTCCCTTCCTCTTTTCCTTCTACTTATAAAGCCAGGGTCCTAAAAGGAAAATCTCCCCTCCCCCCCATCCCAGGAGCTTGAGCTAACAAAACCTTCCTGTCCCGAGGTGAGTCACTGAAAGTCCCCTATGGCCACCACCCCGCATGACTTGGGAGAGAACAGAAAGAAAAAGGGAGGGAGAGGCTTAGCAGTCTATAATGCTGATGCAGGCTTATAAAAGGGGAGGGAGGATAGGAAACCACCACCCTTCTCTGGGCTTCAGCCATCTGCCCACACCCCCTTCATGGAGTCTAAGCCCCCACCCCCCCAGTCATCACTCAGCGACTCAGGCTTCTAGCCACCCTCCTCTTCCCAGCAGCTTCAGTCCCAGGCATCCTGTCCCCTCTTAGGACTCCAAGGCCTGTTCAAAGAATCAGCATTGACCCAAAATGTCTGGCCCCACCACACCTCCTTCCAGATATCCCAAGTCCCCAACCTCCCTTACTCAGGGCTGTCTCCCTGCCCCTCCCAGAATCTACCCCCACCAACCCTCACTTAGGGACCTGGGGATCTGCCCCACCCCCTCCCACCCACCTTAGAAATGGGACAAAGCACAGAACTCCCCCTCGTTCTTCCTCAAAGGTCCTTTATTGAACCCTTGGGAGCGGGATGGATGTGTTGGGAGGGGAACCCTATATGAAAATATAGTCTCTTTGAGTCTCCTCCCCAGTCTCCCCTGGGGGGGACAAAACAGAAAGGGAGATCTGAAGCTCCGCTTTCATACCCTATTATGTTTTGAGAGCATAGGAGGTAGAGAAGCCAAGTCCAGTGTATTAAACATGCCCCCTCCACCCTCTCCCCCACTTTCCCAGGTCCCAGCCAGGCCCCGCCTCAAATTCCAGGAACCAAGGGGTGACAGATGAGCTCCCACGTCTTTCCAGTCTGACCAGCCCATCCAGTGTTTCCCTGGGGTTTCGGATCCCTGAGGGAGGTAGGAGGAGGAGAGGTGTATATGTGAGATTACTTGGCCCCAGTCCAAGAGGGTGTGCATGATGCCTTGAGCCAAACTCAGGTCTCTCCAGGGGGTGAGAGGTGGCTATGTCTTGGTGTCACACATAGACTGCCCTCCGGGAGATGAGGGAGCCATCCAGCTGGGACTCCATGTCATCCTCTGCCCCTGGCTGGGGCAGCATGAGCCTTCCCTCCTCCTCCTCCTCCTCCTCTTCCTCCTCATCCTTCTTGGTTGGACCAGGGGCTGGGGGGGCCCAGAGGACTGGCCCCCCATTGCCGAAGACCTGGGTCTTGGGGTCATAGGAGCCACCAGCTCCTCCTCCTCCTCCTCCTCCTCCTGGGCTCTTCCTTCTCCGTCTCCTCAGCAGAATGAAGGCCATGGCCCCCCCGGCCAAGAGCAGCAGCAGCAGGGTCCCCCCCACGGCCCCCCACACCACTGGACCTACATCTCCTGTTGAGGCCCGGGGGGTGTCTGGGGAGAGAGAAGGGGTGGACAGGGGGGGAGAGAGAGAAAAAAAGGAGACAGGGTCAGGAGGGGGAAACAACGGGACATGGGAGCACATGAGGGAGAGGACATGGGGCCCTGGGGAGAGGGGAGAAAAGAGGTGACTGGGACTGAGAAAAAGGAGGAAGAGGGTGAAGGGTGGCAGAGAAGGCAGGGAGAAGAAAGCTTGTGTTGGAAGAGAATGTGATGTGAAACAGTGGAGAAATAGGAGAAATACTGGAGGAAGAGAAGGCAGATTTGAAGGGAAGAAAAGCAAAGGATAGGAGGGAGAAAGGCTGGGTGGGTAGTAGAAACCAGATGTAAAAGAAGAATTGGAAGAAAGGCAAAGGGATATAGGATGGGGGAAAGGGGATAAGGAGAAGGGAGATCCCGGGGCGGTGACGGAGGGGACAGAAGGAAGATGGCGCTGGGGGCAAGAGAGAAGGGGTGATATTGGAGAGGGAGGAAGAGGAGAGGAGAGAGATGGCATTGGGGGGAGACAATGGGATGGCACAATGTGGGTAAGAGGAAAGGAAGGGGGGGAGAACCCTTGGCCATCACTTTCTCCCAGACAGCCTTGGGAGCATCTACAAGGGAGTCAACATAACCCCACAGCTCCCCTAGTGGCAGCCAATGCTATCGCAACCACAGTGCCTTAGAGGGGAAGGGGTTTTCCTGAAGTTACAATAAATGAGGATGAGGTGGGATTAGAGCCCAGGCTTCCCACGGCCAGCCCAAGTGTCTTTCCAATGCACTGGACTTTTGGGGAATGGGAAATATATACAAGTGCTAATGGAATGAAAGGGGAGGAGACCACCAAGGGGGAAGAGGAAGAGGAACAGTAAGGATAAAGCAAGAAGGGGAGGCGAAGAAAGGTGTCATGGATCCCAACCTTGGGAAGAGGCAGAGGGAAGCTGGCGATCGGAACTCTACCCTCCCCCCACCCCGGCCCCACAGCATGCAGCCCATAGAGCACCTCTCCTCGGCCAGTTCAGAGGAGCCTACAAAGATGCCACCCAATCTGCTATACCTGAAGCATGGCTGAGGAAAGCCCTCAGGCGCATTGGGGCAGGGGAATGCACTTGGCAAGCCTGAGCCAGGCCTCTGTGTCTGGGCTGAGGGAAGGGGGAAGGGGATAAACGTGTGTGGGGTGTGCCATGGATGTGCTGGGCATTGTGGTAAGCCCTTCATCTCTCATTTCATTCTCACAGCGACCTTGGGAGGTGGGTGGTTTTTAACCTACATTTGACAATTGAGGAAACTGAGGCAAACAGGGTAAGTGCCTTGCAGGGACACACAGCCACTAAGTGTTAGAGGATGGATTTGATCTCAGGTTGTCTAGACTCCAGGCCCAGTATTCTGGACCGGATAGCCTCCATTGGCTTGTAACTGGGAGTTGTCAGGTCTCCCTGGGAAGGTCACTCTACAGAACAACAGGACCAAAAGGTGGGAGGAACTTCAGAGGTTATAGTTCAGGTCCTTTTATTTTAATAGGGGGAAACTGAGGCCCAGAGAGATGGAAGCAATTTTCTTGTTACAGGTGGTCAGTGGCAGAGCAGAGCATTTGAACCTGCCAGGTCTTTGGGCCACTGGCCTGGGTTGTCTCCCCTGGGTGCGTGCATCAGTTGTTCCCAATCTCTCTCTTTGGGCTTGTCTCACTCTGGCCAAGAGGAAAGGGTCCAGTGACACCTGCATCTCCTACCTTATTTCTAAGTGAATCTCTTCTACAAGCTGGGCTATTTGGGTATAAAGTTTTCACAATCAGATCTCTGAAAATGCAGAAGACCACCATTTAAATTTAACCTGCACTGTTAACATTTTCTCTGTCACTTAATAAATCAAACTGTGTCTTGGCATTTGACAGTTTCTAGGGTGGAGCTCTCATAGGCCAATAGGGGCTGGCTCCAACCCCTTGCCTGTAGGCTGTGTACGAGGAGGGGGTTGCTGTATCCCTGGGGAAGTGTCTGTGGATAGGTCACTCCAAACCTGGATTTCTATAGGGGTGTGTGTGACTAGGTACCTGGATGTCTTTAGGAAAAGCCTCTTCCCAATGTATCTCTGGGTTGTAGGTGGCATCTCTGTGTGACTGTGGGTCCCTACTGATGCTGCTAAGTATTCCTTTTATGGGAGGTACAAGGGGCCAGGGCTAACCAAGACCAGTCTGTTGGCTGTAGCTTCACTGCCTCAGTGGTGCCCAGGATGGCCTGTTTGGCAGATGCCTGAGGGAGGATCCCCATAGGGCTAGGTGAGAAGCTACAGCTGTTAGATTGTAAGCTCTTTGAGAGCAGGAACTTTTGTGTCTTTTGTGTCCCCAGCATAGGGCTAGATGACACACAGTGCTTAATGTTTATCAACTGCTATCATCAGTCTTTAGCCCTCAGAGCCAACAAAGCCTTTATTTTAAGGAAAAACTAGCCTAGTCTGCATCCAGGAGAGACTTAGAACATCACTGCTCCTACCACAGGGGGGGTAGCCTGGGGGACTGTGATAGCTTCTCCATGTTGTGTCAGTGAATAAATGTCTTTGGTGTGTGTATGAGAGAGAGAAAGAGACAAAGACAGAGGGAGACAGAGACACAGAGAGGAGAGAGAGAGAGAGAGAGAGTGTGTGTGTGTGTGTGTGTGTGTGTGTGTGTGTGTGTGTGTGTGTGACAGAGACAGAGAGGAACAGAGAGAGTATGTGTGTATGAGAGAGAGAGAGAGAGACAGAGATGGACAGAGACACAGAGAGGGACAGAGAGAGAGAGAGAGAGTGAGTGTGTGTGTGTATGTGTGTGTGAGACAGAGACAGAGAGACACAGAGAGTATGTGTGTGTGTGTGAGAGAGAGACAGAGATGGACAGAGACACAGAGAGAGGAGAAAGAGAGAGAGAGAGAGAGTGAGTGTGTGTGTGTGTGAGACAGACAGAGAGACAGAGAGAGAGTATGTGTGTGTGTGAGAGAGAGAGACAGAGATGGACAGAGACACAGAGAGGGACAGAGAGAGAGAGAGAGAGAGTGAGTGTGTGTGTGTGTGTGTGTGTGTGTGAGACAGAGACAGAGAGAGAGTATGTGTGTGTGTGTGACAGAGAGAGACAGAGATGGACAGAGACACAGAGAGAGGAGAAAGAGAGAGAGAGAGAGTGTGTGTGTATGTGTGGTGTGAGAGAGAGAGACAGAGAAGAACAGAGACACAGCGAGAGGATTGTTTGTGTGTTTGTGTGTGTGTGTGAGAGAGAGAGACATACACACACATACACACAGAGACAGACACAGAGAGGAGGAGAGTGTGTGAGTGTGTGTGTATGTGTGTGAGAAACAGAGGCAGAGAGAGACAGAGACAGAGACACAGAGAGAGGAGAGAGAGTGTATATGTGTGCATGCATGCACACACATGGGGTGGGGAGAGTTTTCTCAAGTGAGTCTCTGTGGGTATGTTTACATTTTTGCTTGTGTCCATAAAACGATTTCCTTGTGGTACGTCAGTAATGGGGTTTCTGTCCCTCTCAAGCTTGTCTTCTGTAATGAATTATTTTCACATAGCACCTCCTCTGTGTGGTCCACTTGTCCCCCTACCCTGTGCAATTGCCCTGGGCTGGGCCCCTTGGGCAGCATGGTGCTGGATGAAGAACCCTGGGCAGGGAGTCCTAGGCCTGGGCTGAAATCCCACCTCTCATAAGAGGCCTGTTTCCTCCCAGATGAGGAGGGGGCTGGGCTAGGTGCCCCTAAGGTTCCTTCTGGCTCTGAGGGAAATAGACAGAAGAATTAGCTGAGCCAGAGGGAGAGGGAGACTCTGAGTAACAGTGAAGGCCAGACACCGGCTCAGGGCTTGTTACATTTTTAATGCTCTTGTCATGAGGGCTCTAGGAAGTGGGCCGGGGCAGGGCTGTGGGGTAGGACAGTCCGCTCAGCTCAGCACAGCCCCAGCCCCCTGAAAGTCAAGCCAAGACAGATATACTATGAATCCCTAAACCAAAGGAAAGGGAGCAGGGTGGGGCAGTGGAAGGAGGGTTAGCTGGGGAGGCCTGGGGCCTGGGTTCCAATATTAGCTCTGGCTTTGGTATCTCTGTCATCATGGTGAGCATATCATGACAGTGTGTCTGTGCTGGCATTTTGGATGGCATCTCTGAGCACCTTTCCTCCCCCTCGTCCCACCTTTCATCCCTACATGCCCCTCCCCCCAAGCTTCAGGCTGCAGGGTGAAGGCTCCCCCTCCCTGGGGCCCCTCACCTCTGACTTGGATGGTCTGCTCAGCACGACCGATCCCCACAGCATTGCTAACGCTACAGATGAAGGTGGTATTGGCCGACTCGTCTACTGAGCGAATGATGAGCCGAGGTCCCTGGGCCACAGCTGTTGGGGGGAGGAAGCCCATGGTCCTAGAGTTGGGGGGAAGCAGGGGACTTGTGAGTATCAGCCCCTCTCCCCCTCCCTCTGGGACTCTAGAATCCAGCCCCCCAGGCCCAGGCTCCCACATCTGAGACCCAGGCATCTGGCCACCAGGTCCTGCTTTCTCAGGCACACTCTCTCTCCTTTGCAAGGACTTGGGTATCCCTGCCAAAGCGTCGTTATCTTCTGGGGGGGTGGGGGAGGGGGTCTTTGATATTACTAAAGGGATATTAACATCTAGATAAGAAAACTTTGGCCACCAGGGAGAACCGGTCCGGCTTCAGCCAGAACTCCCAGTCTCAGAGTAAACCTCATGGCCTTTTTAGAAAGGGTAACCAGACACAGAAAACAAACATTGGATTGAGTATCTCATGCTATTTCATTGGAAAAGATAGGGCTGGATAAAAGCAGAGTGGTGTGGGGCGGCAAACTCATTGAGCGGCTGGAATTGATCATGGCTCAACATCACCGTGGCAGGAGGTCTCCAGTAGAGTACCCTAGGGGTCTCTGTGCTTGGTACTGGGCTGGCTGTTATTTGGCTAGAGGAAGAGACGGTGTGCAGGTGGCCTTGTGTAACACGTAAAATGACAGTCAGACAAAAATGGTTTAAAAGTCTAGAGTGCAATAAATACACGTCCTCCCCCAGAGATTCTAAAGAAATCAGCTTCACAAATATAAGATAAGGGAGGCCTCATTAAGCAGCAGTTATTACTCTGAAAAAGATCTGGGATTTCAGTGGACTCTAAGCTTCCTGTGAGTCAATAGCAACATGGAGGCCAATGGCTAATGGCATGTGGGGCTTCCAAAGAAGCAGCTGTGGCCAGACTCCACATGGAGGACAAGGGTCAGTTCCAGGCACCAGCTTTAGAAAGAACATTGATAAGATGGGGAGGAAGGATGAAGGGCCTGGAGGAGAGAAGTGGGGGAGGGGGGAAATGAGAGCTGAGCTCCAGCATTTAAAAGGTGAGCTGACCCATGATGGCCCCAGGGGGCCCAGCTAGGAACAATGGGGGGAAATTACAAAGAAGCACATTTTGGTTTGGTAGAGGGGAAAGGATTTCCCAACAGTCAGAGGTATTCTGAGGTGAGATGGGCTGCGGCTCTGCCCACAGAGGCTGGAGAGCCAAACATTGCAGAGAAAAGCAGGCACTCCCTCCCAGACACCCCATGGGCCAGGACTCACGTGCTCCACTCATAGGTCATGGGCTCAGGGTTGCTCTGGGCATCACAGCTGAGGGTGGCCTCAACACGACCAACAAACCAGTTGTCATCATAGCCAGAGATGGAAACCTCAGGGGGGTCTAGGGGAGATGGTAGGTAGAGAAGAAGAGTCTGGGCTCAGTGTCAGGAAGGAGCAAGGAGAGAGGGACTCAGAAGGGTCAGGGAGAGCCTTTCACTTGATCTTTTAGGGACCCACTGAAATGGACAGCGCCCAGGGCTCAGAGAAGGAGAGTGGAGAACAAGTAGAGGTGCGATCTGCCGACTCCCCAGCCTAGAAATGGTGGTAAGCAGAGGGGCTAGGGGAAGAGCAGGCCACTCACATTTCACAGAAAGGGTGAGGGGAATCAGGACAGGCTCTGAGAGGGTCTCGTGCTCCACCTTACAGGTGACCTTTGCCCCGTCCGCTTGAGGGGTGGGCACTAGGGTGAAGCGGCTGGTGACGGTGAACGTGCCAGGCACAGGCCCCACTGTTCTTGTCTCTGTGCCATCACCCAGCAGGGGAGAGAACCAGGAGATGCGAGCGGGTGGACGGCCCCCTGTGGATACACATCGGGCCATGGGCATTGGGTCTGGGCCCAGTGTCACCTCTTGGGACTCCGCGTGGTTCTGGGGCTCAGCTGGAAGACAAAGGGAGAAGGTGGTATTTAGGCTTTGATCTTCCCATTTCCTGCCTCCCTCTGCTCCAGACGCTGATGGATGAGTGATTGAAAAAAATCTTTATTAAGATTTATACACCAAGCGCAGTGGCCCAGTTCCTACTGTTGCCATGCCCAGTGGTACTCAAAGGGTCCTCAACACAGTAAACACAGAACATAGCTGTGACCAGGCCAGAAGGGCTCTCAGAACACATACGTCGGGTCTAGAAGGACCCTTGACTTCTAGAATACATAATATTCTTTTGCTTTTGTGTGTCCCCTGGACATGACTGGACCTTAGGGGAGAGCCAGTAGAAACCTGTGCTCGCTTTCTTTCAATGAGAACAGCTGTGTTTTTTGACATCTTTACAAATTCAGGGTCTGACATGTTTGGAGGTTTGACCTTAAGTGATATAGGTCAAGTTTATTCTGTTTTGCAAAAATTCAATTTACCATAAAAACTTGGCCAGCAAAGTAAATTTTAGACTAAGCAAAACCATAAAATTACTTTTCTCCATCACAACCCAACATCCAGTATTTGTGATACATTTGGTGAAACTTGTGGCCCCCTCTTTTGAAAGCCACTGGCCTGGAGCAGCCTTTCAGACTGCAAACACAGGCCAGAGGCCCCTTGAGAGGTGGAATGCTGACCCCTGGGGCAGAAAGTCAGGGCGCGCCGCCCCCCCCGCTATGCCCTCTCACCCAGCACTCTGAGCCAAGTGACTCCTTTGCTGCTCCCCCAGGGGAAGGTAGCAAACTCGCAGGTGTAATTGGCCTCATCCTCAGCGCGCAGTCCTTTCAGCAGCAGGCTGCCGTCCCGTAGCTCTGCCTCAGTTTCCCGGGAGTTTCCAATGACAAAGAGCATCCGCTGGTCATAGGGCTCTGAATTCGGGAAGCTGGCACCGTGTGTAGGATGGAAGACGGCCACGCTCTGGCTGCCCCCGTACCTGTCCCAGCGGAGCCACATCACCTGGGACACTCGGATTTCACCTTCCCTAGACTGAAGGTGGCAGGGGAGTCTCACATCGCTTCCCAGGAGGCCCCGAACTTCAGCTGGCACCTGCACTTGGACATTCTGGGCTCCTGGAGAGGAGAAAGAGGAAGCGCCATGGGAGGCAAGGTCTAAAGTGAGTCAGCTTTGGAGAAGACAGCATTCACTAACTCAGGCCCTTAGCAGCATTTCTTTGCCCAGCCTCATGCTAGGCACTGACTGTGGGAGACAGAAGGAAGGGAGGCGGCCTTCAAATTTAGGGGACCAGCAATCAATAAGCATTTATGAAAGTCTACTCGGGGCCTAAGTGCTGGGGATATACAAACAGGCAAAAGACAGCCCCTGCCCTCAAGGCACTTACAGTCTAATGGGGAGACAGCAAGCAAATTAGTCACAGATAGGAAAAACAGGAAATAATTAATCCCACTGGAATTAAGAGGGGTTGTGGAAGGCTTCCACTGCAAAGATGGGATGTTAGTGGGCCTTAAAGGCTCTGCCAAGAAAACAGCGTAGACCATTTGTGATGAGGCCGAGGAGGGAACAGGGGCAGATATTCAGAACGTGGGAAGCAGGCTGTGGGAGATGGGGCAGTGAGGGAAGGCGTCTGGACCATGGGGAAGATTCTCTGGGTACTGAGACCCTAGGGAGATTCTGAGCAGGGCAGGTGGAGGTGAAGAATGTTGGAACTGAGTGAGCTCTCAGATTTTCTCATTTAACTTCCTCATCCTACAAGAGGCCCAGAGGGAAAGGGCTTTGCTCAGTCAGGGTCACCTAGTAGGGCAGCCATCTGGAGTCTCCCCTGACATTGTCCCTTTGTGTCATACTGTGGGACAGGGCACTCAGCCCAGTTGGGGAGACAAACAGCTCCCCTCACCCTCCAGGAAAACATGGCTGAACCCAGGCAAGGTGTGCTTGAGGGGCTCACACAGGCAGTGAGGTCAGGGGAAGAGACCTCTGGGGAAGTGGGCAGTCAGAAAATAATTCCTTTAAGAGTTGGAAGCTATGGGAAAAATAATGAGATGCAGGACTCTGCACCTGGGGGGAATGAGAGAAGACAGACCAGCTTTCTTTCCCTTCATGTCCCTCTAGCATCCAGGTATCCTGATCCCCAGACCTGCCCATCTGGCAGGAAGCCTGCAGGCTGGGGAAGACGGCTTCGATGGTCCAGGAAGGGTGTGGGAGGACCCAGCTGACACCCATAAACCTGTCACCAGTTGGGCCAGGGCCTCAAGGCAAGGGAAGCCGATGTCCCTGGTTTCCCCTGCCACCCCCATCTCTACTGTGTTGCCAGGCCAGGGAAAAAGGCATGGTTTGCCAAGGTCAGAACTGGCAACCAGCCCAGTGAGAGAACGCCCTGGTGCAGGTGTGGGAGTAGAAGCTGGAGGCATGGGGGATAGGGAAGTTTGGGCCTCAAAAGGGTGAGAAACTGGGGCCCCAAACCCCTTTGGTCTCCGATAAAGGAGGTGGAGGATCCAGGTCTGAATATCTGGCTGACTCATTAGGAAGAAAGGTCACACACACAAAGGTCTAGACCTCTGGGTCCCTAGGGAGGTGGGGACTTCAGCTCAGAATTCTGAGCCCAGGAAGGAGCTCTTGGGAAGCAAGATGCTTGGATTCCTGCCAGACTGGCTCCAGGTGCCCAGACTGTCCTTCCCTGCCTCCTAGTAAAATGGGGTCCCCCTGGGTGGGGCAGGATGTAGGCTGGGCTCATGTAGCAAAAGTGCTTTGAGATCCCTTAGCTGCTGTTGGCTTAGCCACCTTGTTAATTCATTAATTGCCAATAATAAGCATACTCCTGCCCCCGCAGCGGAAATCTGGGATGGGGGTGGGGGCCCAGTCCCTCCCAATCATTTGTCTCTGTGCATCTGCACAGCCCCCATGGAGGCCAGGCCCTAACAATATTAATGACAATGATACCAGCAGCCAGCATTTTTATTATACTTGAAGGTTTACTAAGAATTTGATGCAGATTATCTTGTCTGATTGTCACAGCAACCCCATTAGATAGACATTCTTATCCCCACTTTAAAGACAAGACAATGGAGGCAGTCAGCGGTTCAGTGACCTGCCCAGGGTCACACAGCTAGTCAGCAGGGGTCCGAGGCCAGATGCCTACTCAGGTCTCCCTGGCTCCCGCCCAGCGTTCTATCCACACACTCACCCTGCCTCCTCCAGCTGCCTCAGGCCCAAGCCTTCTCTGTCACCACCTCTCAGGGGCTTAGCTTGCTCTGTTCCTTTTCTCATTTCGGCCTGCCACCAAGGATTCTGTTCTCTGTTTCCATCCTCTCTCAGAGAATCATAGGTTTTGAGATGGGAGGGCCTTTGGGCCATCTTTTTCCAGATGATGCCCAGGGATGAAGTCCCATTGGCTGTGGTGGTCTCGGAGGTAGCAAGGAGCAGAGCTGGGGTTGGACCCCATGGCCTGGGAGTCTGTGGCTACCTCTCCCTCCCCTCTGGCTTAGGGAACCTCTGGGATTCACAGTCTGTTTCCCTTGGCCAGGCTTTCAGGGGCCTGGGCTGGGTGGCTTCCTCCCCCACAGCCCTTCCCTGGCCCACTTCCTAGAGGCCGGGACAGCAAGAACATTAAAAATGTAACAACAGTCCAGGCCTGAGCCTATGTCCCTGAGTCCCTGGCTGGCCTGCTGGGTCTCTCTCCTCTGTGATGGACTCTCCCATAGGGCACCAAGGATCTAACCTTGTTTCCCCCTGGCCTCTCTCCTTTAGGTTGTTGTTGTCCAGTTGCATCTGACTCTGAGACCCCACTTGGGATTTTCTTGGCAAAGATACAGGAGAGGTTTGCCATTTCCTTCTCTGAATAATTTTACAGATGAGGAAACTGAGGCAAATGGGATTAAGTGACTTGCCCAGGGTCATGAGGCTAGGAAGTGTCTGAGGCTGGATTTGAACTCAGCTCTTCCTAACTCCAGGCCTGCCCGACCTTGCTGGCCCCCCTTGCCTCCCTTCTATCTCATGTAAGGGAGAGAATAAGCTCCCACCCTTTTGTCTCTCAATCAGCCAAAACCCTGAGAGTCTTCTCCTTCTGATCCATCTTTGGTTTTGATGAGGTAAAGAGGCCATTCTCTGCCTCATTTCTTACCTAGCCTTAATCACTGAATGGCTGTTGTCTCAGCCAAACTGAGACGGGTTTAACCTTAGTTTGAAAAGGCCAAGGTGTCTTGCTGCATCTGGGGACATCTCCAGTGGTCCTGATCCACATCTGGCCACTGGACCCAGATGGCTCCAGAGGAGAAAGTGAGGCTGGTGACTACACAGCCCTGCCTCACTTAAATCTAATTCACTTGCATGTCACAGCATCACTTCCTTGATGTCATGGTCCTCTTCAAGAAAGAAGGACAAACAACAATCAACCATGTGTGGGGAGAAGGGGGGAGTCAGTAAACATTTAGTAAGTGTGTACATAGCGCCAGTAACTGTGCTATGCTCCAGGCATGCCAAAAAGGGCAAAAGATAGTTCCTCTGCCCTGAAGGAGTTTACAGTCTAAAGGGGGAGTGAAAAAACATGTATGAACAAGCTATAAACAGGAAATAGTTACGAGGGAAGGCATTAGAATTAATAGGGGTTGGGAAAGGTTTCCCATGGAAGGTGAAATTTTTAGTTGAGACTTAAAGCTAGGGAAGATGTGGCAGAGATTGAGAGCATTCCAGGCACTGGAAAATAGCCAGAGAACTTCTGAAGCTGAGAGATGGAGGGTCTTGTTCATGGAACAGCAAGGAGGTCAGGGATACTGGAAGGAAGAATTAAGTGTTAGGAAATAAGGTCTAAGACTGGAGAGAGAGAGAGAGAGAGAGAGAGAGAGAGAGAGAGAGAGAGAGAGAGAGGTTTGGAAGGTCTTTAAATGACAGATCCTACATGATGGGGACTGCTAGTTTTTTTGAGTAGAAGATAACAAGGTTATATTTGCTTAGGGGGGTGAGAATGATAAAGTCTGAGAAAGAAGGGGCCTTATCATTTTACAGATAAAGGCTGGGATTGGAATCCAGGGCCTTCTATACTGTTTCCCCAGCAATGTGGTGAGAACATCCTCCTGACTCAGCGCTGTTGGTCCAGCCCAGTGGGCACACACAAGGGCATTGCTGGCAGTAGAGTCTGACAATGGCTACCCAGAATGGGTGCTATGTTAGTGTGCTGAGGAAGAGGAAAGCCATGAGATAGGGATGGAGAAAGGGGAGAGAAGAACTAAGGGGGGAGAGAGAAAAGAGAGACAGGGATGAACAGGCCAGAGGGCACCAGAAGCCAGGAGGGACTAGAGAAGAGCCAGGAGGAAACTGAAGAAGAGAAGGTGTCAGAGCCAGGAAGGAACCTTAGAACAGAGAACACTTGTACCCCTGGTGCTTAGCAAAGTACCTGGTGCAGAGGAAGAGACTGTCCATAGATGTGCCTTCGGACCTTGAGGGACAGCATGGGGCAGGCCCTGGCCATGGAATTGGAAAGGCTTGTGTTCAAATCCCTTCTCAGCCTAGCTGTAGGACCCCAGGGGCAGGTGGCTTTCTTCTTGTGCCTCAATTTCCCTGTCTATAAAATGGTGTCTGATGGGGTCCAAGGTCCCATCCAGCTCAGAATGTATCTTTATCACTCATCCTGCCCATTTTCTCCACTCACTGATAGGTGAGGCCCTTATTTCTTGATTAAGTGAATGGAGGCTGGGGAGAACCTGGGGCTGCTTCCTGACCTACCTAAGAGGAAGAGAAAGAGAAAGAGCACCAAGCTGGTGACAGAGATCAAAGAGATAATAGAAAAATATGCTGAGAGAAGAGATAAGGTACTTTCTCACTTTAAATATCTGATTCTATGATTTTTAGAATAGAGAAGATCAGGGCTAGGGGAGCCTTAGAACAGGGAATATCAGAACTGGGAGGGACCTTAGAACAGGGGATGTCAGGGCTGGGAGGGGTCTTAGAACAGGGAATGTCAGAGCTGGGAAGGGCCTTAGAACAGGGCAAGTCAGGGGGAGGGGCCTTAGAACAGGGAATGTCAGGGCTGGGAGGGCCCTTAGAACAAACAGAAAATGTCAGATCTGGGAGAGACCTTAGAACAGAAAATGTCAGGGCTGAGCCTTCTGAACACAGAAGGCACAATACAATTGAAGAGACAGAACCTTAGTTGAGCCTAGGAGTAAGAATGAAATATATTGCTCAATAAGGTCTCTCCTATATACCCACCACCCCTTGCTGGCCCTCATCACTCCTGAACAATAGTAGGCTTGGGGGGGGGGGGGGTGTGCTAGTGTCTGCTGTCTTAAGTCTCTCCTCACTCCAGCCCATCTTATATCAGCTGCCAAAGTATTCTTTCTTGAGTGCAGATCTGACTACATCACACCTCTCTTCAAGAAACTTCAGTGGCTCCCTACTACCTCCCGATCAAAAATAAAACCGCCTTCTGGAATTTGAAACCCTTTGTAAGTTGGCTCCTCAGCTTCCTAGTTGTCTGGGGGAACTTAACACCGCTCCCTCCCTCCTCCCGCCCCCCAATGCTGTTCTTTAAAGCTCCCTCTCCCTAGACTCAGAGCACTTTCACAGGCCGTCCACCACGCCTGGATCTCTTTCCCTCCTCCCGAAAGCTTTCCTGTTCCCCCACTGCTAGTCTCCAGCCCCCCCCCCCCCACCCAATTCAGTTTATTTCCAATTTTCCTGTCCACAGCCTGTTTGCACATTGAGCTTTGCATGTTTTCTCCCCTCCTTAGACAGAGCTCCTGGAAAACAGGGGCCGTGTTTTGCCTTTGTATCCCTAGAATTCAGCACAGTCTGGCACATAGTAGGCCCGGAATAAATGACTTGACAGGTAGCTGAGTTGGGTGGGTACCGGGAGCCCAGTCCTCCTCCGCCCAGGCTGAAGGTAAATAGCCGAGTCAGTCACCTGAGGGGGAAGGAGGGACGGGAGCGCGCCGGCGCTACCTGCCGAGCCACCCGTCTCCCCCACCTCCGGTCTCCAGAGCTAGGAGGGGGGAGGGGCAGAGGAGAAAGCCAGCCCCACACTCTTCACTCTTCTCCCCTAGGCTCTCTAGGACAAAGCCGAGAAGGGGGGGAGGGTAGGAGAAAATGCCCGAGCCTAGGAAATCGGAATGGCCGAGACTGGTAGAGCCCAAAGGGAGGGGATGGGGGTGGGGGCGGTGAGGTCAGGACTACTTTCGATGAAAGTGAAACCCAGGAAAGTTGAGGTGGGAATGAATGGCCCAAGCGCCCGGCCTTTCCCCTACTCCTAGGAATCCTCAATTTTCCCCCAGCAGTTCTCAGACAGCTTCCAAACCTCAGGAATTCCGGCATCGAATTCCCCCCCTACCCCACGACGGAAACCAGGTGTCTCCTCCCCCTTTAGGAGGCCCAGGTGCCCAGCCCTCCCGGTCCCGTACTTCAGGAATCTGCTCCAACCCCCAACCCAGCCTTCTAGGAACCCGGGAATCTAGCCGGCGCTGGCGGCGGAGGCGGAGATTGGGGAGGGGGCGCCGGGCCAGGGTCTCTGTCTTTCCCCTCCCCCCAGGAGCACATTCCCTACATTCCAGGGGAACGCGCGGGGGGCGGGAGCGCGACTGAAGCAGACCCCGCTCGAGTTAACCCCCTCCTTGCCAGGAGGAGGAAGAGAAGACACGGGTGGGGTGGGGGGGGGGTGTAGCTGGGGTCTCAGGTGGGGGATGGGGAGACCGGACAGAGGAGTAAGGACAAGGGAGGGATCGGCCCTCAGACCTAGCTCGGGGACAGGGCGGCCCGAGTTCAGATTGGGATGGAGAAACGCGAAGGGAGGAGGGGTCAGACGCCCGCGACAGAGGGGGAAATAGGAGTCCCCCACTCCGGGGTGAGGAGTAGGGGTCCTCAAGGCTTGAGATGCAGAGAGGGTGGGGGAATGTCGTGGGAGTGAGAGGACCCAAATGGCCTGGGTAAAGCGACGCCCAGCTAGGGTAGAGAACAGAGGGAAGAGGAAACACAGGACAGGGGCAGGGAGGGAGGAGGGACCCTAGGGTTTCTCCTCGGGTCAGGGCTTGGGGGCTATCTTGGTCTACCGGAGTCCAGGAGGGCAAGGGAGGCGAGGGCAGACGGGCGGGGCGGGGGGGAGGGGATCGCCCGCGGCCCCAAGGGTGTGGAGGGGGGAGGATGGGGCATAGCGAGGGGTCGGGGTCTCAGGAGCGATCGCGGCCCCCCAGGTCCTTACCGGTCCCCAGGAACAACAGCAGTAGCAGCGGGAGGGCGGTGGGCCGGGCCATGGGCGGCCCGGGGCGCTGGGCCCGGGCCAGGGAAGGCTGCGTGTCCGTGTCCGCGAGTCTGTGGGTCCGCTTCCCCTGGCTACTCCCTTCCAGCTCTGGGGCCCGTTCTTGCTCCGCTCCGGAGCCTCCGCTCCCGCAGGGGCAGCTCGGGCCGCGGACACCTAGCCGCCTCTCTGACGTCACCGGAGGAGGGGACCCTTCCCCTCCCCTTCCCTCCGTCCCCTCCCGGCGTTCTGTCCTTTCCCCACCCCCAGCCAAGCCGGGCCCTCGAAGCGGCTCATCCCTGCTGCTCTCTGGACTCTAGTCACGCCCCTCCAGGGCCTTTCCCTCCTGGACCACACCCCTCGGTGGCCCCGCCCACGCTCCCAGGTTTTCCCACTCGGCTGGCTCTGGGCTCTGCCCTTCCAGGCACCGGCCCCTCCCCTCCCCGCGGCTCCCCTTTCCGCACCCTCTCCCCAGGGTCTGTGGCTCCTCCCAGCCCCCACAGGGGAAGCGACGCCTTCCTCTAGCCCGAGTCGTTCTCGACCTCCTTCCTTTCATCTTGATCCAGGTCTCAGCATCTCTGTATTTATTTGTGTTCCTCGTCTCAGTCTAAGCAACTCTGTCTCCTTCTTTGTTTCTATGTATCTTTCTGGGCTGGTCTCAGTCTGTCCCTCTGTGGAATGGGTGTCTCAATGTACGTTTCTTTGCTCGTGTGCCTGTTTTTCACTTACATGTCAATACTTCCACGGATGCGGGATCTCCTCTGCTGCGGAGACATCCCATGTTTACCTCTTCCTCTTCCAGCCTTGAACCCCACAGACACATGCCAGTTATTTCAGTCCCCTAGGGTGTAGCTCAATCCGACCAGTGAGTATCACTCCTTAAAGGCATCTCACTAACTTCTCCCTGCCCTTAGCTTTCTAATCTCAGGGAAGCATTTTTGTTTTCTCCTCAATCCAAAAATGATTGTTCTTGTCAGACAAAGCAGGAACAAAAGACGCTTTGAATTAGCCCTGCCCACTCCATGTTGATCAACACTGGTATTTCGGCTTTCCTGTCCCTTCTTTTATCTTCCTCGTTTCCAACGTAGGGTCAAAAAAAAAAAAAAAAGGCCTTCCTTTTGGTCCAGAAAGCTCCCCACCACCCTTAGCTTAGTCTAAGTCAGCAGTGGGGAAAATGGGGAATCTGTGACCTCGAGGCCACATGTGGCCCCCTAATTCCCTTTGACTCCAAACTCCACAGGGAAGATTTGTCAAAGGGCTGCACTTGAGGACCTAGAGGGCCACATGTGTCCTCCAGGCCGAAGATAACCCATCCCTAGTCTAAGCTTTGTTATTCCTGGCCAGATTCTTCAGTACCTGGGCCCTCTTTTGTCTCCAACCTCAGCTACTTGTCTTTGCTCACTACTTATCAGCACCATAGGAACTGGCTGAAAGGGTCCTTACCGATAAGACTAGTTTGATTCCCTTATCTTATGTTGGGGAAACCGAACCCCAAAGTCCCAAAGGTAGAAAACAGCAGAGCTTGATTTGAATCAAGGTTTTCCTCTTAAAAGGTTTATACCTCTTAAGAAAAATAAATTGGTCAGTGAGTTTCCTATCTTCGTGAATGTCTGTGTCTATGTTGAGTTTCTTTCTTCTTTTGGAGCCCAGCATGGGTGCCAGGCTCCAGCTGGGAGTCTGCTCCCGCTTCTTTAGTTATCCCTACAGTCCTGGACCAGAACCCCCTCAGTCTGATTTTGTATATCACTAGAAAGCTGTCCAAGTCCAAAAGGCCAGCCTTCAGATCTGGCCTCTGATAAATATTGTTTACTCAATGTGTGACCCTAGCTAAGTAATTTGACCTTCCTAAGCCTCAGTCATTTCCACACCCATAAAATGGAGATGATATTAATAGCACGTGTCTAGTGTTGTAGTGAGCTTCAAATTCCAGATAATTTCTCTAGAGGCTTTAGAAAGCTTAGAGCTCAAAGTTAAAACCCTCCCCACCCCACAGACAATAAGCTGGTTAGTTCATTGAGCCCTGGGGACTGTCCCCTCTTTTTCTGGCTTTGGGCTCCTGACGCCTCCTGGATAAATATTTGTTGAAGTGGATGCTCTGTCTGCCTCCTTCCATCTGTGTGTCTTTCTATGTCTTTCACCTTAGACTTTCAACCAGACTTGGATCTCCTTCAGGTTCTCCTGGGGATTTTCAAGAAACTGTTCAGAGTCTGTAGTTGCTCCCATCGCCACAAGGAGGCAGCACAGTCCTACCCCCAAGTTGGTCTAGGTTCTCCCATCAGCCTATGGAGAGAGCCAAAGGGACAGTTGTGTGTGTGCTGGAGGTTTGGGGAAGATGGGGTCTTCTCCCATGGTGCCTCCCATTCTGAATCACGCACTGCCATGGTCTCTGCGTCTGTGCCTCTCAGGGTCCATCTCTCTGACACTGCCTCCACACCTCTATGCATGTCTCTCTCTGACTTTGTCTCTCCCCCAGAGTCTCCAGCAGTCTCCATCACCCACTATCTCTATTACTTATTCTTTGTCTCTGACCCATCAGGCTTTGTGCTGCAATGTTGAGCATGCTGGATGAGGGGCTAAAGGACTGACTTTGCCCATTTAAACCCTCTCCATCCACCACCCCCATTTTGTCTCTCCAGTCCTGAAACCCGAGATAGGATTTCTCTCTGTCAAAGACACAGAACAGGGCTGGCACTGACTATGGAAATCCAGCCCCCTCATCTTGGGGCCCAGAGAGGGGAAGGAACTTGCTCTGAGTCACCCAGCTAACAAGGGAGAAAACTCATCCCAGGTCAGCTGACTCTCAGGCCTGAGCCTCTTTATTTCAGGAATGCTAGTTTTGTTTTGTTTTTGCTTTTTGGAGGGCAATTGAGGTTAAGTGACTTGCCCAAGGTCACATGAGTAGGTTCTTTTTTTGTGTGTTAAGTGTCTGAAGTCAGATTTGAACTCAGGTCCTACTGACTCCAGGGCTGGTGCTCTACTCACTGAGCCACCTAGCTGCCCCTAGGAATGATAGTTCTTGCAGCAAAACCACTTTATATCTCCTTCAATTTTCTTTTTGGAGGGCAACTGGGGTTAAGTGACTTGCCCAAAGTCTCAAGGCTAGTAAGTGTGCTAAGTGTCTGAGGCCAGATTTGAACTCAGAGCCACCTTACTTCAGGACTGGTGCTCTATTCACTGTGCCACCTAGCCACCCCTTCTTCAACTTTCTTATCAAAAAGCTCAGATTTATTTTGAGAGTGGAGGATAGGGTGGGAGGGTGGTTCAGAGAACCAAATGGGACTATCAGAACTTTCTTCAGACTCAGTGTCTCTAATTTGTGTTACTGTCTCAATTTGTTTCAGTCTCTCTGCCAGTAGAACAGTGTGTCAGAGCTGGGAGGGCCTTAGAACAGGGAAGGTCAGAGCTGGGAGGGCTTTAGAACAGGGAATGTCAGAGCTGGGAGGGCCTTAGAACAAGGAATGTCAGAGCTGGGAGGGCCCTTAAAACAGGGAATGTCAGAGCTGGGAGGGCCCTTAGAACAGAATGTCAGAACTGGGAAGGCCTTAGAACAAGGAATGTCAGAGGTGGGAGGGCCCTTTGAACAGAGAATGTCAGAACTGGGAAGGCCTTAGAACAGGGAAGGTCAGAGCTGGGAGAAACCTTAGTACAAAGAACCCAGAATGTTGGAAAAAGAAGGGGTTTTAGAGACCTTTTCTAATCTCCTTCCTTTACAAATGGGTACCCTGAAGTCCAAAGAAAGGGATTTGTACAAGATTACACATTAAAGAAAGGGCAGAGTCTCTGGACTCTCCACCCCAGCTCTCTGTCTTGCACTGAGAAGCTCTGCCCCTCTCCCCCACACTCCTCTTAGCATTCCTGTGGTCACTGAGAAGAGAAAGAAGTGACTGGGCCATCTGTGTGGTGTGAGGTGGTGCTGGCCACATCTGTACCCAAAGACCTCCAGCCCTTGCCTCAATTTTTTGACCATTTTGAAGTCCAAGACACCTGCCCCACAGCAGCCTCGGGGAAGTTAGCCTCACAAGGAGAGCCTTCCTCTTTGTACAGATGTGGAAACTGAGGCTGGGAATGTCTGTGGGAGGTGATTCTCATCTTCACCCCCAGCCAAACAGCCTAACTCTTATTGAGGCCCTAGAATTTCTCCAGGGAATGGCCCCCCCGTAGGGACGAAGTGAGGAAGAGTGGGAAGATCCCTGGCCTGGGATTTGGAACATTTCTATCTGAGCTCAGACCTGCTTGGGACAAATCCCTACCCTTCTCGGGACCTTACTTTCCCATCATTTATAAAATGGGCCCTTTTGGCTCCCAGAATCTAGGATTTCTTTTTTTGGAAGGGCATGCAGGAGGGAAGGGAATTCAGTGTCTAAATAAAAACTGTGCAGGGCATTATGCAAATAAAGCAGGCCATATGCAAATATATGCCATTCCCCTGCTGGGAAGGGGGCCTGGGGCTTCCCTTGATTAGCTGGGAGCAGGTGCTGGGCGATACCCTCTGACTGTCCATTGGGGTGTGTGTGGTGTATGTGGGGGGCTCATGTGACTCTCCTCCACCCCCTGCCATCTGTCTTCCCTCAGATCCCAGTCTGCCCATCTGCCCCCAGACTGTCTCCTCTGTCCAGCTGAGTTTCAGGCTCTCTCCCCTTGGGGGTCTCTCCCTCTCCCTCGGCTTCTTTGCGTTTTCTCATCAACCTCTCTCCCTTGGCCTGGGATTTCCCATCTCTGTCTCCCAGCAAAGAGCCTATCTACTCTAAATTCTAGAATTCAGGGGCTGGTAGGCACCTTGGTGGGCATCAAGGCTGCCCACAATGGAAGAGGAATCTTCGATCCACCCCACCCTCCCAAGTCCAAGAGCTGGGACAGCTTCTCCCAAATTGGCCTCATGGTAATTTCCTCCCATTGTTCCTGGCTCTGCTCTCTGGGGCCAAACAGCAAAGCTGAGCTCTTTTCCATGGGACAGCCTTTCAAATCCTTGAAGGCAGTCCTAATATGTTGGATCCTCCTCTTCCCCAGGCTAAACAGCTCCAATCCTTTCAATCTGGCCCCACAGGCCTTGTCCTGAAGCTGGCCAGCTTATGTGTTGCCCAGAACTGAGCCCCATCCTCTGGAGGAGGCCTGATCTCCTCATTTTAGAAGGAAATGGAAACTCCTGAAGGGGAAAAGCACGAAAGTCTCAGATTGGGGGAATGGGAATTTCAATTTTAATGTTTCTGTGTTTCTTTCCCATATACTTTTTTTCTCAGTATCTAATTGTTTTAGTTTGTTTATCTGGTAAAACCAGTCTCAGAATTGGAAAGTCCCTCAAAAAGAAATACAGGATATCAGAGCTGGGAGGAGTCTAAGACTAGGGAACGTTACAGGTAAGAGGAATCTTAGAATAGAGATAGAGAATGTCAGAGCTGGAATTTAACTTTAGAACATGGGATATCAGATCTGGAGGGAACCTTAGAGCAGAGAATGTCTAAGCTGAAGGGACCTTAGAACAGAGAACATCAGAGCTGGGAGGGAGCTTAGAAGCTAGAATGTAAGCTGGGAGGCTCTGACATTTACGGGGGAGGGAATGGAGACCTAGGAAGTAGATGGGATTTGCTCATGGGCACTCCATACTGGGACAGAGGAGGTGGGCCCTTGAAGGCAGTGTCCTGTCCCATGCCCTGAGTTTTCCCATGGCATTAGGCTACCCCACCCCTCTCACAATCTGTTTGTCCCTTCTCCTTCCACTCCCAGCTTGGTCTCCAGCTTCCTCCCAAGGGCCCTCTAACCAGCAGCTGCGGAACGATTCACACCATCAGTTTTCTGGCCTTTCCAGCTCAGCCCTGTAAACCTACTTAAAGGGGGCAGCAGCTCTTACAAGGACACACCTCCCCTGCCTCAGGCGGCTGCCTAGGTGCCCATCCCATCCTCCCCCCACCCCTTCCCAACCGGACCTCATTAACTTTCCCCGTTTCATTTCCTTCCAAATGCTGGTCAGCTGTTTCCGGGGATTGGGGATGGAGGTGGGGGAGTGGGGTCCGGAATAGGCAGGGCAGTTTATCTCCCACTCTTTCCCAAGGGTCCCCAAGCAGCGAGTTCAGAAATTAGTCTGGGGGGCTGGGGGGCTGTTGGATGGCCTTTATTTAGTCTCCAGTGTTTCTGACCAAGGTGAAGGAAGGGTGGGGGGGTGGGCAGGGATCCAGTGTCAGACTATACAGTAGAAGGGAGGGAGAATAGACCTCAGAGGCTGGTAAAAATAGCTCCCTCCACTGACCCCCTCCTCCCAGGGCCAGGCCCCAGGCCAGAAACCAAGGGATATTTCAGGGGCTGGGGGAAGGAGATTCTCATCTCTGAAGGGCGGGCCAGCCCAGGCCCTATCCCATATCCCAAGTCTCAGGCAGGGGAAGGAAGTGGTGGGGGAAGGGGCGGCTGAAACCAGATAGAGGGTACTCCCCAGCTCCCACCACCTGCAAACAGCTCTCTCTGAGTCTGGTGAAAGACTGAAGGTGGGGCTGAAGGCATGCCAGAGTCCTCAGGCTCAGCACTGTGGAAGGGCAAACAGAAGGCCTGGGTTAGGAAATCGAGCCCCCCTCTCCTTTGCCCCACTCCCAGAGCCAGGCCCCTGGTGGCTAACCTCATCCCCAAAGCTATGGCCTCCTCGGCTGCTGCCCCCTCCACCTCCTCCTCCTGACAGCAGGCCTGTCTGCTCTGGGCGATCCAGGCTAGGGCGGCTGGGCTCTGGCTCAGGGGGCAGCCTGGGAGATGAGAAAGAAACAGGATGATGGGCAAAGACAGACATCAGGAAAGGTCCAGGGACCAGATCTGCATCT
The DNA here is from genome assembly GCA_011680675.1 of Gymnobelideus leadbeateri. NCBI lineage: Eukaryota > Metazoa > Chordata > Mammalia > Diprotodontia > Petauridae > Gymnobelideus > Gymnobelideus leadbeateri. The sequence continues at coordinate 166,200 of WOXC01000179.1, read as the reverse complement.
GGGAGCCCTGATAATAGTGACGGGGTCAGGTCCAGTTCAAACAAAAGCAAGGTGAAGTTCAGGAATAAAGCAGGTGCCAGAGATGATCAGGCTCACAGAGCCTGCTAACTCCACTGCAATCCTCCCCACCTGGGATATCCTCCCTCCCCACCCCCACCTGGGATGTCCGCTCTCCCCACCTCTGGCTCTTGGTACCCCTAGTTTCCTCCCAAGTTCAGCCCAAGTCCAACCTTCTCTTTATTTTGTTATGGAGTTTATTTACCTGTGTTTGTGTGGTCCCTCCCATCCCTAGCCCAGCCCCCTGGCCTGGCCTATGAGAGGTGCCTACTGAATGGATAATGAGGGTCAGGGTCAGAAGGGACAGAAGTCAGGGGGGCACACTCACGGGGGCACCTTCTCCCCGCTACGACAGCACCGGCCTTTCCGACGCATGCAGTAGAAGACAGCTACAACCAGGAGCAGCAGCCCCACGCTGACAGCAGCTGCCATCACAGCCACACCTGCCTGGGGGGCCTGTGAGGCCACTGCAGGAGAGGGCAGGGGGTCAGTAGGCAGCCCCTTCCTCAAGGGAGGCTCTATCCCCTGCCCTCGGGGAGGTGGACTCACCCGCCTCAAAGTAGAAGGTATGATGGGTATCACCCAGGTGGTTGGAGGCCGTGCAGGCAACCCCCTCCCTGGCTGCAGTTCCTGTCACCTTCAGTTTCAGTGAGCTCTGGACCCAGCCACTGACAATTCTGTTTACCTGTGAGGGACAGAGGTCGGGAGGCTGGGGGCTTTATGTCCTATGAGTGGCAGAGGTCGGGGGGCTGGGGGCTCTGTGAGGGGCAGAGGTTAGGGGGCTGGGGGCTCTACATCCTGGGAGGGGCAGAGGTCAGGAGGCTGGGGGCTCTATGTCCTGTGAGGGGCAGAGGTTGGGGGGCTGGGGTTCTGTCACCCACATTCCTAGTGGGGTGGAGGACAGTCAGGACATCTGGGTCCATGAGGTATCTCTGCTGGACAGGAGGGAGGAGACCTGGGTAGCTTCAGTCTCCTCAGGGGCAGCCCCCAGATGCTGGAGTCCCGAGGCAGGGGATTCAGGGATAAAGGGGGCAGGAGGAGGGGGAGGATCTCTTACTGGTTCCCCTTCATGATTCCAGCTCAGCTCTGGCATTGGGTGTCCCCGGGCAGAGCAGGTCAAGGTCACGTCGTCCCCTTCCGTCCAGCCACTGCTGCCCTGAGGCTGCATCTCCTCTGGCTTCAGCTCTGGTTTACCTGGGTAGGTGTGGAAAGACAGAAACAAAGACACAGAGAGAAGAGAGACAGAGAAAGGGGAAATACAGACATAGAGCCAGAAGAGAATAGAGCAAATGGTAAAAAGGGATGGAAAGAGACACACACACAGATACACAGAGAAAAGGAGAGAGAGATAGAGAGAATGGAGAGAGACATGGCCAGGGGAAGAAGACAAGGTGACAAGGACAGAGAGAGACAAAGGGAGGGAGTCATAAAAGAAACAGAGAGAAACAAAGAGGCCTAGCAGTGAGTGCAGGGCCCGAGGCTCTCACTGCTCCTTTCTGCAGGTTCCAGGATCCCCTTCCTGCCCACTGCCGCCCTCTCTCCAGGCCCTGGGGTTACCCCGCACAAGCAGCTGCACATTCCTGGTCCTGGTGAGCCCAGGAAGCTTGGGCACTGAGGCCTCGCAGGTATAGATACCAGCCGAGGTGAAGGAGACGTTGGTGAGAGTGAGGTGGGGGCCCTGGTCCAGGGGGATGGAATCCTGGGATGCAGAGAGATGAAAGAATGAGGAGAGGTGTGGGGGTGGGGAACATTCCTAGGGCATTGACCCAGGACTGAGAAGCCAGTGGGGCTTCCTGCCTTACCTTAGTCCAGAAGACTTTGGGAGTTGGGTCCCCAGAAGCCAAGCAGCCCAGCTCCATGCTGTCCCCAAAGGACACTGTCACATTCTCCCCAGGGCTCAGCTCCAGGGGGTCCAGATCTGGAAGGTGAGACAAAATCAGGAGGAGAAGGGTAAGGAGAGAGTTTAGTGGGGAGAGACAGAGAGACAGAGGGGAGATAGACAAACAGAGACACAGAGAGAGAGAGGAGAGAGGGAAAGAGAGAGGAGAAAGACAGATACAGACAGACAGAGGAAGCATATGGGTGGGTACAAGGCACCATCGTCCCCTCCCCTTCCCCTCCTCTTCACTTCATCATCAGTGTTTTTGCTGGGTCTTCCTCAGTGTGCTGGACTTTTGGGGTGGGGGTAGGGGGGTAGAAAGGGCGCCCTTGTCCTTGGGGGTTATGGATGGGGAGACAACTAACAGGACTCCAAACATATCCAATGGGGTCGGCTAGGTGGCACAGTGAATAGAGCACTGGACCTGGAATCAGGAGGACCTGAGTTCAAATCTGGCTTCAGACACATAACATTTACTAGTCGTGTGACCTTGGGCAAGTCACTTAACCCCAAATTGCCTTGCTTTCCCCCATCCAAAACAAAAACAAACACATTCAATGAATAAGACCCTCAGATCCTCTAAAACCAGCCTAAAGAGTGGGTAGTATGGTCTAGTAGAGACTGGGAGTCAGTGAGACCTGAGTTTGAATCCTGCTTACTAGCTGTACGACCCTCCCTAGGCAAATCATTAAAATTCCTGGCCTCAGTTTCCTCATCTGTAACATGGAGATCCAAGTAATAGTCATAGTCATAGTCATCCCAGAGTTGTGTGTGCAAAGAGCTTTCCAAACGGTGCTGTCCATACAAGTTACTGCATCACCACCCAGAGCTGAGAGGGTTTTCAGGATCACTGACTCTCAGAGGAAGAAGGGCTTTGTCACTGATCAGATTTGATCATTTTTATTTAGGTAGTGCAGAGGATAGAGCACCAGCCTCAGACACTTCCCAGCTGTGTGACCCTGGGCAAGTCCCTTCACCCTGTCTGCCTCAGTTTCCTGCTCTGTAAAATAAGCTAGAGAAGGACGTGGCAAACTAGCCCAGGATCTCTGCCGAGAAAACCCTAAGTGGGGTTATGAGGAGTCAGACAGACTGAAGCATTGGATAAGGGGGAAGAGAATGAGCCCCTGGCTCGGGGCCTTGGGCCACTCCTGGGCCCCCCTCCTCTGCTCCTGCTCACATCCCACACGGATCTCCAGCTTTTGGGTCAGCTCCACCTCTGGGTCTGCATCAAAGTCGGCCACCTCGCACTGGTAGAGGCCGCTCTGGTTCCGGGAGATTCTCCTGAGGGTCAGGTTGCCGTTTGTGTTGGTCTCTAGTGACTTTTCTTCCTTCTTTCCCTGGCAAAAACAAGGAAGGCCTTCACCTTCTCTGCTGTCCCAGTATCCCCACACCCTTTGCTCCCTCAGTGGGTGAGAGATCTGGTGGGAAGTTGGCCAGGCTTGAGATACCAGGACCTATCCCAGGGGCTTATTCTAGGACAGAGGGTTAAAATTGACCCAGGGCAAGAGAAAAAGAGGGCTGAAGGTGGAGAAATGACATGTCCCCAGGGCCAGGAATGGGGGAGATCCCGAGAGGGTGTTGAGATTACTCCAAGAGACAGAATTGAGGGTTGTTTTAGGGCAGGAGATCTGGGTCATTTATTCTCCCAAAGAGATGGGGGGCTCTGGGAGGGTATACCTGCTTTAGTGTGAAGATATACTCAGGGGTTGGGTTGCCATCTCCCCGACAAAGCAGGTTGACGGTGTCCCCCTCACGGACCCAGCCTCCGGGGGCTGCTGGGCTGGCCAACCAGAACTGTACTTTTTCTGTAGGGTCTGTGGGGGTGTGAGTAGGGTAAGGATGCATTAGGGGCCATAAGGTAGGCTCGGGGTTGTGAGGTCAAGGACTGGGATAGGGAACCAAAGGAGGTCCAGAGGTCAGGGTCAGGTCAGTGGATGAGGTCATTCCCCAGTGTCAGGGGTCTGAGTCTTGCCCATTTGGCTATGGTCAGGGATCATAGAATAGGGCTTAGTAGGTGGGGTCAGAGGTCAGGGATCAAGTTTATGGCAAGGGGGTCAGAGGTTGACATACTATGTGATGCACCATCAGGTCAGGGGTCAGAAGCTGGCCACTGTCCTGTGTGTTGGTGGTTGGGGGGCAGAGGTCGGGGGTCAAAGTGCTCACAGTGCAGAGTGAGATAGAAGGGTGAGGCATCTTGCTGGCCCTGCTGGCCATTGGGCATGTGGTAGGTGGCCCTGCAGTGAAAGGCGGCATCTCGGTCGGCCTTCTTGGGCCGAAGGTAGAGGATGCTGGTGAGGGAGTGCAGGCCGGAGGCCTCTCGGACAGTGCGGCTCACAGCATATAGCTCTGGGGAGACAACAACGTAGGATGGTGGGGCTTCTGTCAGAGCCCGGCCTGTTTTCCCCAGCCATCCCTGAGGCTGGCAGAGTGAGTGGGGAGCGGGAAGTGTCAGACTTGCATGCTCCTTCTGGTCCCTTCCCATATCCCATCTGCAGGAAATTTCTGAACCCCAGTTCCCACACTTGTCAAATGACTGGGTTTTACTAGATGGGCTCTGCGTTCTAGTTCTAGTCCCTTCCTCCCGTTCTGTCCACCGCCCACCCCAATGGCCGGTGTCTCTGAAGCTTACCCCCGTTCAGCTCTGTGGGAATCTCTAGGGCCTCCCCATCCCGGTACCAAGTGATGTTGGGGGCGGGGTTGGCATTTCGGCTGGTACAGGTGGCTATCTGGGAGAGGAGGTTGGCCATCAGATTTGTGGGATGTGAATGTCTGGGCCCCCCTGCTTCTGCCCCACCAGAGCCCCAGGTGCCCCTCCCCCTCAAGCAAAGCCTGTTTCTGCCCAACGAGCTCTCCTACCTCATGAGCTCTGTCGTCAACCACTGAAATGGTTCCCTTGTTGGGTGTGACCTCAGGGGGCTCAGGGGTCACTGCAATGGATGGGGAGGAGGGGCTCTCATCAGTGGGAAGTGCTGCCTTCCTCTAGTCCACCTCCATCCTCGGCAGTACCCCTTCCTCAGCACTAGAAGGTGACCCATCTCTCTCCCCATCAGTCCTTGTCACTCTCTCTCCCTGCCTGCACCCCCCCACCCCCCCCCGGCCGTTTTTTCTCTCAGCTGCCTCTTGTCTTTGGTTTCTCTCCCTCTCTGGCTGTCTCTCCTTCCCTCTGTCTCCTTCTCTGGCATTTTGCTTGGGGCCCAGTAGGCTGCCCTCCTCCTCTTCTGGGGAAGGCTGGGGTGGGGCGGGGCGGGGTGCTCACCTAAGACTCGAAGGTGGCTGGTGGCCTTCACCTTCTCTGCTGTCCCAGTAACTTGGCATGTGTAGTCCCGATCATCCCCCATCTCAGCTGAGAGCAGTTGCAGGGACCCATTGGGATACAGGTGAAAGGGTGTGCTTAGCTTTAGATCAGGGTCCCCACTTCTCTTCAGAGCCCCCATTCTTCCAGTGGCCATGCCCAATGGAGAGGTGTTTCCTGAGCGGTCTGTCTGTAGGGAAACCACCAGGAGAGAAGGCTCGGGGGCCTGCGGGTGAGCCCCCCACCTTCCCTCTTCTCTCAGCCTCCCTCTGTCTGTTTTGTGCCTCTCTCCCTAGCCTCCTTCCTTCCTCAGCCTCTGCCTGTTTCTGTGTTGGTCCCTCTCAGTTTCTCCCCCCTCTTTGGTCTCCTCTGATTCTGTCTCTCATCCTGGCCCTTCCTCACCTTCCTCACTGCTCCTTCCTGGCTTCTCTGTCTCTGGCCCCCCACCATCTAGCTAGCTCTGTGGGTCTCCTTCCTTCCCTCCATGCCGGTCACTCACAACAAGCCACTCTAGCTTTAAGTGTTCTTTGCTTGCAGCCCCGGAGAGAGAGCAATTCAGGGTCACTGGGTCCCCTTTCATGACTTCCACCAAGTGGGGTGTTGATACTCGGATCTCAGCCTGGGCACCTGAGGGGAGGGGGAGGAAGACACAGAATGATCTGCTGATCCCATGTCTGGCTTCTCAGCATCAGTTAGGGGCCCAGGTCACCTGAGCCCTCAGCTACTGGCCTCTCAGGAACCCAGGGGTCCTGGCTTCCCACATCCTCCATCTGCTCAAGATCCCAGGCCCCCAGCCTTGCCCCTGGTGGTGAAGGGGAATTGAGGGATCCATCAGGTATCCATCCCACGAAAGCTAATGGGAGGAGAGACCAGAAAAGGATCGGGTGGGTGGGGTGTAACTGTCTCTCCTTTCCCACTTAGCGGTCTCTCTCTTTGGATCTCTGAATCTCTTCCTATTGGGGTCTCTGTCTTGCTGTTTCTCAGTTTCTGGGTGTGTCTCAGTCTCTTGGTCTTTGCTCAAGTCTTGGGATTTGATGGACCTCTCAGAGATCTCTGTGGCTCCCAGATTTCTCTAGTTTCTCAGTCTGAGGGGTCTCTAGGTGCCTAGGGAGATAGGAGGTAGCACCCTACTTGTGGCCTCCTGGGAGCAGGGGGAGTTGGAGAAGGGAGGAGGAGGTAGATGAGGGGGGGACAGGGCTGGGCAGGTTTCAGGAATGTAGGAGGGGTGGGGCCAGCCCAGGCCTGCCTCAGCGAGGCACAGCCCCTTCCTCTGCCCCCTTCCCACTCCATCTAGTCCTCTGTTTTCACCCCTCTGGGAGGGGAGGAGTGGGGAGAGATGAGTCATAAGAAGGGAAAGGGAGGTCCTGAGGTTGGGGGGACCCTGAGGGGAACAGGGACAGGAGCCCAGAAGAGAAGGGGGAACTGTGGGGCTCAGGTGCCCAGACTTACAGGGGCTGAGAATAACTGGGTCCTTGACCTAAGGGAGGTGGCTGAGGAGCTAGAAGCTTGGATGCTTGAGGGGATGGGGACTGAGAGCCCGAGCTGAGGGTCCCTGAGAATATTGGTCTGGAGGCCAGGTACATGGATAGAAACATAGGCCCTCAGGGAGGGCATCCCACGCAGTCCACATCTTCTAGCTCCTTGCCAGGCCCCACCCAGCCCCAGGGGTTTAGGATTTGCTGAGTGATGACTGGCAGGGGAAGGAGCAGAGGGCCTGTGCGCTCCAGGGAGGCTGGGCACTGGGCACGGGGGACTCTGGGACCAGAGTCCCAACAACACAGCTTTGAGACTGGAGGAAAGGACCCTGGGGCTCTGTGGCCCCTTGCCTTTCCAGAGTTGTCTCCATCTCTGGGTTTTTCTGTGGCCCTCTATCTCCCTGTTTCTGGGCCTCTCATGCCTGTGTCTGCCCCACCATGGCTCTCTCTTGTCTCTCTCTATCCCCCTTGTCTCTTTTTGCCCCTCCCATGGCTCTCTCTATCCCCCTTGTCTCTCTTTGCCCCCCCCATGTCTCTCTCTCTTGTGTCTCTTTGTCCCCCCCGTTCCTCTCTCTGTCCCCCCGTTTCCCTCTGCCCCCCTTGTCTCTCTCTGTCCGCGCCCCCGTCTCCCTCTGCCCCCCCGTCTCTCTTTGCCCCTCCCATGGCTCTCTCTTGTCTTTCTTTGCCCCCCCAATGTCTCTCTCTTGTGTCTCTTTGTCCCCCCTTGTCTCTCTCTGTCCCCCTCAGTTTCCCTCTGCCCCCCTTGTCTCTCTCTGTCCGCGCCTCCGTCTCCCTCTGCCCCCCCCCTTGTCTCTCTTTGCCCCTCCCATGGCTCTCTCTCTGCCCCACTTCTATCCCTTCTCAAATGGTGTTCTTTCTGTTTCGACCATGCCCACTACTCTTGTCTCTTCTGTTTCCTCTTTGCAATGTCTGTCCCTCTGTCTCTGTCTGTCTCTCTCTCGGGTTTTCTATCCATCTTACCATCCCCTCTAGTCCCAGGGGTTCTGGGTCTCTCCCCCTTCCGCCCTCCAGGTGTGTATGTGTGGGGGTGGGGTGGGGTGGGACCAGGAAGTGCGGAGAGGAGGGGAGGGGGATGAGACTGAGGCGGAGAGGGCTCCAACTTTTCACGGTCCCTCTCCGGGTCGCAGAGAACCCCTTCTCGTCCCCAGACAATCTCAGAACCTGCCTAGTCTACACCCTAGCTGCCTTGTCCCAGACGCACCTGCCCGAGGGGCTTCTAGACCACTTCCCAGCCCCTCTCCCTTGCCTCCGATCCCCTCGGAGCTCTCCCCGCCAACCCTCCCCCTTGATCGCTCCCAGGGCTGGGTTGGGGGGGGGGGGCGCGCTAGCCCACGAGTTCACTCCAGTCCACCCTGGTGCTACCCCCACCCCCTCCGCTCAGTCCCCACCCCTAGATCGCCGCTGGTCCTAGGAGATTCTTCCCCCAGCTCTGCCCAGCTCCGTACTGGGGAGGGGACACCCTTGCGTACTGCATAGGCCCCTCTCTCTTGGGATCCCCTGAGTTCTCCCTAAGCCCTCCCCAAGTGCTCCCCAAGGGACCCCTTCCTCCGATCGCACACCACTAAAGCCCCACGCCCCCTCCAATACATCCCCCCAGTGGTCGCTCTGCGCCTAGGGTTGCCTGGTCCCCTACCTGGGGCTCCCCCGAACAGCAGCGCCAGGAACAGGAGTCTCGGAGCCCGGCCGGGACTGAGGAGGGTAAGGGGACTGGAGGCCCGGGCCGGGCCCGGGGGCTCCATGATGCCGCGGGCTGCAGGGGAGGCGGTGTCTCGGCCAAAGGCACCGCTGGCTCCTCGGAGTCTCTCTCTTGCTGGGGACAGAGCTTCGAGCCGGAGCGGGAGGCTCCGCCCCCAGGCCCCGCCCCTAGCCTCCCCCCCCTTTCCTCCGGGGGGCCCCCCAAAGTACCACCCCCCCGAACCATCCCGGGCTCTCAGCCAGGACCTCCCACCGCCGCCCGCCCGCAGGCAGCCTCGACCTCCTCCCGGCCAGCCACTGTCCAATCCGTTCCCTGTTCCCACCATGGCCTGGGGGGACCGTTTCCCAGGCGGATCAGGAGCACTTAGATCGACTGGTCACTTTCAGCCTGGCCAGTGGCTTGGCCTGACTGGGCTGTGCTCTCCTGATTTGACGAATGTCCTAGGCTGGACTCTCTCAGTCTGACCAGTGACCTAGGCTGGGTTCTCCCAGTATAACCAATGATCTGAGCTAAGATCCTCCAGTCTGACCAGTGACCTAGGCTGGGTTCTCCCATTCTAACCAATGACCTGAGCTGAGTTCTCCCAGTCTCACTGTTTGCCCCGAGTCTGACCCCTGGGGACCTGCGATAGGTTCTCCCAGTCTGACCAATGACTTGAACTGAGCTCTCCCAGTCTGACCAGTAGTTCCCATTAGGCTAGGTTCCTCTAAGGGGGCAGCTCTGGATTGCCTCCCCCCCTTGTCTAGGAATCTGAGGAATTTGCCCCTCCCCCTCATTCCTCCTGGTGGCCCAGCCCTCCCCAGGGGGAGGGAAAGCTAAGAAAGGGGAAGGGAAAGCTAAGAAAGGGGAAGGCTGTGGTGCAAAATCTGGCATGCTGGGCCTAAAGCAGGTAGGTGGAAGAGCTGAAGGTCCCACTGGGCCCTTCCTAGCTTGACTAACTGGATCTGGGCCTGGAGCAGGTGGGAGAACTGAGGGGCCGGCTGCCATTTCCTATCCTGGATGACTAGATTTCTAATAGGGTGAGAGAGGTGTGCTAATTCTTGTGACCTCATGGAAAAAGAATTGAACTGGGTCCACCAGCTCTGTGACCTTTGAGGTAAGTCCTTTCCACTCACCCAACCTCAGTTCCCTCCTAGAATAAATGTCTAAAGTCTCTGACCGTCTGTGATTCTAATTCCAGATCCCTGACCCAATGGCGTCAGAATGGGAAGGCCACCTGCCTTTTGATGGCTGAGAAGTCTGGGTCACTGAGCAGGGGTGGGGCCCTGGAGTCCTCCTTCCAAGTGTCCAGCTGACCCCTGGTGGCTACTTGGAGGACCTCTTCCACTGGACACCCAGCTCTTGGGGTGGATGGGACCTCTCCTCTCTCCTTCCCTCCCCCTCATTTCCAACAATAATAATGGCAGACATTTATATGGCTTTTTAAAGATTTAGAAAGTACACACCACACATACCAACTTCTTTCTGTGTGTTTAATCTCTCACCATAGCCTCTCCCACTCTTGTATCAAGGACATTTAGTGAGTTGGCTCTCTGGAGTTCAAGTTCTGGGTTCTGGTCCTTTTGGGTTCTGGACTCTGTTCTAGGTCATCTGGGTTTGGAGTTCTCTTCGGGCTCTGGACTCTCTCTGCCTGGGCTCCGTGTTCTGGGTCTTGAAGGCTTTCAGTTCTGCCTGGTCTCTGGGCCTGGGCTATGGATTTTAGCATGGTTCTAGTTTATGACTGGGCCCTGAGTTTTTGCTGGGTTCTGGCCTCTGACTTAGGTCAGGACTCTGGCTAGGTTTGGTGCTTTGGAATTTCTTTAGTCATTGTGTACTGACTGGCCTGGGAGATTTTGTTCTCTCTGATGCTGGGTTCTGAGCTCCGAATCCTGCCTGGTCTCGGGTTTCTGCCTGGTTCCTGGGCTTATAGACTCATCGATTTTTAGAGGGGGTAGGGATCTCAGAGATCATTCTGCTCCAAGCCTCTCATTTCCTAGATGAGACTCCCTGGGCTCTGCGTTTTCTGGGTCCTGGGCTCTGGCTGGGACCTGTAGAGAAGGAGGAAGTTGGTCAGAGAAGGCTGCCCAAAGGGGCACTGAGAAGGAGGGGTCCGAGCAGACAGGGCTCACCTGGCCTCATGGGTCCCTCAAGATTGGCTGCTTTGTTAGACAGATTACATCAGTTCATTCTCTCTTCTCTAGTGGTCCCCAAACATTCTCTTCTGCCTGCTCATCCAATAAACAAACCCCTTTCTAGGTATGAGTCTCTCTCCTCCTGGGACCGAACATGGAGGACTCACCTCAAGGTCCTTAGGGACCATCCTTCCCCCAAACACTCTGGCCCCATTTCAGAATTGAACCCAGTGCCTCTCACTCACCCAGCTGCCCTAGTTTGAGCCGAGTCCCAGGGAACAGTGGCAAAGGAACCGATCTGAGGGAGGGCAAGTGGGGGCCGGAGTCTTGGCAGGTGCAAGAAAGGTGAAGAGGAGCCTGGGGTCTGGGAAGAACCAAAGGGCAGAACCAGTGAATGTCAGTCAGAACCTTCCTGGCTGTTTCTCTAACTCCTTCACCTGCCAGATGAGGAAATCAAAGATCAAAAAAAGCCAATGACTTGTCCAAATTGTTGTTCAGTCATTTTTTCAGTCATGTCTGACTTTGTGGCCCCATTTGGGGTTTTCTTGGCAAAGATTCTGGAGTGGTTTGCCATTTCCTTCTCCAGCTCATTTTTTACAGATGAGGAAATGGAGGCAAACAAGGTTAAGTGACTTGCCCAGGGTCACTTAGTGTCTGAGGCTGGACTTAAACTCAGGAAGATTCGTCTTCTTGATGCCAGGCCTGGTGCTTTATGCACCATGGTGCCCCCAGCTGTCCCTGACTTGCTCAGTGAGACACAGGAAATCACTTGCCTCTCAGCTTCACAGCTCTGAGTGGCTCTTTCTCCTTTTGCAAGTGTGGAGCCCTCTGTGGGTCTGGGGAAAGGGCCCTGAGCTAGGGGTCAGATGCTACTCATGGGCTATGCAACTCTAAGCAAATGACTTCTTGGAGCCTCAGTCTCTTCATCTATCAAAATGAGGGCATGGGACTTAATAGTTTGTAACGGCCCTTCCCTCTCTGATATTCTGAGCCAAAAGGGAGGCTTACCCCTTCCAGCTATCCTTTCTCTTCTCTCCTCTGGCTCCTGAACTGGTGGGCTCATCTCTCCCATTTCATCCTATACTTGAGGCAACTGGGTGGTACAATGGGTAGAGAGTGCTGGGTCTGGAGTTAGGAAAGCCTGAGGTCATCTCTGGCCTTAGACTCTTACTAGCAAGTCCTTAGACAGGTACCATGACCCCCTTGAGTTTAATCCTCCTCTTATCATGGAAGCCTGTTCCTTGGGACAGTTTGGCTTTTTAGAAAGTTCGTGTGTGTGTGTGTGTGTGTGTGTGTGTGTGTGTGTGTGTGTGTGTGTGTGTGTGTGCTGATCAAAACACCCTGATGAATTGGTTCTTCTTGGTACCATGGAAAGAGCACTGGTTCTGAGGTAAACAACCATGGCTTCAGATCCCACTTCTGACACCTGCGGCTTTGGATTAGTCATTGAAATTCTTTAGACCTCGTCTGTAAAATGGAGAGCTTGGATCGTACGGTTTCTAAGATGCCATCCAGCTCTAAGCTTGGGATGCTTCCTGGCCAGATGAAGAAAGTCCAAAAGACCAGCAGCACTCAAAGAGAATGATGAGCTAGAATTGCCCCCAATGAAAGGCAAAGGAGAGTTTCCACTGGGTAATCCCTTTGATGGAATTAGAGAACAGCTTTCCCATGGTGGACTTAAAAGCAAGCTTGTGTGAACAAAAAGCGGGCTTGCCACCTCTGGCATCAGGGAAGTAAGCCATTTTGGCAGTAGAGAAGAGAGCCAGCTATGGAAGAGAATCCAGTCGTAGAGAGGAAAGACCATTCCTTCCCTCTGGGGGATAGGGGACATCTCCTTTCCCTTTTTCCTTTATATATCACTTCCCCTCAGATTGTAAGCTCCTTGAGGGCAGAGACTCTTTTTTTCTTATTAGTATCCCAAATGCTTAGCACCGTACCTGGAAAATAGTAGGCACTTAATAAGTGTTTATTGATAGACTGATTGACTGACCTTCCCCTCCATCTGCCATGGTTCTTTGTAGCCCTAGAGACAATACCTCACCCAAAAGGAAAAGAACTAACCTTGGCAATTGGAGAGTAGCAGCTGAGTGGTCTGCCCAGGAAAGCTCCTGCACTCAAGGGGAATAATATAAGGACAGCAAATGAAGAGAAAGGATAGCAGGGTCTTGCAGTGCCAGAGGCAGAATTTCTCTTGACCATATATATTTGTTATAAGTGTGACTCTCTGTTAATCAATTTATTAAGCACTTACTATACATAAAGGTAGACTGCTAGGTGGCCTGGAGTGAGCAAAGACTCATAATCCTGAGTTCCAATCTGGCCTCAGACACTAGCTAGCTTTATGACCCTGGGCAAGTCACTTAATCCTGTTGGCCTCAGTTCGGATGTGACTGAAATTACTGAACAACCAATACTCCCTGCCCTTGAGAAGCATCTATTCTAATGGGAGCAGAAGAGACAGAAAGTACATAAAATTACATAACAGAATGGATGGAAACTAGCCTTAAGGGGAAAGGTACTAGCATTTGGTGGGGGGGTGGGGATGGGAGGACCAGGAAAGGTCCTTTTCAGAAGGTGACTTTAAGGTGAGCCTTGAAGGAAGCTGGGGATTCTGTATCACTGCTTGCTGTATGCCCACTTTTCCCACTGACACTGTTTTTATTTGTGGGAGAATGTGCCTTAGGTTTATGGGGAAATGATTTATTACGCTTTTCCTTGCAATGCCATCTCAGTTAATACCTTTGCTTTGAGCTAATGTATCTACTGGTTGACTTAAAGAAAAGCACGCTTCTGGGGGCTTTGGAGCCGTGCAGATCCACAGAATATCTTGAATTGCACCCTCATAGGAAGGCAGTCTTACATGTGGGAGTTAAAGAGTAGCCTGGATGGGCCTCTAAATCAGATCCCTATCCCCAACACTGACATTCCCTGCTCTAAGATCACTCCTAGCTCTGACATTCTATATTATATATGCTAGAGTCCTTTTAGAATTGGGGTAGGTAGGGGGCATAGTGGATAGAGCACTAGCCCTGAAGTCAAAAGGACCTGAGTTCAAATTTGGCCTCAAACACTTACTAGCTATGTGACCCTGGGCAAGTCACTTAACCTTGACTGCCTCTCCAAAAACTTGACATCCTATCTTTAAAGATCTCTCTCAACACTGACAATCTCTATTCTAGCTGGCTTTTCTGCTCTAGGAGCCCTCTCAGCTCTGATATCTTAGGATAAATATAAATAGCTCTCGGCCCAGCCTTTCTCTTTCCAATGTGGGGGTTGGTTTCTATGGACTCTAAGAGCCCTTTAGCTCTGAGTGTGTCCACCTGCATAAGTGGGCACAGAGTGAGTATGTGTGTGTGTGTTGGGGAGGGGATTGGGGGGAGGGCATTTGGGTATACAGAGAAATCAAATCCTTGAAATCAATATCTGGCCCCTCTTCAAACAAGCAAGGGCTCAGGAAGCCAGAGAGCACAGCCTTGCCTGGGCAAACAGAGGGCCGGCAGGAAGGGGGGAAGGACACCCTGTCAGCTCCGGCCAAATATGGAGCCAGGTCCAAGCAGCAAATGCAAGGCAGGGTGGGAGGGGGAGCTCCCTCAGCAGCTCAGGGCAGGGTTTGGGGAAGAATAACAGCCAAGGAGAGAGGCTGTCTGGGTTGTCCACAGTGACACAACCCCAGGGGCCCATTGGCCACCACCATTGACTGTGTAGACCCAGCAAAGGGTCCAAAGCAGGAAAAAAAAGCCCCTGGCCCAATGGACTGGGACATTTATGCTCCAGTCTAGCTGACCATTTCTGTCTCTCAGAATTAAAGAATAACTGAGCTGGGAGGGGCCTTAGAAGAGGGAATATCTGGGCTGGGAGGGCCCTCAGAACAGAGAATGTCTAGACTGAGACGGCTTTAGAACAGGGACTGTCAGGGCTGGGAGGGTCCTCGGAACAGGGGATGTCTGGACTGGGAGGGCCTTCCAGCCCATTCATTCTTATTTTACAGCTAGGGCAGTAAAGGACAAGACCCCAAGGTCATACAGTAGAAGAGCTGGGTTGAGGACTCAGGTCCTTTCGGGCACATCCAGAGACCTATGAGAGACAGAAGGGTGAAGGGATGGCCAAGGTGAGGAAGAGGAAGCTGGTGAGTCGGGAGGTGGCAGCACTCACCTGTTCATTGTCCCCATCTCTCCTTTGGAGCAGGTCAGGCCTGGGGGGCAAGGGGGGAGCCACCAGAGGGGAATTCCTGGGGCAGAGCTTGAGGAGACATTACAGGGAATGAGCATCCCTCCTTTTGTCCCTTTCACTGCCCCTTCAGCTCTGATCCCTGCTCCCATGGTCGTCCCCCCAACCTTTCCTCCCTCTGCCTGATCTCTGCCTCTCCAAGTATGTCCTTCCCCTCCCCCTCCCCCTCCCCAACCACTCCCTTCCCGCTAACCACCTTCATCCTCAGTCCAGATCTTACCATAAGGGCCGAATGCTTATCTTCCTGGTCTCCGGAGTCCCCGGGGAAAGGCTGGATGATCACAGACTCCCATCCCTGAATGGCATGTCGGCAGAAGGG
This sequence comes from Gymnobelideus leadbeateri, assembly GCA_011680675.1. Taxonomy (NCBI): domain Eukaryota; kingdom Metazoa; phylum Chordata; class Mammalia; order Diprotodontia; family Petauridae; genus Gymnobelideus; species Gymnobelideus leadbeateri. Next base: position 151,123 of record WOXC01000179.1, on the reverse strand, counting down.
GCAGGTGTGGCTGGGAGCTTTCTGGGGGTGGGTGAGGCAAAGTCAGGGTCTGCAGCTTTCCCTCTACCCTGTGCTTGACCTCCTGCTTCTGGCTCTCAGTATAATGCCGGGTACACAGTAGGTGCTTAATAAATACTCACTGGGCTGCAACCAAGTGGGGAAGGGGGGTGGGAGGAGAGGGAGGAGGGAGAGGTGGAGAGATGCACATGAGAAAATATGGAGAAAATGATAGAGAAAGAGACAGGAAGAAAGAGATAGACACAGAGAGATGGGGGAAGAGATAAGGAAGGAATGGGGCACAGTGCTGAGGAGAGATGGGTACAAGAAGACCCAGATGGAGAAAGTGAGAGAGAGAGAAACAGAGGGGGGGGGAGAGGGAGAGAGAGAGAGAGAGAGAGAGAGAGAGAGAGAGAGAGAGAGAGAGAGAGAGAGAGGAGAGAGAAGGAGAGAGAGAGGGAGGGACAGAGAGGGAGGGAGAGAGAGAGAGAGGGGGAGAGAGAGGGAGAGAAAGAAAGGGAGAGAGAGGAGAGAGAAGAAGAGGGAGAGAGAGAAGGAGAGAAAGAAGAGAGAGAGGGAGGGAGAGGGGAAAAGGGGAGAAAGAGAGAGAGAGAGAGAGAGAGAGAGAGAGAGAGAGAGAGAGAGAGAGAGAGAAAGAGAGAGAGGGAGAGGGAGAGAGGGAGAGAGAAAGGAAAGAGGAGAGAAGACAAAAATTGGTGGAGATGTGAAAGAGAGGCAGAGATGGGTGGACATATGTAGAGATGGGCTAGAGAGAGAGACACAGAGACACAGGGTGAGGCTGGCCCGAGGGATCCTAAAAGGGGCAGTGGCGGGCCAGAGGCTCAAGGACCTACCCCACCACAGAGCACAACCTGGCGCACCTGCCAGCTTTCCAGGCAGGGGTAGCACAAGAGGTGGCCGCAGGGCTTCAGCCTGGTGTCTTTGTCCCGCTCAGCACAGATCTTGCACAGCTCAAAGGTGGAGTTCACGGTACAGTACAGCTGGAACTGTTCCTGGGGGAAAACAGGATCAAAAAGAGTCTTAGTGCCATGGGGGTCTTTGGAGACCTTCTTACCTCCCATCATCTCCTCATGTACTAACTGGGGCCCAGAGAGGGAGGAAGTCTCATCCAGTAGGTCAGGGGCTGGACCCCAGGCCTGCTACCTTCCGTCTCTGGGCCTCAGTTTCCCCATCTGTAAAATGAGACAGCATAGAGCCAGCTGGTCTCTCTCTAAGGTCCCTTCAGCTCTGACATGCTCTGATTTTACCTTTACATTCTCAGGAGTGCTCTCGGATTGTCCTTTAGCCCCCCCACACTTTGCCAAAACTCAGCCCCGGATTGCTCTCTGCTCCTACTCCCGTGATGTTGAACAGAATTGGTGAGAATTACGAAGCTGAGCGCATCCTCCAGGTTCAGGGAATCTAATCTCACTGGGCTTTTACAGCAGCAAGGCAACCCTCAGGCTCCATTCACCCCATTCCCAAACCTCCCACACCCACCCTTCCCGAACAGGACTCTCATGACCTTAATGAGAAAAGTAAATCCCCTCGTGGCCAGCTTCCTCTTCTTCACATATCAGACTCAGTCGATGTTGCTGTCCTGTCCCTACCTCCCCTCTCTCCTTCTTTACTGGAGTCTCTGATGAGATGCAGATGTTCTCCTTGCCACGACCAACCACCAGATTTCACCCACTATTGCCCCCTTCCCCCTACAATTTTCAGTCTCTCTCTCTGTTCACTAATTTTCCCCTCACTTAGACCTGCCAACCTTCCAAGCTATTATCCAATTTTCCACTTCTCTTTCTTCATCATACTCTTATAGAAAGTTATCTTATAGGTTCTGATTCTCTGGTGACTGGTGCCATCTGAGGCTTGGACCTTCTCTGACCTCAAGGCTTTCAGGGTGAACAGGAAGAGACACCATACAGCCTGGGCCAAGGGGACTAGCCAGGACTGCAGCCCCAGCAATGAAGGGGGACCTTGCCCAACCCCATCTAATGAGAGAGGGGGAGGACAACATGAAAGAAAAGTCTGGGCACCTGCTGAATTGGCATTGTGCAAGGCCAGTGGATTTTGTGTTGCCATAAAACACAAGGGCCTTATGGCCAGTACCCTGGTCATCTCCCCTCCTCCCCAGGCCAACAAAAGCAGCAGCTCATCCTCTCCGGAAGGACTAGAACTGGGCCTGTGCCAGCAAAAGCAATGTTGTAGTTCCATGATGTGTTGAAAGTAACTCCTGAGAACTTTGCTGCATCCAGATTCAGCTAATGATGAAGCAGGATTTAAGGTTATACAGCCTGAGGAATTAGCTTGTGGGTGGAGTGAGAAAGAAAAACATCTTCCCTGACAATATGTACCTTAAAAAAACTGACAAAATCTGAACCATATCGTGAAGATAGCAGGGAAGTGTCTAGAACTCGACAATCTTCAGTTCTGTGGGACTGGACATCGGCATTCCCAGACCCATCAATTTTCAGACTGACACATGCATCTTTGAAAGACCAGGATCCAAGAACAGAAGAGCGACCATAAGAAGGCTTAGACTGCCTGTAAAAGGTTTAGCCTGCCTGGGGGAATCTCTTGAGGTCTAGAAGATGAATTTAAAGAAGGACCCAACTCCTGACTCAAGGAGAAGAATTAGCACAGAACCAGACACAGGGAGGCTGTAAGGATTCACAGACAGGATTAGCATTTGCAGAGGCAAGCCCCAGAAAGGGAGCCAGGGCCTGTAGTAGCATGGCCATTTGGGTCAACTGGACAAGAGGAGAACTGGTGCTGCTGAAACTCCTCCACCCCTTACTGTAGACCCTGAGGTGATAATCTTATGTTTCACTTCCTGCCATGGGAAGCCTTTTCCTTTGGGTTTGGGGAGGGGGAAGCTGAAATGTTTACTTTGTCTTTATAAATAGTGAAAACTGCCAGTCATCCTTATTAATGTTGTACTTATTGGAAATACAGTTGGTAGGAAGCAAATTATGGGGTTTGGGGGGTGGGGTGGGGGTGGAACATCCTCAGAGTAAAGATAGAGATGTCTGACATGGGTGTTTTGCCAGAATCCCTGTCTCTGGCTGGGGGCTTGTAACTTCCAAGAAGGAGATTTACAGATTCTTAGATATTACTTCCCAGAGTGAAGAAGAAATATTTCTACAGAGAAAAACCGTTTGGACAGTGACTCATTAGTAGAATGAAGGACAAAATTGTAGTGGTCACCCCACCATCCCTTTAACATGGCTTAAGACTGACACATACTAACTTCCATTGGGTTCTCGTTACTGCCTGGAAATCCTTTTATTCTTCTCTGATGAGCTCCCTCTCACCTACTTCCTCTCTTCTCAAACCCTACCCCCCCCATCCATGTCCACCCCATTTGTTCTGTGCAGATGAACTGGTTTGACATTCTATGGGATGGCTGAGATCATCTCATATGAGCTGCCTCATCTCGTCTCTTCTCACTTCAGATGTGTCTCTTTATGCCCTCTCTCTTTTCCCTCTGGTCTCTGAGAATGACCCCACAGGCTTCATCCTTGCTTACCCAACTTTTGTTCCCTCCCCACTTCCCAGTTTCTCTTCTCTTTTTATTCCTTCTTTTTTGTCTATTTCCCTGCTACCTATAAATAATACTCCTTGGTCCTAGAGATCTTGCCCTTGCCATGGTCATTTCCTTAAGAAGCCATCCTTTTTTCTTCCTCTTCACTGCTACTCTCTCAGAAAGTCTACTCTCTCTGTGTCCATCTGAGGCTGGATTTGAACTCAGGTCTTCCTGAGTTCCTAACACATTCAATAAATTTGCCCCTCACCACCCACAGACACTAGCACAATATTACTTTTGACCCTACCCTTCAACCAAAATGGCTTTTCCCAAAGTGACCCTTGATCTGTCCACTGCCAAATCTGGTGGTCTTTCCTTGATTCTCATTCTCTTTCTGCAGCATTCGACGCTCTTGATCACCCTCCCCTCCTGGATTATTCCTTCATCTTCAGATCTTTTGATGCTGCTGTCTTCTTGACTGTCTGACTACTCCCTCTCAGTCTCCTTGACTGAATCATCATTCATATTTTTATTATTGCTATCCTGTCCTGTATGACTCTTTGTGACCCTATTTGGGGTTTTCTCAAAGCATAGGTCTAGACATGTTGCTCCTTTCATCAGGAAACTCTAGAGTCTCCCTATTGCCTCTAGAATCTCAGCACCTTCTAGCTCCAACATTCTATGAAGGAGGGTTACAGGAGAAGGGAGGAACTGGCCAGTCAGCAGGACTGAGCACATGGCTTAGAGGATGCTGCTGCCTAATTCTGGGGCAAGTGGAAGATGCAGGGGATGATAAATGGGGAAGCTTACCTGGGAGACCTCAATGTGTTTGTGATCCTTAACTTCTTCCAGCTCAGATAGGTCTGGGTTCACATTCCTCCCATCTGGATAGAGGTAACTGAGGGGACATGATAATTCAGCATTCATGGGGGTAGGGAATGAGGGGAATTCACAAGCCATGCATAGCCCCCTTTCCTATCAAGTACAGCCTGGGTGAAAAGTAGAACCTTTCCATTCTAGGTCAACCCTTACATTTCTTCTCTGCTTATTAGCATCTTTCTCCTTCTATTCACAGTGTCCTCCTCCAGGAAGTCAGCCTGGATTGACAGAGCCCTCCCCTGCCAAGGGCACTGTCAGAATGAGGGGTCTTTGGGGGTAGGTATTTAACTTTGTACCTCAGGAAGTATGAGGCACACTGCTCTTGGATCAGGAGGAGAAACACTGAACCACTGAGCTCCCCATCAGCAGAGAAAGTGAGCAGATTCAGAGCTCCAAAGAGACAGTCCCAGGAAGCTGTTGGATATTTAGAGTGGGAGAGCTAGGGGAGAACATTAGAACTGAGGTTGGAGGACGTTTAGAACACAGAATGTTCTAGCTGGAAAGGAAATTAAAACAGAGGATGTCAGAGCTGGGAAGGTCCTTAGAATAAGAGATATTGGTATTTTGGGGCAGCTAGATGGCACAGTGAATAGAGCACCAGCCCTAGAATGAGGAGGACCTGAGTTCAAATTTGACCTCAGACACTTGACACACTTACTAGCTGTGTAACCTTGGGCAAGTCACTTAACCCCAATTGCACCTCCAAAAAATGTTGGTTTTTTAAAGGAAAAATAGAATGATGCAATGATCTTAACATCCGTGATAACCATGATGGTGTGGTTACTGATCCAGACCTATACATCCTGGAGAATGAAGTCAAGTGGGCCTTAGGAAGCATTGCAAACAATAAGGCTAGTGAAAGTGATGGGATTCCAGCTGAGCTATTTAAAATCCTGAAAGATGATACTGCTAAAGTGCTGTACTAAACATGTCAGCAAATTTGTAAACCACAACAGAGGGCACTGGATCAGAAAAGATTAGGTTACGTTCCCATCCTAAGGAAGGGCAATGCCAAGGAATGGTCAAATTATTGAACAGTCATGCCAGCAAGGTTATGTTTAAGATCCTGCAAGCTAGGCTTCAGTAATATGTGAACCAAGAATCACCAGAAGAGCAGGCTGGTTCTCAAAGAGGGAGAGGAACTAGAGACCGAATTGCCAACATTTGCTGTATTATGGAGAAAGCCAAGGAGTTCTAGAAAAACATCTACTTCTGCTTCATTGATCACACTAAAGCCTTTGACAACAAAATGTGGCAAGTCCTCAAAGAGATGGAAATGCCAGGATTTGTCTCCTCAGGAACTCCTGAAAGTCAAAAAAACAACAATTAGAACTGAACATGGAACAATTGATTGATTTGATTGGAAAGGAGCATGACATGACTGTATATTGTCATCTTCTTTATTTGACATGTTTGCAGAATACATCACAAAAAATGCCAACTGGATGGATCGAAAAATGGAATAAGATTTCTGGGAGAAGTATCAATGATCTCAGATGTGCAAATGATACCACCCTGATGGAAGAAAGTGAAGAATTAAGAAGCTTCTTGATGAGGGTGAAAGAGGAGGGTGTAAAAGCTGAATTGAAACTTAACATAAAAAAAAAAAACAAACAAACCCAAAACTAACTAAGATCTTGACAACTGGTGCTACCACATCTGGGCAAATAGAAGGAGAAGAAATGGGAGCAGTGTCAGATTTTATATTCTTGGGCTCAAAGATCACTGCAGACAGCAATGGCAGCCGTGAAATTAAAAGATGCTTGTTTCTTGGAAGTAAAGCTATGGAAAACCTGGACAACCTACTAAAAAGCAGAGACCTTACTTTGCTGACAAAGGTCCGTATAGTCAAGGCTATGGTTTTTCTGGTAGCAACATATAACTGAGAGTTGGACTACAAGGAAAGCTAAGCACTGCAGAATCAATGCTTTTGAGTGGTGGTGAAGACTTCTGAGAGTCGCTTGGACAGCAAGGAGATCAAATCAGTCAGTACTTGAAGAAATTGATCCAGGCTACTCACCTAAAGGTCAAATACTGAACCTGAACCTGAAATACGTAGCTGAAGTCAGATAAGAAGACGGAACTCACTGGAAAAGACCCTGATGTTGGGGAAGATTGTTGGCAAAAGGAGGGGATGGCAGAGGATCAGATGGCTGGAGAGAGTCATGGAAACAATGAGCATGAATTTGGACAGACTTTGGGAGAGAGTGGAGGAGGATGACCTGGCCTGCTATGCATAGTCTTTTGTGACTGAACAACAATGACAATAGTGATAAGAAAATCTAAGTGCTTTAAGGTTTGCAAAAATATTTGATAATTTTAGACTTTGATTATATATATTGTGAAACCATATACTCTGAGAGGTGAGGCCTATCATTATCTCTATTTGACAGATGAGGAAACTGAGGCAGACAGAAGTGAAGGGACTTGCCCAGGGTCACACAGCTAGGAAGGTGAGGATGTCATATTGAATGCCTGAGATGGGAAGACAGCCTAGATCATAGTCTATTGGAAAAGGAAGGGCCCTTAGAACACAGAAAGTCAGCACTGGGAGTAGAGAGACTCAAGGTCAGAGAGTGGAAGGGGCCTCAGACGTCATTTTGTCCCTGTCTTCTTTGACAGAGAAGGAAACTGAGGACAGCTAAAATCTGGGTCTGAGAGACTCATTCCTGGGATTGAGTGGAGCAGTCTTCCCTCTGGTGGAGGTTGCTGGAAATGGCAGCCGGACAAGGGCTAAGGGATGGGACGGGGAGGATGGATGGGAAAGCTTGGGAACCTAGGTGAAGCTTGGAGCTGGAAGGCCAGTTAGAAATCCAAGCCAATGGGGATGTGACTTATCCACACTCACGCAGAACATTTGAACTGGGAGGAATCTTGGAGATCATCTGCCCCCCCCTTCACTTTCAAGTTAAAGCTAGAAGGTAGGGCTGGGGTGGTGCCTGCAGCAGCCAGCCCTCCCCAGGGCAGGAAAAAGGAAACTTACAAGCCTTTCTTCTGGCCTTCCCTCAGGGCCCGGAAAAGTGGTTTGTTCAGAGTGATCGTCTGCAGGACCTGGCCGTCCTCACTCACATATCCAATGGCCCACTGACCTAGGCGGGTACAGCTCAGGCGGAAGATGTAGCTTAGGAGGGAAGGTCGGGCTTAGCAGGACCCCAAGGCCCCCACTACACACCTTGGCCCCAGGGCCCCAGCCTCCTCCCCACACCCCTCCCAGGCAGCCCTCCTTATCTCCCCAGCCCTGTCCCTTTCCCTGGTATCCCCCACCTGCCAGGCTTGTCCAGGTAGGTCTGCAGGCGGGCCTTCACCTCTGCATAGGTGATGAAGGCCATGTAGCCTGGGTGAGTAACAGCCAGCAGGGTCCAGTTTTTGAGGAGAGAAGACCAGGGCTGGGAAGGAATAGAGATGTAAGAGGAGGGGCCTTCCTTCCCCCTCAGAGGTTTAGGCATCCTGATCCCCAGCCTTCACTCTCCTGGAACCCAGGCATCCTGAGCTCCCTGAGCTCCCTGGCTCCAGGCGTCCACATCCCTGCTGCCTTCTTAGTGACTCAGGTGTCCTGATCCTCCCAAGCCACTCAGGGCCTCAAGTGTCTTTGATCCCTTAGGATCCATCTAATACCGTCCCCCCCCCCCCCCCAGGCCCTCTGGAGACCTGGAAAAGGCGAGTGAACACGTCAAACTCAAAGATGGACACGTGGCCGCTGACCGTTAAGTCGATGGTGGATTTCAGGGCCTGGGTCATAGGCCCAGGCTTCACAGGGTGGCAGGAGCTCAGGAGCTTCTCAAAGTCTTCCCATAGAAGCACACACCTGGAAGGCCAGAGAGACAAGCTTGCCCCTACCTCCTCTCTGGCACCAAAGGAGGGCAGGGATTGAAGGTCCTGAAGGTGAAAGGGGTAATGGACACCACCCTGGGCTTCAGCTGCCCATTTTTAAAATGGAGTGTAAACAGATGGGACCTAAGATTCCTTCCAGCCCTGACAGTCCCTGTTCTAAGGCCCCTCCTAGCCCTGACATCCCCTGTTCTAAGGCCCTCCCAGCCCTGACATCCCCTGTTCTAAGGCCCTCCCAGCCCTGACATTCCCTGCTCTAAGGCCCCTCTTAGCTCTGGCATTTTATAACTGCCACCTGGATCCAGAGGGTGACGAGAGATGAAGGGCTAGACACGATGGCCCCTGAATCAACTTTGTGTGGTGGTTGGTACTGAGACACCTGGATGATGTCTTGAGGAGAGGGGGCCCACCATAGCTTACCTCTTCCCACAATTCTCTCTCCAAAATTCCTGAGCCTGGGACATGCTAAGCCGGTATGTGTGTCCACAGTATCGACCTTCAGGGAAGAGGGCTCTGAGCTCCGTGTGCATGTGACTGAAGATCAGGGCCAGCTTGGTCAGCTGCCTCCTGGAGAGAGGCCACGGTGAGGTCCCACCCCTCCCCACCAAGGTCCCCAGTGTCTGATGGTCTCCCTAGGCTTCCCTGGAGGAGGTCTGTGGGGGTCCCCATGACAGGGGCCAGAAGATCTCTAGGACAGTCTACAGCCCTGAAGGAGCCTTCAATGCACTTGGGATGGGGCCACATGGACAGGAGCGAAAGCCCCCTTGCCAAGGCAGCTGAGCAGATTCTCTGCTCCTCAGGGGTCTCCCAAAAGCACAGGGAGGTGGGTCAGAAGGGGATCTGAGCCCAGGTCTTCTGACTCGGAGGAGGTCAGTTTCCTTTCTCTTCTCCCCCAGACTATCTTAGGGGAGGCCTGGTGTCCAGAGTGGAGCAGGTGACAGTTGCCCCCTGTGCTATGGCCAGATCATAGCACACCTGGAGGATGAATGGAGGCCAGTCCTGGGCACTGCATCTTAAGGAGGGGAGAACGAGGTGAGGGGCTATGGGTGAGCAGGACTTGAGGGCCCCCTTACAAGGGTCAGCCGAGGGAACTGGGAATAGAGAAGAGGATCTTGGGGGCCGGGGTTATTAGTCAGCCAAGAGATTAGGCCCATTGTGTGTGTGTGTGTGTGTGTGTGTGTGTGTGTGTGTGTCCTCCCTTCCCATCCCCACCCCTCAGCTAGGTACTGGGTACCAGGGAGTTAAGGAAGAGGAATGAACAAGTGGGAGGGGCTACCTTTGCAGATAGTGAGCTGCCTGTCAGTGGGAAGGCTTCCAGCCACAGTTGGACTCTTGTCCTAGGACAGGCTGTGCTCAATGGCTTCTGAGTGGTCATGATAATAGTTTTCTATGTGGGGCAGCTGGGTGGTGCCACAGTGCACAGAGCACTGAGCCTGGAGTCAGGAAGCCTCAACTTCCTGAGTTCAAGTCCAGCCTTAGATACTTCCTAGCCAGGTGACCCTGGGCAAGTCACTTCACTCTGTTTGCCTCAGTTTCCTCATTTGTAAAATGAGCCAGAGAAGGAAATGGCAAACCACTCCAGCATCTCTGCCAAGAAAACCCCAAATAGGGTCATGGAGACAAGACTGAAAAACCATTGAACTACAAAAGCATTTACAAAGTCCTTTAGAGTTTACTAGGCGTTTTACAGATGCTATTTCAGTTCCTATTATTCCCATTTTGCAGATGAGAACACTGGGGTTCAGGTTAAGCAAATTGCCCAGGTCACAGTGTCTGTAAGAGCAGGGCTGAACTTCCTGGTGTCAAGTCTAGAGCTGTGCCTGTTAACCCATGGATGCCTGCTGCTTCTGAAGTCCCTCCCAGATCAGATCAGGAATTCCAGCCCCCGGGGACATGGTTGGTAGGGCCTATGATAGTCTCCAGGGGTCTCTTTTGCCCCCTAGGGTCAGGCTCTATAGAGGACCCACAAATGAGGGTAAGAGGTGTGGAAACCAATCCCTCTGATCTCCCTGGGTCCGGCCCCTGTACTAGCCCAGCCTGGCCAGCGTCAGTAGGACCTGCTGGCTCTGGGTGGACTGGAGTTAGGGGGCTGAGCCCCGGAGAGGGGAATGGGGAATCAGCCCTCCCCCCTCCTCACCTGTGGCCAGGGCCCTCCCAGAAGGTCTTGTCCCCTGCAGGGAAGAGGGCTGCTACCTGCTGCACCTTCTGGCCCAGGTTAGTCAGGAAGCCAGCTAGGAAATCAGTGGCGCCCCCAGGTTCCTGGGGGCCTCCCCCAGTTTGCTTCCTGGCTTCTGCTACCTGCCCCAGCAACCTGGCCATCTTGGGGAGCAGGTCAGGCAAGGAGGGGGGGCTGGAATCCAGGCGGGGGGCTCGATACAAGATAGATTCCAGGTGCTCCAGGGCCCTTAGAGCCCTGGCCAGGGCCTTCTGCTCCCCCCGGGGACCCCGGGGGAAGCCAGGCCAGGTTGAGGAGGCCATGGAGAATTAATCCCTGGGAGGAAGGAGGCTGAGAAATACCTGCCCAAGGGTGTGGGCAGGAAGGGGAGGGTGGAGGCAGGCACTGGTAGGGCAAGACACCTGGCTTCCTGAGGGCAATGTCCAGTGCCCTGGATGCTGGAGTCCAGGAGAGGCCAGGAGGAAGATGGTCTGAAGGTCTGAGGCCCTCATGGGAGCAGGCTCGAGGCTCCGCTGCCTGGATTCCTGATAGGGAGCAAGGTGGGCTGGCAGGCCCCTGGGTCCCAGGGGGAGCTCAGGACGCTGGAGCCCCTCGATTGTTGAGAGGACCTGGCCTGAGGTCCTCAGAGGGCTATCCAAGGCTCTGTGAACAGCGAGTGGGGGGCAGGTATGCTGTAGAGGCGGGGCTGGGCAGGGCGAGGCAGGGGCCCAGTTTCTTCCAAGTTGGAGGTGGGGGGAGGAGGGGAGCCCAGATTCTGAACCGGTGCAACCAGTAAGAGGAGCCTAGGTGGGGCAGCAGCAGGCCAGGACTGGTGGCCACGAGGGGGCACTGTGGTCCTTCCTGCCAGCTCTCAGTCCAGCAGGGGCCAAGGAAGATGGTCAGGGTAGGAGATTTCCCTCCTCCCTTCCATCTCCCTCCATGGCCCTCTCTGGGGAAGAGAGGACCCTGAGTGTGAGTGCGCGCGCACACACACACACACACACACACACACACACACACACACACACAGAGTCACCAACACAGCAACGCAGAGACATAATCATATAGACACACCCAGCAACAGACACACAGACCATTACAAATACACAGAAACTCTCTCTCTCTCTCTCTCTCTCTCTCTCTCTCTCTCTCTCTCTCTCTCTCTCTCTCTCTCTCTCTCTCTCCCTGTCTCTCTCTGTCTCTGTCTCTCTCTGCCTGTCTGTCTGTCTGTCTCCAAAAGGCACCAGAGCCAAAGTTACATCCATGTAGCATTACATCCATGCTAACACATGGACATACATACATACAGCACTGGGACCTATCACACAGAGAAACACAGTCACACAATCTATTAATGAGTGCACATTGAGTAAGAACCCCTGTTTGTCAGGTGTAGGGCAGCTAGGCATCACAACAGTGGATAGAGTGACAGGCCTGCAGTCAGAAGACTCATTATCCTGGGTTGAAATCTAGCCTCAGACACTTGCCAGCTGTGTGACCCTGGGCAAGTCACTTCACTCTGTTTGCCTCAGTTTCCTTGTCTGTAAAATGAGCTGGAGAAGGAAATAGCAAACTGCTCCAGTGTCTCTGCCAAGAAAACCCCGAATGAGACCACGGAGAGTTGGATGTGCCTGAAATTGAACAATTAAAAGCCAAACAGAGGATTTTATAATTGATGCCAAAGATAATGAGAAGCGCCTGGAGCTTATTAGGTAAGGAGTGACATGGTGAGACCTGTTATTTTAGGAAGATCATTACATTGGCTGAGTGGTGGATAGACTGGAGTGGGGAGAGTCTAGGGACAGGGACACTTCCCAGCCCTCTACTGCAGAGCCACAAGAACAGTCTCCCTTATAGACAAGAGACACACATATTTTATTATTAAAAATATATACATACATATATGTATGTATATATACATATACACACACATATGTATATATATTTAGAGCAGTCGATTGAGTTCTGTGTCCAGACTCGGGAAGATATGAATTCGGTTCCTTATTGGTTGTGTAATCCTGGGAAAGTCACGTGGTTACTGTCTGCCTCAGTTTCCCCAACTGTAAAGTGGGGATGATAATAACACCTTTCTCCCAGGGTTGTTGTGAGGATCAATGGGATAATAATTGTAAAGAAGCTACGCTGTGCCCAGCACATAGTAGACACCCCTCCCACTTCTTCCCATATGGGCATTTCCACAAAGTAGAAAAAGAAAACATTGTCCATGAAACTGTGAAACTCCATTACACACATTTTATTTCTTTTTAAACATTTAATAAATTCAACACAGAGCTCTCAAAGCTGTCCTCTTTGGCAACATGAAGATTTAAGGATAAGCAGTGGACTTACGATTTCATTGGGAACTTCCATGGGAGGAAATTCCTTCTACCAATGCAGGTCTCCACTCTCTTAGAAAGTTGCCTGAAGCATGGAGAGGTTAAGTCATCTGCTCATGGTCACCCAATCAGTGTGTGGCAGAGACTGGACTTGGTGTTCCTGGAGGGCCCTCTAAGCTGTCCTTGTCTGCACAGATACATGCTGAGACCTTACTGATACATAAAATGTTCCCTCATATCTACTCCTCATGACCCCATTTGGGGTTTTTTTTGGCAGAGGTGCTGGAGGGGTTGGCCATTTCCTTCTGCAGTTCATTTTCCAGATGAGGAAACTGAGGCAAGCAGGGTGAAGTGACTTGCCCAGGGTCACACAGCTGAGAAGAGTCTGAGGCTGGATTTGAACCAGGAAAATGAGTCTTCCTGACTGCAGGCTAAGCACTCTGTGCACTATGGCGCCACCTAGTGGCCCAAGATACAGAAAATAGTCATACCCAGAGGCATACACAGTTCCACAAAGATACATCTCCACACCCACACAGACTTAAGTTGTGATACATTGTGGCACTTGGTTATAGATACACAAAGGCGAAGTCACGCCGTCCAGCCCACATCCGGACCGACCGCGGCAGTCACTTAGAGTCCCAGACCCAGAGATTTCAGTGGCCCTGCGTACCCGCAGCTGGTCTTCTGCCCTCCCCATTCACAGACACACAGACACACAGCCCCAAAGTTAGAGACACAGGGATGGGCAGGCAGTGATCATGGCCAGTGCATGTTTGGCAGGGCTTCACGTGTCTAATGAGTCTTATCCATAGGTGGGGGAGGGAGATCATTTAGAACTGAAAAGAAAAGAAAGTTTAAAAAGAGAAAGGGGCAGTTGGAGTGCCCACCTGGAGTCAGGAAGACACATTTTTGTGAGTTCAACTTTGGCCTCAGACACTTACTAGCAGTGTGACCCTGGGCAAGTCACTTCATCCTGTTTGCCTCAGTTTCCTCATCTGTCAAATGAGAAGGAGATGGCAAACCACTCCAGTATTTCTTCCAAGAAAACCCCAAATGGAGTCACAGAGAGTCAGACAGGACTGAAACAACAATAAAATCCCATAAAGATAAACAAATACTTGTTTATTGATAGCAATACTTTTCTATAATGCTTTAAGGATTATAAAGTATTTTACCTAGGTTCACTCATTGGAGTTAACATATATTAGTAGTGCATTATTATTATTATTATTATCAAAACATATTAATATCATCAGGGACATTGAGGCAAGTGGGTCACACAGGTAGGAAGTGCCTGAGGGAGGATTTGAACTCAGATTTTCTTGATTCCAACTCTTATGTGATCCAGGCACACACATTGCTATTTGCTATTGCTCACCCATGACACACTCTTATTTCCCACCTCCATGCTTTTGCACTGGCTGTTTCCCATGCCTGGAACACTTTCTTTCCTGCCCCTGTTCCTAACTCTTTGGAATCCTTGACTCCCTTTAGTTTCAGTTCAGGAGACTTTTCTTGGACCTCCCGGCAGCTGGTCCCTTATCCTCTGAAGCTTTCTGCCATCTGCCTGGAATTGATCACGTCTGGATTTATTTCTATTGGTTGTTTCTCCCATCAGACCTTGTGCTTCCTGAGGGCAGACCCTTTGTGCCTTTTCCTCAACTTCCCCCATAGTTATGCATGCACAGATTCACAGTGACGCACATAGCCACTGGGCCCCACACAGAGACGCAGTCAGGATGTGTGGGCAGACAGTCAAACCCATTCACTGATCCTTTCCTGAATCCCAAGTGGTAGAGGCCCTTAGAGGAAGACAGAAAGGCCACACCACCTCACAGTGGGGGAGCAGGACCTCCAGAAGGGGGCAGACTCATCAGGGAGGACTGCTTGGAAGGGGCAAAGATGGGGCTGGCCCCTGAAGGAGGGGGGGAGGGTAGGAGAGGGGGAGGGCCTTTCAGTTAGGCAAGAATAGTCTGGGCCAGGGGTGGGGAACTTGCAGCCTCGAGCCACATGTGGCCTTCTAGGTCCCCGGGTTTCGCCTTTTGACCAAGTCCAGGTTTTCCAGAACAAATTCTTTTATTAAGGGGATTTGTTCTGTGCAGTTTGGATTCAGTCAGAGGGCTGCACCTGAAGACTTAGAGGGTCACATGTGGCCTTGAGGCCCAGGTTCCCCACCTGTGGACTCTGGGCAAAGAGAGGAAGGACCATTTTGTGGGGAAGCTTGAGCTGGTGGAACAGAAGGGCTGTGTGGAGGCTTTGAATGTCTCCCTGAGAAGTCTGGATGGGAAGCTGGGGCCATGGAAAGACCCACGTAAGGGCCCTGAGGAAGAGAGGAGTAAATCATGGGATATCTGCCATGAAAGGACCATGGAGACCATCTGGGCCTCATTGTTCAGCTGGGGAAACTAAGGCCCAGAAAGAGAAGGGAGCTCTCCTTAGGCCTGAACCCCCCTCATAACCAGCTGTGGGTGAGGCACTCCACTTGGGTCCTGTGGCTCCTCATCTGTACTGTGACTGGATCACCTAACAAGGTCCCTTTCCGCTCCTAAATCTATGGCCTTAGAACAGGGAACGTCAGAACTGGAAGGAATTACTGAAGATGTGGGAGGGGTCTTGAAGATCCCCAGTTTCCTCATTGGACAGAGGAGGAAACTGAGGCCCACAGAAGAAATGGGCCTTCCTAAGACCTTACACAGGAGCAGGTTGAGGCCAGGACTCTGGGGGCTCAGATGTGCCCAGGTCTAAGAGGTGGGACCCAAAGGCAGTGAGCGGGCAACACTGGTCCAGGCACAATGCCAACCATCTTTACAAAGTGCCTTCCTCACAGCATCCTGATGAGGCTGGCCATATAAGCATCATTTTCTAGGCAGGAAACTGAGGCCCAGAGAGGGGCATGGTGACATTTCCACTGGGTCTCATCCCAGGCCTGGGGGCACCAGTACATAGTGGAGGCCTCCTAGGGTTAGAGTGGTCACCTAGCTGGGATTCATTCCACCCAGGTCTCCCTCTACTCCAGGGACAGCACCCTTTCTAAATGGTCCCAGGTTCCACAGGAGCTAGGACCAGGAGCCAAGCACTGGGCATTTTGGGCCATACCTCTCTGTCACACACACACACACACACACACACACACACACACACACACACACACACACACACACACACACACACACCCAGAGTCCATATGGTACAAAAATAGTTTATTACAAAAGTAAACTGAAATCCCCAATAATTTACATTGTCCTCAGTCCCAGGGAGGGAGCTGGAGCCTGAGCCCTGGGGTGGTATCTCAGACAGAGGGTGCTGGGGGGGAATGAGGAGGGGGGCAGGCAAGGGGATGTGCCAGCCAGATGCCCAGTTCCTCTTACAGAGGGTCAGAGCTGGGGAGGGGAAAGTGGGAGGAAGTTCAGGGTGGGGTGTGTGCAAATCTTGGTCCTGTGAGTCTCAGTAGGAGGGGGACGTTTGCCTTCACAGTTTTCAGGAGGCCCTTCCCTTTATTTGAGAGCCCTTTCTCCCTTTTTCCTCAGCTCCCACCAGGAGCAGGAGATGGGGGGACAGGAAGGCCTGGGGCTCGGAGAGGCCCTGCATAGGGAAGAAACGCTGTTGGGGAGTGGGTTGGCAGGAAAAATATCTGGGGTCCCTGGAGTGAGGTGGGGGGATCCTCCGGGGGAGAGCGGGGTGGTGAGGAGGAAGCTGGAGATGCTGATGGTGGCCCTGAAAGAGAAAAGAGTTATGAAGGGAGGAAGGATATCCAGTTTTCTGAGGGGAGGAGGGTTTGTGGCAGGAGTGGGGAACCTGAGACCTCAAGTCCACAAATAGCCCTCTAGGTCCTCAAGTGCCATCCTTTGACTGAATCCAAACTCGACAGAACAAATCCCCTTAATAAAAGGATTTGTTATGTAGAACTTGGACTCAGGCAAAAGGCCACACCCAAGGACCTAGAGGGCCACATGTGACCTCAAGACTGTATAGGTTCCCCACACCTGGTTGGGGAATCAGGATTCCAGGGACGCTAGGGATGGAATGATGGACAGCAGGAGGGCCGGGTGCCTGGAATGTCCTTGAGGGGACTGAGATCTAGAGCAGGGACTGGGGAATAGGAAGGGAAGGAGGTGGGCTATCAGGACACCTGGGGCCCTGTGGGTTCTCACCACTGGATCCAAACTGGCTGCTGCCTTCAGGGGAGATGGGGGCACTGCCATCTTGGCTGGGCTCTGTTGATCCCAGAGTGGGTTGGGGGCCAGGGCGGGAAGCTTTTCCTCTCAGGATGTCAATGACCTTTGGGCAAGATGAAAGGGGTTGTGACTTACCAGAGGTCCACCACACCTTGGGCAGCTGCTAGACACAAAGTTCCCCTCTGCCATCTCCCCAAGGTCTATCCATCTCAGTTCTAGACTCAGTCCCTACCTTTCTTCTTCTTCTTTTTTTGCCTTTTTTTTTTTGTAGGGGGGGAAGGCAGGGCAATTGGGGTTAAGTGACTTGCCCAAGGTCACACGGCTAGTAAGTGTTGAGTGTCTGAGGCCAAATTTGAACTCAGGTCCTCCTGACTCCAGGGCAGGTGCTCTATTCACTGTGCCACCTAGTCGCCCCCCTACTTTTCTTCTTTACCCACCTCTACCCCTGTTTCTGCCCTCTTCTGTGGGTTGCCTGTGTGGGTGTGTGTCCCTCCCCCCAGCCCCCCTGCTGTGTCTGGTGCCTGGAGCCCTCCCTGTGGTCCCTGGGCCCCAGTTCATTTCCTGGGGAGGACTTACTCGCCGATTTCGAGCCACCATGAGGGGGGTATCATTGTGACAGTTCTTGAGGCTGCTGTCAGCCCCACTCCGCACCAGAGTCCGGACCAGGGACAGGAGACCTCTGCCTGAGGCTGAGTGGAGGGCAGAACTGCCTGAGTACATCTGTGCATTCACATTGGCTCCATGCTGGGGTGGGGGTAGGGGAAGAGAATGATTAGAATCAGGGGAGAAAGACAGAGCCTCTGGAGATGGGGGCTAGAGACCCTGGGGAACAGATGGGGGGCAGGGACCCTGGGGGATGGGGACCAGGGACCCTGGGGGACAGGGGGCAGGGACCCTGAGGGACAGGGGGGCCAGAGACCCTGGGGGACAGGGGGGCAGGGACCCTGGGGGATGGGGGGGCCAGGGACCCTGGGGAACAGGAGGGGCAGGGAACCTGGGAGATGGGGGGCCAGAGACCCTGCGGGACAGGGGGCAGGGATCTTGAGGGATAGGGGAGCCAGAGACCCTGGGGATGGGGGCCAGGGACCCTGGGGGACAGAAAGGGGCCAGGGAACCCAGGGGACAGGGGGGCCAGAGACCCTGAGGGATGGGAGGCAGGGACCCTGGGGGAGAGATGGGAGCCGGGACCTTGGGGTCAGATAGGGGCCAGACACCCTGGTGGACAGGGGGGGCCAGAGACAGGAGATGGGGACAATAATGGAGTGGGAATAATCCATATAAAGCTAAGATCCGTGTCCTTGTTATTAGCTGGACAGAATGGAAACTTCTGAGGGCAGGGCCTGCTTCTTGGTAAG
Organism: Gymnobelideus leadbeateri; assembly: GCA_011680675.1. NCBI lineage: Eukaryota > Metazoa > Chordata > Mammalia > Diprotodontia > Petauridae > Gymnobelideus > Gymnobelideus leadbeateri. Next base: position 132,866 of record WOXC01000179.1, on the reverse strand, counting down.
CCTGCAGCCCCGCAGACAAGCCCCTGACTTTGTAGTTAGCAGGTGCCTGATCAGGGTGCTGGCTAACAGTGAAGGGGATGGAGGAGGCCAGGCTGGGGCAGGCAGGGTCCCTCGCACCTGGAGCAGCAGCTGCACCATGGTCAGACTGTTGTTCTCCACAGCATGGATGAGAGGGGAGCGGCCACTCTTGATGTCCTGGGCAGGGAAGAAGAGAGAAGAGAGGCTAGGTCCCCTTTCCACCCACCCAGTATCCTGTGCCCTCCAGCACTGAGGCCACTCTTCAGGCCTCTCCTGGTCCTTGGCTCTGGGGCCCAGCCTCTCTACGGAGGCCCCTCTCCAAGACCCCTGAGGACTCCATTCCAGGGCTGGGAGTTGGACCCTGTCCTCCCCCACCCCCAGTGCCCCCTCCCCCCTCACTCACCACAGCATCGATGTCGGCTCCTCGATCCAACAGCAGCAGAACCGTTTCTGTGTCTTCTGTGTTTACGGCCACATGCAGGGGGGTCAGCCCTGGGGGAGGCAGATAAGGGGAGATGAGGGAAGCCTCACCCTCTCCCTTAATCTTCCCAGCCCCCATCACTTCATCTTAGAGGGAGAAGAAAGCTGGAGGCTGGTCCCTATTCTTCAGGCCCAGGGGCAGCCCCTTCTCTGGGCATGAGAGGTGGTAGGTTTGAAGTTCCTGAACTCTGAGATTAGGTGATTTCTAAGGCCCCTCCCACCTGACTTTTTGTTCTCTGTTCTTAACACCTAAGTTCCAGATTCTCACCTAGCTCTGACATTGCTGTTCTAAGGGTCCTCCCAGTTCTGACATTCCCTGTTCTAAAGGTCCTTCCAGCTCTGACATTCTGTATTCTAAAGGCCCTCCCAGCTGTGACATTCTCTGTTCTAAGGACCTCCCCTCACCAGTCTTGGCATTCTAAGTTCTAAGGGCTTTTCTAACATTCTGTTGTGTGTTTCCCTATGACATCCCCCATGGTTCTATGGCCTGCTCTCCACCCTGGGCCCCTCAGCTGTGGCCCTCACCCTCATAGTTGCGGGCTTCCAGGCTCAGTGCCCCAGGGGCTGATGTGTCCAGCAGGGCCCGCAGGCAGCTGGAGCTCCGGTGTTCACAGGCCAAGTGAGCTGCTGTCTGGCCATTTCGGTCCAAGGCCATGGGATTGGCCCCCTTAGACACCAGGAGCCTCACCACTGAGGGCAGGGTGGTGATGACAGCTAGGTGGAGGGGTGTCTGCCCGGGAGAATAGCTGTGAGGGCCCTGAGCATCCAGACTGCCCCTCCCTACCCCACCAGTGAGAGTGGCTTCTAGGTTTAATTCAGCATCTACTGCATCCTGGGAATCATCCCTGCCCCCAGAGAGCTTACAGTCTCCAGGGGAATGAAAAAGTGCTAGTAGCAGCAAATACAAAGGGATTAGCTGACAGCGGGAGGCCCCTCCCCTGCCCCTCCAGCCCAGCAGGGGCCCCGACTTTCGGGCTCACCTGCCTTAAATTATTGTACACGTCCAGGTCCCGACCTCCCTGTTGGAAGAGGTGAACCAGGCGCTGAACGGCGAGCAGGTTGCCCTGGGCTACTGCGATGTGGAGGGGCCTGAGAGGGAGAAAGGGGGGTGGGCTCCCTGCCTCTCTCCCATTCCGGGCCTCTAGGGCCCACCCAGACTGTTTGGGTAGGGGCGGATAAGCAGGCGGTATCGGCCGAGGACGGAAGGGGAAAATGAGCCAAAGTTGCAGGCAAGTCGCGCGCTCTGAGACTCAGTTTCCCCTTTTTGTAAAGCCGCGGAGAAGGAATTGGACTGGACGGTCCAAAGACTCCTTTCTGCTAGTCCCTCCCTCCCTTCTGCCTCCCCCTCCGCACTTTCTTCCATCCTTCCATCCTGCATCCCTCAGGCTCCATCCCTTCAGCCTGTACCTGCGGTCACTCGATCCCCAGTTCCTCATTCTCCCCGTGCCCCACCCCCACTCCACCCCCATCCCTGTCCCTTGGTCCCAGGCCCCCGGGTACGTGGGAGGGGCTCGAAAGGGGAGCGGGAGCTGCTGATTTCAGAGAAACCTTGGGGCCGGAGGCCGGAGTTCCCATAAACCGAGGCCTGGAGGGAGGGGGAGGGCAGGAGGGAGGAGGCGGGGTCGAAGGAAGTGGGGATGGGAGGGGCTGGCCCTGCCCTCACAGACTTCCAGTAACCAGGCTGGGGGGGAGGGGGGCGGAGAATCCACTTCCTGCCCCCGGGAGGGGAGGGGGAGGGGAAAGGATGGGGCAGAAGCTGGCCAGGCTGGGCTCCCCCCTCCTAAGACCCTGCAACCCCAGGGTCCAAGAATTGGCGACATTCTCTCCATTTGGGAGGCCCCTCAGTTCCCGCCCCTTTGGAGACCTAGGAGTTGGATTCCCACCCCCCTCACGTTCTTTCTAGGGACCCTGGTGTCCCCTAGGATTCGAGGCTCCTTCTCTTCCTAGGCCTGGGCAAGGAGCTCCTTCCCCTTACCCCCAGCCTCATTCGCCCCGGGGACCCCTCTGGGGTCCAGGATACTAGCTCTAGGGCCCTCATTTCCTTTCAGACCCCGACATTAAATCCCCTCTATTCCTGACCCTTTGAGGGTTCGGTGCTCTCGGCTCCCAGCCCCAACTTCCCACCCCAGGATCCAGGATTAGGAGGGGTCCTTGGGGTCAGGACTGAGGTCAGGGGTGAGCAGATCCATTCCAGTAAGCCCTGTGGTACCTGCCTCCCTCACAGTGGGAGCTGAGGGCGGAAGGGGTTAAGGCCAAGTGTGTGTACAGGGGGAGGCTGACGCAGGCCTGGGGAGCAGCTGGGGCTGTGGTGTGTCCTGCGGTCTGGGGCTTCCCCGGGAGGCAGCCACTGCAGAAGTGTTTGTGTTGGGGCTGGGGGGGGTGCGGTGTGGCGAGGATGAGAGTGAAACAGAGGGGAAAAGGGACACAGAAGGGGGAGGAGAATGGAGGGGCATATGGCTAAGGGACAAAGGGAGCTGTCAAGGGGGGAAGGAGACAGGTGAGGGGTGCAGGGGTGTGTTAGAGAGGGAAGGGGTCATGGGGGGGAAGAGGGGCCATGGAAGTGGGAGGGGCAGGGGGCTGTGTGGGAGTCCTTAGAAGAGGTAGAGGTTCAAAGGTCACTCACGTGTCTCCATCCTCATCTGGTCTTGTGGCCTTGGCAATGTCAGCAGTGAGTGGATTCTCCAGGGGGCAGAGCACTGGGTAGGTGGGTGGTGGCAAGCTCAGGACAGAAAATGGGGCTGGTGCAGGATATAGGAAGGGGCCTGTGGGGGAGAGGGTGTGAGGCTCTGAAACTCCCTCCCCCCCACTCTTAGTAGTAGTAGTACTACTACTACAGTTAGTACTACTACTAATAATAGTACTATTATTACTAGCATTACTACTACAATTAGTATCACTACTATTAATAATAGTACTACTATTACTAGCATTATTCTATTCTATTATTATACTAGTACCTAACTAACATTTGTATAACCTTACTAGGTGCCAGGCCTTGTGCTAAGTGCTTTACAACGATTACTAATGACAGGGAAATAAGGAAGGGGAGGGAAGGCAAACATTTTAGTGTAGAAGCTGAGTGTCAGTGAAATTCAGACTCTGAGTGGGATGGGAGCTTAGAGCACGGAAAGCCAGACCTAACAGGTGGTGAGAAGTACTTTGGGAAAAGGGCAGGAGGTGGCTTTGGTGTCTGAGAACAGCGCTTCAACCCCTAAGCTACCTGTGTGACCTTGGGCAGCTCAGGCCTCAGTTTCCTAGCCTGTAATGGGAAAGAGTTGGGACTTCAGCTTGACATCTCTATGATTTACACTCATCTATGAGGCCTCAGGGCTTTCAGAATGTCAAACCCTGGAGGAGCCTAGAGACAGTCCAGGTGCATCACTTTACACAAAATGGGCCAGAGAGGGGGGAAAGGACTTTGCTATGGTCTTAGACAAGTCAGTGGCAGTCAGAACTGCATTGACATCTCCTGCCTCCCAGCTCAGGGTTCTGTCCGTCAAGGTTTTAGGGTCCTGGGGATGGAGTAAGGGCTTTGTGTGTGTGTGCATGTTGGGGGGAGATGCCTGGGCAGGACTCTCTGTGGTTTTTCTGGGTGACTCAGGGTCACGTCACACTGTGACTAGAATCAGCCAGTTTGTGCAATGTCCTTGCTTCTGGGGTGGGGGACGGAGCCTTGGGGTGACAGGTTAAGATTGTGGGGGCCAGGGTGAGGATGGGACAAAGATCCAGGAAGCATGGGGTGATTGGGTCCTGTAAGTGAGGACTTGGGGAAGGAAGGGGTCCTAGGTTTGGGCAGAAGGTTAGGTTGAGAATGGTCAGACCTGGGGAGCAGAGTGGGGAATGGAGGGTGTTCTGACTTTGGAAGGGCGGGAGGGGGTCAGGGAGGACACATTGTCTGGGGAGGGGGGTTAGGGTGGATGTGGGATCAGAAGAGGAACAGGGAGAGGACAGGCAGGTCTTAGGCTTAGAAGGAGGATGCCCAGGTGAAGACTAGGCCAGGGTGTCTAGATCAAGGACAGGCTGAAGAAGGGCAGGTGGCCAGGCTGCAGGTGCCAGGCTGGGCTGAGCACCTGAACCCAGTGGCCAGGCTGGATTGGGACAAGGGTGCCTGGGTTAGAGTAGGGTGGGTCTGGCTGCAATACGTGGAAGATATCCAGGACAACGTCAGGCAAGGGTGCCCAACCCAGGTCTGAACAAAATTGCTTTGGGCAAGGGGTGGCTGCCTCAGGACAGGTGGAGGGTGCCAAGGATGGAGTCCTGGAGGAGGGCCCCCAGCTTGGGTAGAAGCTGGGGTGCCTGCGCTGCCAGGGGTAGGAGCTCATCTCTGTTCCCCTCACTCACCAGGATAGTAGATGGCTGTGGCAGGGCCCGGGAGGCCAGGGTACATGCTGGGGCTCTGGGGCGAGGGTTCCGGGGCTGGGGCGATGCCGGGCCCGGGGGACTCCTGGGGTTCCCGGTAGCGCCGCTTTCTCAGGGGCAGTGCGGCCTCAGGGTCGGGAGCCCCGGCTTTGGGCCGCGTCCGCAGGTCCACGGGCCCCTCGTCCATGTCCCGGGGGCATCGGGGCATGGCCGGGGCCCCTGGCTGCCTCGGGTCTCCCTGGGGCTCGCCGAGGCAGAGGCAGGGCGGGGAGCTGTGCAGAGCCGACGGGGCGGACGGAGGGAAGCCCGATCGCCGCCGCCGGGCACAGGCTGCAGCCCTGCTGGGCTCTGTTCAGATATCAGCGCAGCGAGCAGTGCACCAGGGACTTCCCCTCCAGCCAGCTGAGCTGAAGGGACTTTTGTGAGCCCGGGCGGCGCCCGCCCTCCCCCGCCTCCGCCCTCCTCCGCCTCCCTCCCCCTCCCCTGCTGGCCGGGCCCCCTCCCTCTCGGGCTTTCCTGGAGGCTCCAGGCTCAAGGCTCTCCCGGCTTCTACTCCCCTTGTCTCGCTCGCTCCCGGGGTGCCTCGTATTTACACACGCGCGCGCGCGCACACACACAGACACACACACAGACACAGACACACTCTCTCTCTCTCTCTCTCTCTCTCTCTCTCTCTCTCTCTCTCTCTCTCTCTCTCTCTCTCTCTCTCTCTCTCTCTCTCTCTCTCCTTGCCCAAGTCTCTGCCTGTCTCTCCTGTTAGTCTCTGCTCCCTGTCTCTGCAGTCCTTTCTCTGGGTCTCTCTCAGATCTCAGACACTATCTCTGTGCCTGCTCTTCCACGTCTCTGTTCCGTCTGTCTTTAGGCCCTAACTCTTAATCACTGTGCCTGCTTATCGCACTCCCGGCCCTGCCCCTCGCCGTTCCCCGGTCTTTTCAGGTCTCTGGGCCTGGGTCTGGCCTGTTTTTCCGGGTCCCCCCTCCCTCCGCGCCGAACAACTGTCCAGCCCTCGGCTTCTCTTTGTTTCCCTGCCCCGCCCGCGGCCCCCTCCCGCTCTCCCAGCTTTCTGCCCATTTCTCTTCCTTTTTTCTTTCCTCCACCCCATTTTCCAGGAGGGAGGGGTGGGGGCAGGTGGGCGGGGAGAGGGGAAGAGGACGACGGGGCAGACACCTGTGGAATGACTGAAAGGCAGAGATCGAGGCAGGCTGCGAGAGAAAGTCAAAGCCAGTCACGGATCTGGAAAGACCTAGATAGAGACCAAAGGTGGGGGGAGGGGAGGGACAACCGAGGTCAGAGGGAAGCGGCCCAAGGGTGGGGGTGGGGAACAGGCCCAGCTGGTTGGGGGGAGGATGAGTCACCGAGGCGCTGGGAGGGAAGGGGAAGGAACCCTGGAGCCGCCCTCCCCCTTCTTTCCCTCTCCCCCCACTCAATGGCCTTCCTCGCTGCATACACGAACGGGGTCTCCCTTCTCTCTCTCTCTCTCTCTCTCTCTCTCTCTCTCTCTCTCTCTTTCTCTCTCTCCCCCCCTTCTCTGTCTCTCTCTTTCTCTCTTTTATCCCAGATCCCTTTCTCCTTTTTTTTTTCTCTCCTCACAGGGATGGGAATAAGGGAGAAAACGGCTGGGAGGGGGGGCGGAGGGTGAGGCGGAGAGGAAGACAAGGTGCTTCTGCTCAAAGGCTCTCAGCCTCTCTCTACCTGTGCCTCTATCCGGTCTGTCTGGAGCCTGTCTCCCTGCCCTTCTGGCCGGCTTTCCCTACTTTTCCCTAGCTTCCTTTTCTTGCTCTCTCTTTCTCCCGTCTCCCTCCCTCCACTCCCTCCAGGAATGGGGGCGGGGGGGCCTGGGAGAAACCGGGGCTTTCCCGTTTTTCCCCAGGGGTGAGGCTCCTCCCAGCCCTTTCTTCGGCTCTCCCCTCCTCGCTTGAGGTTGAGTCCGGGTCACTGAGTCACGGAAGAGAAGGAGGGAGGGACCTAATTCTTTCTTCCCTATTCCCCCCCCCCCATCTCCCAGAGCTACAAACTCCCCACTCCCATGCCCCAGAAAAATATGTTCAGAGTCTCTGTCTCCCCATCTTTTTCTCTGCTCCTCTGAGAATCCCAAAATTCTTAGGTCAGGAAGGAATCTAAAAGGCCCAGTGACTCCCATCCTCTCATCTCTTAACTGTCTCTGTCTTTCAATCCAGTGGTAGGGTAGGGTGGGGGTAATAGAGAGCACTGGATTTAGAGTCAGAAAACCAGGATTCAAATAGTCTTCTTCCTAGGGGTGTGACCTTGGACAGGTCATTTCCCATCTCTAAGTCTGTTTTCCTCTGTGTTAAATGAAGGGGGTTGAACACCTTCAGGTTCCTTCCAGGAATGAGGCCTCTTTGTCCGTCTTTCTTTCTGCTTCTATACGTCTCCCTGTCCTGGTCTTGCCCTTTCCCCCTTCCTCAGGTCTGGAGAGTTCCCTCTGTGTCCCCATTCTGTTGCTGTCAGGCCTCCTAGACTACTAAATATGTTGCCTTCAGGGTCTGTTTCTTTTGCCTGCCTGTGTAATCCCAGGTCCCATCTCCTGTCTCTGAGACCAAATTAATGGAAGTAAGTGTGGGTAGGGGAGAATCTCCTGCCCCACCCTCCCACCTCAAGCCGAAATCAGACCATCTCTCGGACTTGGATCTGATCTTTTCTTCTCCCCTCCCCCTCCACTTCACTGTCAATTATTAACAAGAGGCCTGATGACCTGGGCTTGGAGGTGGGGGGGCAGTTCTGGGCTCAGGTCAGAGTTCAAGGAACTGGGCTGGGTAGGAAGGTGTCTGTCTCTGTCCTTTCCGGTGTCTCCTTTCTGTTGCTCCCGGCTGGTGGAGGGATGGTGGGGTAGGATGGGGGTGTATTCCTTCTGTTTAGCACAGGAATACAGTCTGAGGGTCCAAAGAAAATCTGAGGTTCTGAGGTGAGGGAGGTTGTTGGAAGAGGGCATGAGGAAGTTAGGGATTTGAGTAGAATCTCGTTAAAAGCCGAGTTTGAGGAGAATCTCAAGGTCTGGGAGATCCTGGGAGCAGCTCTTGTTTGGGGAGGGGGAAGTCATTGGTGATCTGGCTTTTCTCCCCCCTCCCTACCACCCCCCTTCCCTGCTGGGCCTGATTTCCCAGAATCTCCAGGAGATCAGGAAAGTCCCGGCTTGGGGAGTCTCCTCCCCCCCTCTTTCCAGTGTCGGGAATGGGAATGAAAGACACATGTATGATAAACTTGTCCCCTCCTCAACACAGACCCTGGGAAGGGGTTTGAATTAACCCTCACCTGTCTCTTCTATGTCTCTCTCTGGGAAATGTCTCAGTTGCTGGACCTTCATCTATGCAAGGGAATGGGGCTTTTCCCTTCTCCAGGCTCTCGTTGCCCAGATGGCCAGGTTCCTTTCCTTTGGACAGCCTGCTCATGAACTCCATCCCTTGACTATGGAACTCCAGCCAAGTTACTTGGGCTGCAGGTTCTGAATATACAAATCGTTGGGCATTAGGAACTGTCTGTCTCACCAAATCATGTTCCACTGCTTCCAGATCTACTCCAATACAGACCAAAGAATCATCCAGGATTCACTAGATGGCCAGCCTCAATGACCTGGAAGCCATCTGAGGATAGGGCCGGGCCTCCTGCCTCATGGTGGCTACCCCGGGCAGGCCCCACATTCAGGGCCTCTCCCTCAAATTGCCCAAGCAACAACTTGAATCAGTCCTAGGCCCTGAATTTCACAGAAACCTGGGACTAAGTCAGAGAATGAATCGGGGCCAACTTCCTGGAGGAGGAGCTATTCCCCCCCCCCTTTCCTTCCCCCAGGCCTTCCCTGCCGTGGGGAGACTGGCTTATCCTGGCACTGAACCCACCCTGCCCCACCCTAGGGCTTTCTGCCAACATTTAATCTTCTTGGAGCCATAGGCCCAAGGGGCTATTGCAACATAAACCCTGGAAGGCCACCCCTATCTCTTCTCTTCCAGGGTGATCAGGATGAAATTCCTCTTTTCTGGAAGCTTTTTTAAGGCTTTCTCTGAGGGGATACTGAGGCAGATCTAGTTAAACTCAAGCCTTAGGCAACCCAGGTGGGAAAGGGTGTGAAGGAGCCAGGAGAATGTTGAGAGAGATTGGGAGAGCTCCAGGGAGTGAGTCTGGGTGGGTAACTTTGGGTGACTGGGGGGAACAGAATGAAGAAGGTCTTCCATGAGGGTGGGGCAGAAGGCATATTCTTCTCCCCTGATCCCAGGGGCTGGTGGGTACTTCTGCCTCCCCATCCTTCAGCCCAGAGAAAGGGAAGTCCTAAGGCTCTGGGAAAGGTCCCTCCCTTATCCCCTCAGCAGGTCCAGGAAGCCACAGAGGCCATCCTGTCTAAATTTCTGAGTAGGGCAGGAGCATGGGGTGGGAACTGAGAAGTGAGGAGTGCCCTGTGTTCTCTGGGTGTGCAGAGACTTTCTGGAGGGCAGATGCCATGTCTGTAGACCAGGGAGCCCCTGAAGATCCCTGGGAGGCAAAGAGAATTAGTTTTGGGATTGGAAAAAAATCACCACTCTGCATGGGGGAGGTGACAAGGGACCAAGCAGACTTGTGTGCCTCAGTTTCCTCCTCTGATCTAGATGACTTCTGAGCCTCCCCCCACCCCAGCTGTGAACACAGAATTCTTTTTGGGGGAAGCTAGGAGTCCTTGAATCTTTGGTTGATTCCCAGGAAATGGGTGCCTCCCCACGGAGACCACAAAGAGCCCCAGCCCTAGCCACCGCAGGATTAAAAATAAAAGAGAGAAAAGTCCCTGAGCTCCTGGGAAGAGCTCTTTGCCCTGAAACCAACGGCACCCTTGTCCCTTCCTCAATCTGAGGCCTCTGGCTCAGGGTCAGATGGCATCTTTCCCACGCCCAGCCTGGACAGTTTTTCATCCTCCCCCTGCCTGAGGCCTGGCTTTTATCCCCAGCTCTGTCACTAACTCACTGAGTAATCATGGGCCAATCTCTGCCCTACTTTGCCTCAGTTTCCTCATTTGCAAAATGAGAGTGTTGGGGATCTATCTAAAGATTCTCTTCCCAGATGACAGTCTAAGGGCCCTCTTGTTTCGGACGTTCCAAGGACTGGTCTAGCCCTGCCATCCCCTGTTCTAAGCATGTTTCTGGTCTTAACTTTTGGTGAGCTCTCTTCTAGGAAGGCCTATGGGTAAACGTCAGGAACCAGGATTTGAAAACAATTTGTACCGCTATTATTTTTAACCTCACCTTCTTTTCCTAACATATTTCTCCTCTCTCCCCGGCAGAGAGTAATCCCTTCTAACAAAGAATAAGAGTTCAGAAAAACTAACTCTCAAGGCAATTGGGTGTAAAAGTTTACTTGTGTTCCACACGAATTGTCCTTCTCTGCAAAGAGGACAATTATAACCTCTACAAGGAAGGAAGACATGCTCCTTCTTATCCTGTCCTGGTGTGTGTGTGTGTGTGTGTGTGTGTGTGTGTGTGTGTGTGTGTGTGTGTGTGTGTGTGTGAGAAGCGAGCATCTGTGCTAAGCCCTTTTTATAAATCCTCACAACAAATGATTCCAATTTTACAGCTAAGGAAACAGAGGCAAACAGAGATTAAGTGACTCGCCCAGGGTCATACACTGAGTAAGTGAGGCTAAGGAACCAGGATTTAATTGGGTACACTCAGTTCTCCAGTATCTGCTTGTGTGCTGGGTCTAAGTTCCCGTCATTTCATCTGGTTCACAGATGGTCCTTTGCTCCATCCAATTTTGCAGATTCTCCACTTTTAAAATGAACTGCTTTGGGGCAAGTGGTCCATTTTGGTAAGGAGCAAGCCATCGGCCCAAACTTCCTCATCTGCTCTTCCTGCCACCCCCTGCATTGTGCTTAGCTAATTCTTTCTTGTTGTCCTAAGGGGAGGGGCCCCCAAACTGAGGCAGCTGGGTCTGAGGCCCCACCTCACCCACCAAATAAAGCCTGTTCTCCATTTCAGAAGGCACTGCCTGCCCCTCCTCCAGGAAGTCTTCCTTGCTGAACACCCGCTGACTTAGCTGAGGGGCTCTGGCCCCCTCACAGACTCACCACATGTAGGCCTAGAGTTCTCCACTTAGTGGAATTGTTGTTAGGATGGAAGCTTCTGGAGGGCAGGGCTTAGCTCATATTTTGGTCTGAGCACAGGGCCTGACACATGTTATGTTGCTGGTGCTGTTCAGACTCTCCATGACCCCATTTGGGGTTTTCTTGGCAGACCTACTAGAATGCTTTGCCATTTCTTTCTCATTTTACAGATGAGGAAACTGAGACAAACAGGGTGAAGTGACTTACCCAAGGTCACACAGCTAGTAAATGTCTGAGACCAGATCTTTCTGACTACAGGGCTGTGTTCTGTCCACTGTGCCATCCAGCTGCCCTGTCTGACACACAGGAGGCTCTTAATCGCTTGTTGACTGATTGCTTATTGAACCTTTTAGTCTCATGTTTTTGAGTTCTTAAAATCTTACTTTTACTTTCTTAGAATTGTGTCTCCTTCACAGACTTTTGGACTCATAGAAGGAACCTTGAGTTCTGAGCTAGAAGGGATGGCTCAGGGAGGTCACATCCAGACCAAGCCACCATCCAAGCTAAATTCTTCTTCAGTAGTAAGGGACTGACCAGCCTCAATGCTGGGGACAATGCTCAATGCTGGGGAGCTCGAGATCTCTCTGGGGATCATAGGACCAGCAGGGTGCACAGGGCCCAGTACAGGATAGGCCCTTATTGGTTAAATGGTAGTTGAGTTGAGTGGAATTTGGGCACCATAGTGTGAGTGCTGGACCTGGAGTCAGGAAGACTCTTTATGAGTTCAAATCCAGCCTCAGACACTTACTAGGTGTGACCCTGGGCAAGTCACTTTACCCTGTTTGTCTCAATTTCCTCATCTGTAAAATGGGGACATTGGAGGAGGAAATGGCAAACTATTCCAGTATCTCTGCCAAGAAAACCCATATGGTGTCACAAAGAGTTGGACACGACTGAGCAACAACAAAATTCCTCCACTTTTCATAGATTGGGAAGGGCAGTCCAGAAGGGAATGCTTTAGGTCATCTGGGGTTCAGTTTGAGTCTAGAGACTGAGACCAAACCTCTTTATTTACTCCAAGGTCCATCTAGCCCACGGTTGTTTCCACTCCAAAAACTGGGTCAGAGGGTAGATGATTACTAAGGGCCCTGCCAGCTCTGTATCTGTGAGCTTATGAGGTGTGTGTGTGTGTGTGTGTGTGTGTGTGTGTGTGTGTGTGTGTCTGTGTGTCTGTGTGTCTGTGTCTGTGTCTGTGGGTATTGTCTGGATGGTTCTGAGAGAGGCAGAGAGAGAGAAGGAGAGAGACAGAGAGGCAGAGACAAGGTAGTGGGGGGAGAAAGAGAGACAAAGACAGAGAGAAGGTAATGGGGAGAGAGCCCAAGACTTGGGCTTTTTGGGGTTGGAGCTTGCAAGGAATAAGAAATGAAATGCCACAGACCAGGGGGTGATGAGATTGGAAAGGGTAGAGGCAAGGAAACAGTGCACTCTCTCCCCCTCACTCCATTCTCATTCCCTTGACTCATTAAATCAACCTGGAATTGCATTCAGCTGCCACCTGTCCTGGCCGAGAATGAGGAGGGTTGGGCGAGGTGGGGAAGTCCCTGGGACTGAGTCTCATCTCCCAGGCACCTGGTGTAGACCGAGATCCTGGAATCCTGGACTGTTGGAGGCAGGTGGACTTTGCTTGCTGAGGCTGGAGAGTTAGTGATAAGGGCTAGGGGTGAAGAGAGAGGGAAAGATTAACTGGGTGAGGAAAATGCTCCCTTCACTTCCCCTCTAGATGAACAGCCTGAAGAACAGAATTCTGGGACCCTCAGGAGAACTGGGAGGAAGGAATCTCAAAATGTCAGAACCTGAAAAGCCTTTGTTGTTCAGTTGTGTCCAACTCTCTGTGAACCTATTTGGTTTTTTTTTCTTGGCAAAGATCCTGGAGTGTTTTGCCATTTCCTTCTCCAGCTCACTTTACAGATGAGGAAACTGAGGCAAACAGGGTAAAGTGACTTGCCATTTCCTTCTCCAGCTCACTTTACAGATGAGGAAACTGAGGCAAACAGGGTAAAGTGACTTGCCCAGGGTCACAAGCTAATAAGTGTCTGAAGCCACATTTGAACTCAGGAAGGTGAGTCATCTTGACTCTACTCCCTGTGCCCTGTTCACCTAGCTGCCCTGTTACTGAAGGGTCTTAAATATCCTTAAATACCACAAGATTAAGAGCTAGAAGGGTCATAGAGTTAGAGCTGGAGAAGGGTTCTCAGGGATTACTTAATCCATCCTCTTCACTTTACAGAGGAGGAAACTGAGGCTCAAAGAGGACAAGGGACTAATTCTAGGCCACACAGATAGTCTGGAGGATTTTCACCCAGACCTTCTGACTCCAGATATATTGATTTTCCAGTCCTCCCCACTCCCCCCAAAACCTCTTGGTACTAATAAGGAAACTAGAGATCCAGAAAGCTTAGGGGGTCTTCCTTTAGGTCCTGGACCAAAATCAGGGCTAGAAGTAAGGTGAGAACACACTATGTTTTCTGGGTAGAGCTGGTTATCCTGGGTGGGAAAGTGAACTTGCCCCTATATCTGGAGAGCTATGGAGAGAGGCAGCTTGGGAGTTGACACCACAAAGTACCAGGGCATATTATCCTTCTTCTCCCCACACTGTTTGGCTTGTCAGAGATAGGAGGACTCTTAGAACATGTCAGAGCTGGGAGGGACCATAGAACATGGGATGTCAGAGCTAGGAGGAACCATAGAATATGGAATGTCAGAGATAGGAAGGCCCTTAGAACATGGGATGTCAGAGCTGGGAGGAATCATAGAGTATGGAATGTCAGAGATAGGAAGGCCCTTAGAACATGGGATGTCAGAGCTGGGAGGAACCATAGAATGTGGAATGTCAGAGATAGGAGGGCTCTTAGAACAGGGAATGTCAGGCTGGGAGTGGGAAAATGGTGTTGGTGGTGGTGGTGGTGGCCGGGCATTAAAAATACAAGTGCAATCCCAGCCAGGGAATAGAGGAACGGGGGACTCCTAGTGGTGACTGTCTATGCCTTGGGCACAGGGGATCACAGAACTTTGGTGCTGAGAGACCCTTAGAATGCAGAAAAGAAAGGGAAGGACCTGGCAATGGGAAACACCCATTCCCTCCTTCCTTGGTTTCCATGACTATGCAGTTGTTCCCTGATTCTCCTTCTATCTCTCTGATCATGCCTTCTCAGCTCCCTTTCCCCAGCTGTCATTTGTTCCCATGAGGCTGCCCAAGTCTCTTAACTTTTCACTCTCTACTCTCTCGGTGATCTCATCTGCTCCCATAGTTCACTTATGACCTCCATTCAGAGGGCTCCCAGATCTGTCCCCCAAACATGTCCCTCATTTTCAGCTGTTTCCTGGACACTCTGCCTAGGGATCCCATCTGTATTTCAGACTCAACATGTCCCAGACAGCCCGTGTTATCTCTCTATTTCCCCTTAGCCAAGGTTAAGGCTTTCTTCTCTTTTGACCTTGCCCAAACATCCAGTCAGTTGTCAAGTCCTATCTCTTTTGTTTCCACATCTTGGCATCTGTCCCCTTATTCCTTGTAACAATGTCACCACCTTACTTTACAAGACCCCAGAGCAGGCCCTCATCACTTCTCACCTGGACTGTGGGGGCACTGCTCCAGGCCAGTTGCCACACCTCTGCCCCAATAATCACCCCAAGGTTCCAACTTGTCATGCAGCTCTTAAGCTGAGAGCCCCTCAAGGGCTCCCTAGTACTTCGGAAAGACCCCCCCCCCCAACACCCCAGCCTGATTTTTATGAAAACATTGCAGCATTTCTGATCTTATTCATCATGTTTTCCAATCAAACTCCCCCCACCCCCCAGCTCTGTACATATGAATGTGCACCAGGGACAGGAAGACCTTCCCTTCTCATTTCTGTTTTTTCATCATCCTTTTCATCTGATTCATAAAACATTCCCCAAACCCCAGCTAAAAGTGACCTCCTTCTTCTCAGGTTTTTCTAAGGCTCTTTGCCTGGACCTTTCTCATGTTCCATCTCTTTGTCTCTCTGTGTCTGTCTCTCTCTCTGTTTCTATATCTATGTCTCTCTCCTCTCTGTCTCTGTCTCTCCTATACGTCCTTTCCTATATTTATCTAGCTCTGCCTCTATCTATCTTTCTATCTGTCTGTCTATCTATCTATCTATCTATCTATCTATCTATCTATCTATCCATCTATGTACACATATCTCCCCACATAGCTTTCTAGGCAGCTAAATGGCCCAGTGGCAAGAGCCCTGTACCTAGAGTCTGGAAGACCTGAGCTTCAATCCAGCCTTGAACCCTTACTGGTTATGTGACCATGGGCAAATCACTTAATTGCTAGAATTACCTCAGTTTCCTCAGCTGTAAAATGGGAATAATCATGGCACTGACCTGGAGTGGTTGTGGTGAGGCTCAAATGAGATGTCTGCAAGCACCTGGCACCTAAGGAGGGTTTTGCAAATGCTTGTTCCCTTTCACTTCCCTTCCCTCCCCTTCCAGTAAACCGTAAGTTCCCTGAGGGCAGGAATGTGTTGTCTTTGTATCTTATGCAGTCTGCTGCTTATGTTGCTGTTTCAGTCTTGTCTGACCCCATTTGGGGTTTTCTTAGCAAAGATACTATGGTGGTTTGCCATTTCCTTCTCCAGCTCATTTTACAGATGAAGAAACTGAGTCAGACTGCATATGTTAGACGCCTAATAAATGCTTGTTGGATTGAATTGAATGTAGAACATCAGCTGGGAGGGACCTTAGAGACCATCACATCTCCCCCCAGTACTCTACCATCCCTTGGTCCAGACTGTGGGATTTGTCTATGTAGGAGCTTTCCCAATGCGGTCAGCACAAAAATCTTAGAGATGTGAGTCAGTCACAGAGAGGTTCAAAGACTTGCTTGAGTTACATAGCCAGTGAGCGCCCAAGGTGGGGCTTGAACTCACTCAGGTCTTTCTGAGTCCCGTGTTGAATCTCTAAGCAGCCAGTGTGGCCCCTGCCCACCATGGAGAGCTCCCAACACTTCAGGCTGGGCAGGCTCAGGCCCTTGTATTTAGGACAGTCTAGTCGGCTCTTCCCAGAGCACTCAGCCCTGCTCACAGTGTCGAGGCAAGGTCAGCCGGATGTGGTAGAGACTCATCCTCAGTTTCCCCCAAAGGTACAATAAGGGGATTGGCCCATATGGTCTCTAAAATCCCTTTTAACTGTTCCAGGGGATTACCAGGGTGTGTCTAAGGTCCCTATTTCTGGGTGGGGCCTTCAAGGCCAGAGGGGGAAAAGGACAAAGGCTATGGGAGTGGGGGGTGGAAGAACACTAGTTCCTCCTGCTTAAAGGGGAAAACCAACTCCGAAGTCTTAAAAATAAAGATAACAAGAGAGATACACCCTTTGTTTGCGCAGGACAGGGCAGGGTCAGAGTTCCTAAAATGGGAGTTCAGTCTAGACTCTTAGGCCTGTCTAAACCAGACATTCTCAACCTTGTCTGTATCCTAGACCCTTGGTTTGTCAGTCTGCTGAAGTGTCAGGTATCATGTAAAAATACTTTTTTACATGATACCTGACAGTATTACAAAGGAGATCCCTTGTATTGAAATGCAGTTATTAAGATTTTTTTTTTAAAAAGCAAGTTCTCACAGACTATAAGCCTTTACTCTAAACCCCATTGTCTTGGATGCTTCCAAAGATGTTTGCTCCTTCCTTTCCCTCTCCCAATCCCTTCACCCATCCCATTTCCCCTAACCCACTGAATGTGATGAGTGGATGATGGCAATAGTGTTGGGTCTAGAGGCAAATTTCAGTTTTGTGATCTTGCACAAGTTTCTTAACTTTTCATACAGAAAATAGGGGTAGTTATACTTGCCAGATATGGGTCATAATGTGTGTAAAGGGCTTGGTTGCTGGAATGGGCCAAATGTCAATGTCCATTATTACTATTATTAATTGGAATAGAAAGAACTGGTTCTTGGACCTGAATCACTCTGTGACCTTGGGTAAGTCACTGCTCTTCTAGGGATGGGACTCAGTTTCCTCAACTTCACTTGATGACAAAACCCCTCCCAGGTGTGAGATACTGTGTTCTAAGGTTTACTCCAACTCTGACATTCTATGGTCTATTCCAGGGATTTAAGGTGTGTGTGTGTGTGTGTGTGTGTGTGTGTGTGTGTGATGTACTCTTTGGCCAGTCTGGTGAAGGTAAAATTTGATGCATAGGATTACAATGGAAAATAAATCTATCAAGATACAATTTTCAAAATTTAAAAAATCCAGAGACTCCAGATGAAGAACCCCCATGAAAGAATCATAGATTTGGGGCTGGAGGGGAATTCAGAGGCCATTTAGCCTGATTCCTTCATTTTACAGATGAGGAAACCAAGGGCAAGTGAGGTGAGGAGGTAGCGGGAAGGGTGGGACTTGGTCTCTTGCCCAGTGACTCCAGATTGGGCACTTTATCCCTCTTCTCCTCTCACATTCTAGGTCCATTAGGCTGTAAGCTCCAGAGGGCAACTTTGCTTTCTTTATATCTCCAGGGCTTACCACTATGCCCAGTAGACTCTAAATCAATGCTTCTTGACTTGACTTGTAAGTTCTAAGATTTCATTTCCCATGTTCTATAAGCCTTCAAATAAATACATTGTGGATGGTGGGATTTCTGGCCCCAGAAAGGGCTTGGGAGCTTGGAGAGACATCTTCCTAAGAAGACAGAGAACAGCTTCCTTTCTGGACCTTCCTCCCAACTCCAGTTGGCCATGGCCTGATTAACTGGGTTCTTCCTGTTGTAGTGCAAACAAGGTCAGCTTCCTTCATTGTCTGGGACCCATTCCAGAAAAAAGTTGGCCTCTTTCCTGTTCTCTACTCCATTACCTTTTTGGCCTCTCTCAGAAGCATTTCTGGCTATGGGTGACCCCTGAGCCATGTTCTCAGGGGTGGGGCAGAGAGGATAGGGCCATACTGTCTAACCAAAGCTCTTCATGCTGGCATTTGAGGCTTTCCACAGTCTTCCTACTTCAACCATGTCCTGCACTACCAGCTTGGTCTGTATTCTCTTCCTCTCCACCCATATATGATAGACTCAGAGGGGCTCTGCCCATTTTGCATGGTCCAATTGGCCTTATCCTTCAGGACCCATCTCCTCTAGGAAGCCCTTCCAGATAGCTTCA
The DNA here is from genome assembly GCA_011680675.1 of Gymnobelideus leadbeateri. Lineage (NCBI taxonomy): Eukaryota > Metazoa > Chordata > Mammalia > Diprotodontia > Petauridae > Gymnobelideus > Gymnobelideus leadbeateri. The sequence goes on along the minus strand of WOXC01000179.1, from coordinate 114,827 downwards.
GGCCATACCAGCCCATTCTCCTGAACTGTCTTGGCTTTTAGGAGTTGCAGAATCTCAGCAGGAGAAGGGACTTCGCATGTCACCCAGGCCAACTCTTGCCATATTAGGAGACCCATATCCAAGTTTTGCCCTGTTGAGTGTTGGGTGGCTTGGGGCCAGAGGCAACAATGAATTTGGAATGAATAAATGAGATTTCAAATCCTTCTCTTACTAAGTACAGCTTCCTGTGGAAGCCAACTCAAAACAACAAGCATTTTTAAAGCATCTACTTTGTGCAAGGTGCTGTGCTAAGCCCTTGGGGTGCAAAGAGCAGCAAAAAATAGAACCTGCTTTCAAGCAGCTTACAGGCTAATGGGGGAGACCTACATGCAAGTTACTACATGCAATCAGGATATAGAGAGAAGTCAGGGCTAATCAATAGAGGGGAAGCACTGGCATTAGGGAGGATGGGAAAAGCTCCTGGCAGAAAGTGGGATCTGAATTGATCCTGGAAAGAAGTTCCCATCTTCTCTTGAAGCAATATTTTTTTTCTTCTGTAAAGTGGTTGACCTTCAAGGTCACACCCAACCCTAAATTCTGTGCTCATTTGGGCTTCTGTTTCCTTCTGGGCAAAACAAGAGTCAGCCTTGATCTCTCAGTCCTATTGTTCTCTAACATTTGCCTGGATTCAGGATGTAGGGGTGTCAGGGGGACAACATGACTGGGGTGGTCTCTTCTACTGAGACGCTCTCCAAGGTCCTTGCTGGATCACACATTCTGTGGATTTGGGTGCTTTCCATCCCTGGCATTGTGTGTTCAGAGAATCATGGAAGCTTAGAATAGGGAAGGACCTGAATAGTCCTCATTCAATCCATCCAGACCTGGCCAAGAATCCACTCTACAAAATGCCTAATGACTGGGCTGCCAGCCCTTCCTGCAAGACTCCTTTTGCCTCCTCACAAAATCCACTCCAATTCTGGGTAACTCTAGTTGTTAGGAAGGTTTTCCATATATTTAGGGCAGCTAGGTAACACAGTGGATAGAGTGCCTGGTCTGGAGTCAGGAGTTCAAATCTGGTCTCAGAAACTTACTGTGTGACCCAGGACAACTCACTTCACCCTGTTTGCCTCAGTTTCCTCATCTGTCAAATGAGCTGGAGAAGGAAATGGCAAACCACTCTGGCATCTCTACCAAGAAAACCCCACAAGGGGTCAGGAAGAGTTAGACATGAGTGAACAACAAAAACGACCATATGTTATGCTGAAATTGTCCTTTTGGCAACTTTCCTCCCCGTGGCTAGTTCTGCTCTCAGGGGCCAATCAAGCCAGGACTGATATTTCTTCCACTTGACAGCCCTTAAGACACTTTTAGGCAGTAATCAGCATGGATAGGTGGTAGGTAGAGTGGACAGAGAGCTGGTCTTAAAGCCAGGGAGACCTGGGTTCTGACACTATCTGGTTTTGAGACCCTGGGTAGCTCATTTAACTTCTCAATACTCTAAGAAACTCTAAGACTAAGTTTAAGAGAAGGTGCCAATCTGCATTGGCAGAGAGAGTTTCTTCACCAGGAATTCCCTCTAGACTAATGATCTACCTGGTCTTCTCCTAATTCCTTCAGTGAATACTCATATGACTTGTGTTTGAGTCCCTTCACCATGCTGGCTATCCTCCATTTAAATGCTGTCTGCATTTTAAGAAGTGGTGCCCGGGCCTGAATGCATCACGTCAGTGTGTCAGATTGTGGTTTGGCCAGGGTAAAGCACAAGAGGACTGTCACCTGTAAAGTCCTGGACACCACACTCCCTTTCAAGCTTGAGTCTGCTTTCTTGGTTGGCTTTCACACTGTTGACTCATATTAATCTTGTGGTCTACTTAAATCCCCAGATCTTTTTCAGTCAAGCAAATTGTTGTCCAACAACACTTCTCTTATCTTGCCCTTAATAAAATTTAAAGACTCAAGTCTAAGACTTATAATGGGGTTTTCTTGGCAGAGACACTGGAGGGCTTGGCCATCTCCTTCTTCAGCTCATTTTACAGATGAGGAAACTGAGGCAAACAGGGGGAAGTGAGTTGGCCAGGGTCATCCACCTCTATCACTTCTAGATTTGTGAAAATTTTACATTTGATAAAGATTCTGTCTGAGCTTTTTTCCAAATCATGGATAAAGCTGTTAAGCTGAGAGGAATGATGGTGTAGGGAGGGAGGGAGAGTTGACTTCAGTGTTAGGGAGCCCTGAGCCAAGGACACATATTGACTCTCTCTCTCTCTCTCTCTCTCTCTCTCTCTCTCTCTCTCTCTCTGTCTCCCTCCCTCTTGTCTCTCTTTCCCTCATCTCTTCATCTCTCGCCTCTCTCATATTTCTGTCTCTCTCTTCTGTTTCTGTTCCTCCTCCTCCTCCTCCTCCTCTTCCTCCTCCTCCTTCTTCTCCTTCTCCTCCTCCTTCTCCTTCTCCTCCTCCTCCTCCTCCCTCCTTCCTCCTCCTCCTCCTCCTCCTCCTCCTCCTCCTCCTCCCTCCTCCTCCTCCTCCTCCTCCTTCTTCTTCTTCTTCTTCTTCTTCTTCTTCTTCTTCTTCTTCTTCTTCTTCTTCTTCTTCTTCTTCTCCTTCTCTCTCTCTCTCCCCTCTCCTCTTCTTTCTCTCTCCACCCCTCCTCTTCTTTTCTCTCTCTTTCCTCCCTCTTGTCTCTCTTTCCCTCATCTCTTCTTCATCTCTCTCCTTTCTCATATCTCTGTCTCTCTCTCTTCTCTGTCTCTGTCCCTCTTCCTCCTCCTCCTTCTTCTCCTCCTCTTCTTCATCTCTCTCTCTCTCTCTCTCTCTCTCTCTCTCTCTCTCTCTCTCTCTCTCCACCCCTCCTCTTTTTTTTCTCTCTCTCTCTTTGACTCCCTCCTCTTCTTTTCTCTCTCTCTCTGTCCTCTCCTCTCTTTGTCTCGGTCTCTCTTTCTGTACCCCCAGATATGTCACCCAATCTTTCCATGTTCTGTTTAACTGTCTAAAGCAAGTTGCCAACCTGAATTAGTAGAGGGAGTTTCTTATTCATAGATCCCTGTATCAATGAAATCACTGGTTCTCTCCTGCCCTCCCAGAACAGATCCCTGGGGCACTCTACTGGAGACCTTTATATCTGACCTCTAACCATTAATGTCAGTCCTGTTAATCTCTTAGTCCTCCCCTCAGTTCTCAATCCATTTGTACTCTACTTTGTCTAGTTCACAGCTCTTCATTTTTTTCACATCAAAAGCATGATCTTTGCTAACACCTGGGGAAGCCATATCTATAGCTAAGTGGCACAGTAGATAGAGTGCTGGGTCTGCAATTAGGAAAACCTGAGTTCAAATCTAGCCTCAGACCCTTACCCACTGTGTGACCTTGGGCAACGTGCCTAATAATAATACTAGTGAAATGATAATTGTAGAGTGCTTAGTGCGTAGTGTGCTGTAGAAATGTTAGCTGTTATAATTATTTTTACTTGATCTCTGTCTGCCTCAGTTTATTCAACTGTAAAATGGGCATACTAACAGCACCCTTATCCAACTGAGATTTTAATTTCTCTCCCTAACATCTCTGCACCCAAAAGGATTGCTGGTTTACCTGTGATTGAATGGACCATTTAACAAATTTATTTTGTCCTTAACACTTTCAGGGGCAGCATCCCCACCACTTCTGTGGAGGTCTGAAATCTCCTGCTCTCCAATAGTTCTAGCCCCAAATGCCTTTTGAGGGAACCACTCTGCAGTACCTTACTTTCAAGGTTTCATAGAGGAAGAAAGAAATTGCCCTGCCACCATCCCTCTTAAAGTTGTGAAGATCAAATGAGATAATTGTAAAGGATTTAGCACAGTGCTTTATAAATGCCTAACTTAAGAAAACAACCACAAAACCTTTTCTTAAAAAAAAAAAGTCCCAATTCCTTACATCCACATGTTACGACCAGTCTAGTAATCCTGGCACCCAAGGGAACGAGGTTAGTCTGGCTTGACCTGTTCCTCCTAAAGCCACGAGGGCTCTTTATGACCATGGCTTCCTTCTCAAGTCACTCACGGTCACTATAACAATATTGCAATCCTGGGTTGCAGCAACTCTTTGGAAATCACGAGCGGATGGTGCTTCCCCTTTCATTTCCAATAGTCACCTAGGAAAGACAGAGGCAGGGGACTGCTGTCTTAATTGCTGTCTCATTCCCCATCCTGTATCTGCAAAGCTGGTTTTTGAACACTAGTCTATGACTATATCTATCCCCAATAAATTTCATCTTATCAGATTTGGCCTAGACTTCTAGCCTATCAAGACCTTTCTGGTTCCTGTTTCTGGAATCCAGCTCTGGCCAGAAGTATTAAGCCCAGAAGCAATTTGGTGTAGGGAGAGAGAAGTCAGGAAGTCCCACTTTGGACAGATGGTGTCTATGTGACCTTGGGCAGGTCACTTAACCTTGAACTCTTGGGCACCTGAGGGTCAGACTTGGCAGCATGTGGATCCTTGCCAGGATGTTCGAGTGGTCTCCTGCAGGCTTCCTGGCAGGGAGGCTGGAGAAACATGCTGGAAACCTGTGAGGGAAACTGTAAGATGACACCCATTGCCATTGCCTGGGGCTGATGGCAGACTAGTCAAGCTCGTGGCTTGGAGAACATGGTGGTGGGACAATTTCTTCCTTCCTCTATGATACCTTGAAAGTAAGGTACTGCAGAATGGCTCCCTCAAAAAGTATTTGGGCACTTCCAAGAAACATCGAGGCTGGAACAAGTATTGGGGAGCAGGAGATTTCAGCCCTCACCAGTGAGGATGCTACCTTTGGAAGTGTTGAGGGCAAGATCAGTTAGCTAAATAGGCCATTCAGTCACAGGTGGACCAGCAAGCCTTTTGGGTCCAGAGATAATGGGAAGAGAAATTACAACCTCAGTGGGACTGAGGTGAACAGAAGTCAAATGTGTTTTGGGCAAATAGTCCTACCCAAGAACAGAGGATGGAAGCATTGACAAGGGAAAGGCAAAGTTGGGTTCATTCATATATAGGATCTGAAAGGGCCAACTCTGGCCAGAATGGAGGTGGAGCTCCATCTGGTGGCTTTCACAGAGATTGCTCCCGGAAGGATGATCTTTCATGTGAAACATGTGTCTGGATATAGGTGCTTTACCCGACTTTTTACACAACTACCTGCTTCCTTTTTAGTGCCAGTGGGAAGCAGATGCTTCTGTGACTTGGTGCACCCTGTCCTTCCTTGGATTCTTTCAAGTCTCAGCGAAAATGCCCCTTTTACAGAAAACTTTCCTTCACCTTCTTTAATACCAGTGCTGATTCTTTCCACTTGATCCTGTGTAGAACTTGTTTGTCCATGTTCTCTCCCTCATTAGACCATGAGTTTCTTGAAAGAAGGAAATATTTTTTTTAACCTTTCTTTGTATTCCCAGGGTTTAACACAGTGCCTGCCTAAGTTGAGGAGATACTCAACAAATGCTTATTAACTTGACTGTATTTTAGACTTTTCCCAGGAATTGAAATCAACTCAATGGTCTGTAGTTGTAAACTCCCTTTCTTCTCTTTTGGTAAATCCACCTAGCATTTACTCTCCCCCAAACCTTCAGCAGCTCTCTCATTTTTTCCCCCAATCATTCAAAGGTCAATGACCCCAGCTCAGCACTCTCATCTGCCGGTTTCTTGGTTCTGCTGGGATGTAGTTAATCTGAGCCTGGTGACTTGAACTAATCAAGGGCAGGTGGGTGCTTTCTTATTAGGGCCCCATTTATCCTTGATCGACTTCCTATGAGCAATTTTTCTTCTACCCTTCCCAGTCCAAAGGTCATCTCCTTGGCAGAGAATACAAAACAAAAGAAAAGTTGAGTAATTCTTCTTTCTCCCTCTCATTCTTTCTCCTCCCTATGCCCTTTGAGCCATTCCTGGTGGGGTTTCCTTTCTCTTTGAGCCTTTTCTTTTCCTCAGGATAGTCAGTGTCTTTTAAAGCACTCTAGTGAACAGGGGGAGGGGGGATCTGGAAGCTATTGGGTTGGTCTTTGGGACGCTGATAATCCTTGGAAGTGGCCATTCAGAGTGTAGCACCACCTGGTGGTTGAATTATATACTGTACTTCCTGGCTGGTTGGTTACTTACAGCATTATGTGACAGCCTGCTCCTCAGTAGGAGTGAACCTAGTATCTCAGAAGCCTCTCCTTTCCCAGCAAGATTGGAAGTGCAAATGGGAAGAATGACGGGGCTGGAAGTGTCTCCCAAGGGGAAAAAAGCGAGAGATGCTTATATGCTTGTCTACGTGCAGTCTTAGCCCTCCTCCATCTTCTGACCTCTACCCTGCTTTAGATTACAGACCCTTTATCCTTGGCCTATCTCCCCTGTTCCCTCCTTGGTTCTCCTTTCCCCCAATGTAGACACCTTGTTTTTTTCTTTTCCGGGCCACCCCCAGCTTGTTCTGAACCTGCCTGAGTTCTCCTGGTTCTATTCTTACAGGCCATTGCCATGCATTCATACTGATCCTCCATCACCTGCCCTCATCTCCTGCTTTTGTATGTGTCCTTTAAAAGTCAAAGCTGGTGGATGATGTGATAGTGGCCCATCCAGATTTGTTTCTTTAGACAACTGCTCCTTTCTCCCTCTTTGTGTAGTTTCCCCTGCATCTTCGTCTTCAGAATTTCACTCTTGAGAGTTTCCCATTACAACTGGCTTCAGTTCTCCCATGGGATCTGAGTGCATAGGATCCTACTGAGACTCTCTATTCATTTAATAAGGTTAATAAGCCCTTCTAGCATTGCCATTCTGTGTGGGTGAGCCTCTGCTGGTCCTGGGAGTTTGCTTGACTTCCCAGGGTCTGAGATACTTGAGCTGCCTGGCTCTGGAGACCTGGAATCTGGCTTGACCTAGAAAACTGATCTGCTCCCTTCCCCCTCAGCTCTCTGACCTCGATTCCTAGCCACACCTTCTGTCTGTGTACCTGGAACAAGTGAAAACAGAAGGAGATGCGCTAACATCTAACCTAAAAACTTTTGGATATGGCCCCAGATCCCTTAGTTGGTGGTTTCAGGATATGGATTAGTCAGTATTTCCCAGGGAGGCTTTGGGGAGGAAAGGAAGTGAAAGGGGGAAAAGCCATCCATTTTGTTGGTGGGTGGGGATAAAAGTCCTGGACCTGGGTTCTAGAGCCAGTTTTCCTCCCCTCTCCCTTCTGGTGTGACCTTGGGCAAGTCCTTTCCCTCTCTGAGGCCAGGGGGAAACTCAGATTCCATATCTGTAAGAGGAAGGATTTGGACCGGATACTATATCAGGTCCCTTCCAGCTTTGATAATTCGGGACTCTGTCAAATGGGGCCTTGGATGTGAAGGCAGTTTGTAGCACACCTGGTATAGTGAATTTTAAGGAAGGAAAGTCTTTACAAAGGGCTTTGTGAAGCTTTAAAATGCCCTGTCACCTCCTACAACTTTTTGCCCAGGGTAGCCTGGGCAAGTCTGATTGGGGATCTTCTTCTCTCAGGCCTCCTCACCCTGTTTCCCCCAACTTGCCAAGGTTGTTAAATGGCAGGTGCTGGTCCTCCTTAATGGAGAAAATTCCACACTAGAGCCTCATTCCTCATGGATGAAATCATAGAACCAATTAAAAAACACCCCCAAACCAAAACAAAACCATCTTTGGAAGACTAACTTGTTTATGTGAAGACACAGCTTTGTAAAGCGGTCTTAAAAGCCTTGTAAAATACTTCTATACTTTTAGTATCTGGCAATTTGGCTGATATGAGAATTACCTCCTCTGAGGCAGATTACAACCCCTCAGCAAGTTAGTAATAATTGTAACAGTCAAAAAACCTTATCTCTTTGAGGCCAACTGGGCAATGAGTTCTTCTGGACTTTAGGTAGGTCCATGAAAACCAGACATACAGGTCATCCCTGAGCCCACCCTGGAAATTTTCTACTCTTGTTAACTCAGACTCACCTATTCTCTTCACAATAAGGCATAGGAAAATGACTCCAAAGTTGGGAAATGTCAAAGCTTAGTGATTACTTGAAAGTTTTGTAAACTATGAAGTCCTATCAAAAGGTTTGTGAATGGTTAGAAAGAGCTTGGCCAAACTGTTGACTTCTCTGTAAATATGAGTGATCCATTATTCCCAATCAAACTGACTTACACTTTCCCTTGGACTGGGAGTTGAGGGAAGCAAAATGTTTTGGTCTCAAAGGCTTCTTACTGAGCTCAGGGAGAGAATGGGAGGGAAGATCAGGCCTTGGCTGCTTATTGTCTATACCATTGGGTGACCAATCACATCTACCATTTTTGTCACTTCGACGTAAAAGAAAAATCACGGGTGGTCCATTGTGCAGATAATTGATAATCAACTATATTTTAAAAATCCTAACCAACCTGGCCGGAGTTAGCTCTAAAACTAGGTTGTAAGCACCAGAAAAGCAGGGGGATTCCAAAGGCCCAAAGTCTCACTGAGGGCCTGGCCCATCGTGCTCATTTCCTGGACTGAGGGCCAGAGGGAGGCTGGGGATGCTGCTGTCGAGGATGGAGGTGCTGACCGAAGCCTTCTTTCTTTTTCTGCCTCCTCCGTCTCCACTGGGTGACTTAGTCTTGGGTGGAATGAGGTGGGAGTGGGAGGGGGCATAGGGGGAGGAAAAAGGGTGATCAGAGTCACAGGGAGAGGGCCACTCATCCGGTCTTGAACTTCAGGCCTCCCCCATGCCCTCCCTTCCCCTCCCCCAGCATTCTTTCAGGCCTGGGAATTAGGGTTGGAATATATTTTTTTTTTTTGCTTTTTTTGGAGGGCAATTGGGGTTAAGTAACTTGCCCAAGGTCACATAGCTAGGTTTTTGTGTGTGTGTGTGTGTGTGTGTGTGTGTGTGTGTGTGTGTGTGCGTTAAGTGTCTGAGGTTGGATCCGAACTCAGGTCCTTCTGACTCCAGGGCCGGTGCTCTACTCACTGCGCCACCTAGCCGCCCCTGGGTTGGAATATTTTATGAGTAGTGCTCTGCCCTTGGAATTGGAGGACATGGATTCAAATCCTGATACCTTTTTTCTAGCTGTGTGACCTGTAAAATGAGGGATCTGGACCAGTGGAGTCATTTTCAGGGAATCTCTAGCCAGAGGTGGGGGGAGGGGAGGAGAACACAGCTCTCCCCTCTTTGGTAGCCCCTGGTAGGATAGAGGAGACGTGAACTGTATCTTCAAGGAGCTCCAGGGCAGTGGGGGCTGATGGGAGTCTTCCATGGGAGCCTCGACTGGGAGGGGCTTCTTGGAAGCTGGGACCTTAGTTCAAATTCTGTCTCTGTTGCTTCCTCATCTTTTCACTCTGGTCTAATATCTTCTCTCTGAGCCCTGGTGTCATGAGCTCACAGCCTTAGAGATGGAAAAAGGTGCTGGGGACCAAAGTCCAGTGCCCTCATTTTATAGCTCATCAGAGTCACAGAGGGGCTGGGGCATTCCCTCAGCTTCTGGACTCCAAGGCTAGAGCTCTCACCCAGTGCACCATCTATCGGTGAAAATGCACACGTCTACCTACGGGGGGAGACAGGAAGAAAGCCCTGGGATGAGCCTTAACAGCCCTAGAAAATGGTGAGCTGCTATCAGCATGCATGATGTAATTAGGGGTTATTATTAATAATAACAATATTATTATCAACAAAAATAATAATAATTAATATGGCTCATCTGATGCATTCCATTGACCTTCCCTCTCTCCTTCTTTCCTTCCTTCCCTCCTTTCCTCCCTCCTTCCTTCCTTCCTTCCTTCCTTCCTTCCTTCCTTCCTTCCTTCCTTTCTCTTTCTGTCTCTCTGTCTCTGTCTCTGTCTCTGTCTCCCTCTCCTCTTTCTTTTGACTGCACTTCTGATTTCACTGGTGTGGGAAGCTCCCAGGAGAGGAAAGTCCCTTCACGAATGCAGACTGGCTCTGCATCTTTCAGTCTTAGAGAATTTTCCAGAGGCACTAAGAGGTTAAATGACTTGTCCACGATTAGATGCAAGTGAATACCAGAGGGACACCTTGAGTCTGAGTCTTCCCGACTCTCTCTACCTGACCTATCACTCTTCTGACATTTATTAAGGTCACTATCTGCTGTTCTCATCTTTTTAGACTATGATTGTTGGGACCATTGTTGTGGTCGTTGGCATCACCATCATTATCAAGGCAAACAGTGTGAGGTGGGGGCAAGAGCTCTGGGCTCGGAGATGTGAAACCGGGGCTTGATGTTTGCTGTGTGACCTTGTGGGAATCACTCAGCCTCAGTGTGCTCATCTGTAAGATGGGGCTAATCATACTGTTCCATGGAGTAGTGTTGACAGGGAAATGCGTTGGAAATGTAAAAGTTCTAGAGAAATGAAGGTGATAGAGGCAGCATGCTGAAGCAGATGCCCCGATGGTGATGAAGGTAATAGTAATGAGATATGTCACTAGAAGAGAGGAAGGGAAATGGGCTCTGAAAAAAGAGATGGCTCCAGAATGTGTCGCAAAGCCCTCTCCAGGCACAAGGGCAGCCAGATGGTTATGCTGGGTTCTAGGTTAGGCTTCTGGAGAGAGGATTCTGGAGAGAGCAGGGGATTCCATTGACTCTGATTTATTCTTTTCTCCTCTCTGCTCCCCCATCCGATGAGAGAAGCCATAGCTGCCAATATTGGGTTTCCCTTGGTCTTAGTGGGGGAGACTCAGTTCCTGACTTCAGGGAGCTCTGAAGGAGGAGACACGGTTCCCATATTATAGGGAGCTCCCTGGAGGATGGGGGTGACAGGGTCCCTGACCTCAGGGAGTTCCTAGTTGTTCCTTGGTGAGTCTGATGGGGGAGACATAGCTCTGATCTTTGGGAGGCTCTCAGTTGGAGAGAGGAGACATGATCCTCAGCCTTAAGGAGCTTTCCATGGGATGGGGAGCACTCCCCAGTGTGGCAGGGGAGACACGGCCCTCTACCTTCAGAATACTCCCAGACTAATGGAGGAAACATGGTCCCCATGCCTCAGAGAGCCACCCCCCCCAGTCTGATAGGGGAGACACAGCCCTCATCTTTAGGGAGCCCACAGCCTGATGGAGGAGACACAGTTCTCCTCCCTTGGGCAGCCCCTAGTCAGATGGGGGAGACATAACACAAATCTTCAAGGAACTCCTGTTTGGTTGGGGTTAATAGGATTCTGCCCCATGGGAGCCTCCAGTCTGACAGAGGAGACACGGTCCCCGTGGTCAGGAAGGTCCATTCTGATGGGAGAAGACACGGTTCCCAGCCCTCCAGGAGTTCCCAGTTTGAGAAGGAAATTCTTTTCCTGCCCATTCGGATTTCCCCAGTCTGATGGGGGAGAAATGGTCCCCATTTCTGGGTAAGCATTACTATGATGGAAACCCAGTACCATGAGTTTAATAATGACTGGATGAGATACTTCCCTTGAATCAGACCCTAGTTTGAGGGGGCAGGCATGGTCCCACCTTCAGGGAACTTTTAATATGGAGAGACATGATTTTGCTCCCAGAGAGCCCCTATTGTGAAGGAGACATAGTCTGCCCTCAGGGAGCTCCTGATCTGAGGGGGGGTGACATAGTCTCAGTCCTCAGTCCAAGGGACAACCAAGGTCCCCATTGTTGAAAACAGGACAGACAGACAGACACAAAGAACACCACCCCCATGGCATTTGGGAAGAATGAGGTGAGTAACTTACTTGAGACCTGCAGTTGGACGTCTAGTGTCTCCGTCTTGCCCTGCAGGGTGACAGTCTTCAGAGTGTAGCGGCCGGTGTCTGTGAGGTTTAACTTCTGGATAAGCAATGAGCAATTGGCAAAACCCATCTCCCTCCCGGTATGGGCTGGCCCTGCAATCCAGTTTCCGGAGGGCAGCTGGCTGAGGAGGCGGTTGGGCTCAGAGGCTGTCCCTCGGTACCAGGCATAGACCAGAAGATCCTTGGGGTAGCCTTGGACAGATAGGATGACATCCTTCCCCTCAGTGGGCTTGGCGGGAACAGGCACAATCGTCATGGCTGATGTGGCAACTGGAAAGAGATGGACATTGTAAGCTACTGGAGGGACAGAGATATGGCTTGTTTGTCCTTGTTTGTTCACCTGCAAGGGAGCCTAGTGTTGGGCTCGGCATATTGGAGCAGCTTTGCAAAGGTTTGTGAAAGAAAGGAAAGAAACCAGGGAGAGAGAGAGAGAGAGAGAGAGAGAGAGAGAGAGAGAGAGAGAGAGAGAAGCAAAGGAAAGAAGGCAGGAAGGCAAAGGACAAATGGAAGAAAGGAAGAGAGGCAAGAAGAAAGGGAGGAATGAAGAAAAGAAAGGAGGGGGAAAGGAAAGAAGGAAAGAAAAGACTAAAGGAAGAAAATATCTAGGTAGGAAGAAAGGAAGGAGTAAAGAAAGAAAGGAGAGGAGAGGAAAAAGGAAGGAAGGAAGGAAAGAAAGAAGGTATGGAGGAAAGAAGGAAGGAAGGAGGACTAAATGAAGACCCAAAGGAAATAAAGAATGACTCACTGAATGAAGGAATGTTAACCATTCTATTGCCACTTGGTCAGTCCATCCATTTGTTGATGCCCTGGACTGAGTGCCCACCCCGTGGGCTGAGCCCTGAACTGGGCATGGGGAGGAGAAATGGAGGAAAGAGGAGGCAGGTTGTGGAGAGCATGGTGTATCCCCTCTCAAGAAACTGAGTTTCCTGAAGAAGAGGATGTGTCTTATTATTAAACCAAGTGCTTCTGAGGATGGGGCTAGGTCTCCCCCAGGAATCTAGAGATAGAAGTTAGGCATACCCTCATGGGTCTGGGAGCTTTTTGAAGATGCTGGGGGCACGTTTTCCCTTATGTTGGGCTCTTGCTGAGGATGGGGGTGTGGCCCTCCTTCAGTCTCCGAGCTCCCTGTGGGAAGGGCCCTAGCCTTACTGTTACTCTGAGGGGTCCTTAAGGAGGGGAGCTGTATCTCCCCCATCAATCCAGGGGATCCCTGAGGATGGGAGCCGTGTCTCTCCCATCAGTCTGGGGCTCCCTGAGGATGGGAGCTGTGTCTCCTCCATTGGTCAGAAGGCTCCCTAAGGATGGGACGCATATTCTGCCTTCAGTATGGGAGCTCCCTGAGGATGGAGGCCGTGTCCCCCCTTCAGTCTGGGAGCTCCCCGAGGGTGGGGTTATGTTTCACTCATTGGTCTGAGGGCTTCCTGAGGACAGGGCTGTGTCTTCCCCATCAATCTGGGGGCTCCCTGAGGATGGGAGCCGTGTCTCCCCCATCAGTCTGGGAGCCCTCTGAGGATAGGGTCTGTGTCTCCCCTATGAGAATAGAGTCTTTTTGAAGTGGGGAGATGGGTCTCTCCCAGTAGACCAAGGTCCCTCACAGAAAGGTACTGTTTCCTCTTTCCTCTTTCTCTCTTCCTCAGGCCTGGCACAAAGGGCACTGAGACTTTAGGGGTGGTGGGCAGCAGCAAATCTCATAAACTGGATGGCTTTCCATGTACCTTGAGTTCAAACAGATGGATTTTTGCCCTTCTCTGCCAAGTTCTGCCTTAGCCAGAAGGGGACCTTCTGAGGATACAGGGTCACAGGATTTCAAGCTGGAAGGGGCTTTAGAGATCATCTTGTCCAACCCCCTCATTCTACAGAGGAGGAAATGAAGCTGAGAGAGATTAAGTGATTTGTCCAAGGTCACCCAAGCAATGACAGCCAGGATTCAAACCCAAGCTCTCTGACTCCAAATCCAGTGCTTTCCCCACTAACCACCTTGCCCATGACATTGCTTCCAGGCAAGGTGGCTCCTGAGGGGGCATCTCCAATTTTTTCAGGACCACTTACCTCTGGCAATCCTGCCCCCATGTTGGGTCAAGACCCACCAAGTTACATGGGACGGTCCTGGCAGGTTTCCGCCTAGGGTGTCTCACTTCACCAGAGATGTTTTCTTGGGAAGGAACTGATAGTGATTTCATGAGGTCTTGAGGTTCCAAACCACAGTCTCTGGGGGGCTAGCCGCCATCCCCAGGGAGCCACACCCATTCAATTTGCACAAACCCTCAGTGTATCGGGCCAAAAGGATTCCAGCCAGCATCTCGAAATGGCTACACTCACGTTTTCACAAGATCACAGACATAGCTCTGTGGGAAACCTTTGGTCTCATGAATGGGGAATTTCTGATCTGAAATTGGCCTCAGAACACAGAATGTCAGAGCTGGACAGGAACTTAGAGCTGTGGGTCATGAACACTAGAGCTAGGATGGACTTGAGAACACAGGATATTAAAGGTGGAAGAAATCTTAGGACATAGAATGCCAGTCCTAGAAGAGACCCTTGGACAATGCCTGAGCTAAAGGGAAGCTTAGAACATAGAATACTAGAGGAAGGAGGGACCTTGGAACATGGAATGCCAGAACTTGAGAACACAGAATGTTTGGAACATATGAGGCAGAAGGGAATCTTTGAGACTATTTGGTTTGGCTCAACCCTTTTGTTTTATAGAGGAACAGATGAGGTCTTGAAGTACTAAAGAGAGGGGGGCTGGCCTCCCTCGTGCAGCCTCTCAGTGGCAGGCTCCCTGCCATCCCCTTGACAATGAATGACTGGCTGGTAGACTGTGTCCCCAGCTGTGTGGCTTGGACCAGACTCCAGTCAGCCTCCCCATTTGCACACACTGGAATAGGTCATTTGGCTGCTGGGTTACGGACACTGAGCAGGGAGGCTTCTCAGAGGTCACCTTGTCCAAATCCCTCGATCTACAGATGGTGCATGGAAGAGGCCCATCCAAGGCTATGGGGGAGCTCATTTGACAGAGAGGGCAACTGAGGCCCAGTTAGACTGGCCAGCTAATGACGTTTTCTCACTTTGTCGTGGCTCATGGGTGTATTCCGACCCTAGTGGGATCTCAAATTTCCACCGACTCTATGGCCATGGCAGCCTTTGGCAGGATTGGGATCGCCCACTCAGTCAGGCATCCCAACGGCCCAGTCTTACTTACCCACTGGTGCAAACCTGTGCCTGAGAAGTAAAGGGCTGACTCACCCGACATCTTGACCAAAACTGATGCCGAGCCCGAGAGCTCGGTCATAGGGTTTTTGGCAATGCAGGTATAGGTCCCTTCTTTGTCCTTAGTCATCCCACTGATGTTGAGGAAGCTTGTGGTGCTCTCGAGGCTCCGCCCATTGAAAGACCACGAGTACTCTGGGTCTGGGCAGGACCTGGTCACGCACCAAAGAGTTAGAGATGCCTCGAATTCGGCTTCCACAGTGCAGCCCGTCCGGAAGGCAGATTCCTGGACAATTGCTACTCGATCTGGGCCATCTTGGGAGAAAGCATAGAGAGAGGCCCGAAGGAGAGCAATGGGGCTGGGGAGACAAGGGAGTCGAGGGCTTCATTGCCCCCTGGGGCTGGCAGCTGGACAACAGGGGTTAGCTGGGAAATCCCAGCTCCCACTGGGGATCAGCTACTGACTCCTTCTTGTGCCCTTGGGTGAAGTCTTCCCCTTCTAGGCATGTTTCCTTATTTATAAAATAGATCTGTTCTCAGACCCTCCCAGCGCTGCCATTCCCTGTTTTCAGGCCCTCCCAACCCTGATGTCCTATGTGTTGAGGTTCCCTCCAGCTTAGACCTTCCCTGACCTATGATATTTTTTTACCTCCTTCTCTGGCAGGGGAGGCCCAAGCCTAGGTGTGGCAGGGGCAGAGGGCAGGTGGAGGGTCTCGGGGAGGACTCACAGTACACCGTTAGGTTGACAGGGTTACTGCGGCTGACGCTGACAGGGTTCCAGATCTCACACTGGTAGGCCCCAGCCTCTTCTCTGCGGACGTTGTGCCGGACCAGGACCCGGTTATCTGGGGTGAGCCCCAGACGACTACCAATGGGGAGGGGCTCCCCATTGAAGAACCAGCGGATGTCCCCTGTGCTGGGGGTGCTGCATAACAGGTGGATGGTATCTCGGCGCTCCACCAGCGTGGTGCCATTGGCCAGGAGGAGAGGTGGGGACAGGATCTCTAGGGGGAGAGGCAGAGGGGGAGGGGACTGGACACCACTTAGGTGGTGACCCGCCCCCCCATCCCCCACCAAGTTATACAATTAGTGATGGGAGGACAGGAGACTGTGAGAAATTCACATATTGCAAATCCAAACATAACCTGGTGTCATGGAGAGAGCACTGGACCCGGAGTCATAGAACTTGAGTTCAAATCCCAACCTAGCCACTTAGGAACTGCGTGGCCTTGGCTAAGTCACAGCCTCTCTGGACCTCAGTTTCCTCACCTGTAATGTGAAGGGGTTGGACCAGACGATCTCTAAGGCCCCTTCGGCTCTTAAGCACAGGATGCTAGATGCTGAGGTGGGAGGGCATTACAGGTTAAGAGAGAGGAGAAGCTGGAGAGGAGGAGGAAGCTGGGGGAAGGCCAGCCAGGGGGACACTCTCACCATAGACCAGCAGGTGCCCATAGGCAATGTCGGTCTGGAACTGCTGGTTCAGGGTCTGCAGAATGTAGCTGCCCGAGTCCCCTGGGACCACGTCCCAGAGCTCCAGGCTCCCGTCGGGGCGGACGGCTTCCCGGCCTGTGTAGGCAGGGCCAGGTGTCTCATCTGCGGGGCTGATGATGTAGCTTAGGATGAGGTGGCCCTGGCTGAGGTCCGTCCCTCGGTACCAGTTGTAAGCCACAAGATCTCCAGGGAGACCTCGCACCAGCAGGGTGACGTTCTCCCCCTGGGCTGGTTTCTCTGGGATGGCCAAGATGTTCAGCAGGGCTGGGGCTGGTGGGATCCAGGCAATTAGGAGGAGAGCTGGGATGAAGGGACAGGGAGAGTGAGAAGAAATGGCAGATTATGTGACACCTTGGATAGGTCACATCCTGTTTGAGCCTCAGTTATCTAATCTGCCAAATGCACTCAATGATCTTTATGGTCTATTCCAGCCCTGACATTTCCTGTTCTAAGGTCCCTTCCAGCTCTGACATTCCCTGTTCTAAGGTCCCTCCCAGCTCTGACATTTCCTGTTCTAAGACCTCTCCCAGCTCTGACATTCCATGTTCCAAGGTCCCTCCCAGTTCTGACATTCTAAGGGCCCTCCCAGCTCTGACATTCCATGTTCTAAGGGCCCTTCTGGCTCTGCAATTCCTTCTTCCAGACACCTGCCACATCTGATATTCTCTGTTCTTCATTCCTAATATCTTCTACTTCTAACATTATGTGTTCTAAGGACCTTCCAACCATGACATTTCATAACGCTCCTTCTGGCATTGACACCCCCTGTTCTAATGTCCCTTCTGTATTTGACATCTGTCTATGAAGGTCTCTTTCCAGTTCTCTAAGGTTCCTTCCAGCTCTGACATTCTAGGTCCTAGTCATCCCTTTCCCATCCCCCCAGGTATCACATTCTATGTTTTAAGTTCCTCTCAAGCTCTGGTGTTCTGTGCGGTCATCTCTGACATTCCATGTTCTAAGGTCCCCTCAGTCTTTGACATAGAAACATGGAAACATTTGGGGTCATGTAGTTAATCCCTGCCTTCTGAGGGAAGAAACTGAGACCTCTCTAGGCTATGAAACTTTCCCAGAGTCACATAGGCAGCAAGGATCATTCTATATTCTAAGACCCCTCCTAGTATGTTCTAAATTCCTTCTCTGGTCTCAGTTCTAAGTTCTAAGGGATCTCTAGGCTCTGAATTTCTTTGTTATAGGATCTCTCTTGGATCTTATGTTTCATGTTCTAGTTCTAATAGTTTATATTCTAAAGTCCCTCCCAGCTTTCACATTCTATGTTCATTCTATATTCTAGTCTATATTCTATGGTCCTTCCCAGTTCCAACATTCAGTATTCTAAGGCTCCTTTCAGCTCTAGCATTCCCTGTTCTGAAGCCCCTTTTGGCTCCAATATTCTGTGTTCTAAGACTCCCCCCAGCTCTGACATTCCCTGTTCTAAAGGTCCCTCTCAGTTCTGACATTCCCTGTTCTAAAGGTCCCTCCTAGACCTGATATTCTGTGTTCTAAGGACCCTTGCAGTTCTCACATCCCATATCCCAGCCTGGATGTTCCCTGTTCTAAGACCCTTCCTAACTGTGACATTCTCTATTCTAAGGTCCCTGACAGCTGTGATATTCAGTGCTTAGCCATCTCTCCTGACCCCCCCACTCAGAATCTATGACCTCAGGGTCTCAGTTTGGGGGTTTCAGTGGCAGGGTCAGGAGAATAGAGGAAATGAACCAACAGACAGGACGTTCTGGTAGTATCTCCCCTTAAGTAGAATCCAAGAGCGTAAGAGCTGAAAGGGACCTTGAGCCCCAACCCCTGGGTCTCCCTGGTTTCCAGACAAGGGGACATTCCCTGCCTGAGATCACACAGCAGGGTGGCAAAGGGAGGATGAGAGTCTCAGCGTGTGGGTGCCCCCATTCCCATAGCCTTTTCCTAACTCTTCCTTGTCTTTATTTCCCTTGGGATGGAAAGGAAAGGAGCAATGGAGAGAGTCTGGCCCTGGCTTGGGATGCCCTCCCTCTGTATAGGGTACCAGTGGCCATTGGGAAGCAGAGCTGGCTTACTCCTCCACCCCCCAAACACAGCTGGCCCCTCCTCTACTCCCCAAGCACAGCTTCTTCTCCACCCCCCTCCAAGCACAGCTGGCCCTCTCCTCCACCCACCCCCCAGCCTCAAACTTGCTCTAACCTTTGGCTCCCACCTTCCCTGAGGATGTGGGAGCCCCCCCTCAGCCTTTGTGCCCATCTTGTAGCATCATAGGATTTAGAGCTGGGAGGACAAGGGACCTCATTTTACAGGAGGGGAAGCTGGAGTCTCCCCTCTAGCCCTTTGGGTGCATGTGTCTGTATGTTTGGGGAGTCACAGCAGGGGGTAGCTGTTCTTTCTCACCTGTCAGGAGAAGCCCCTTCCAGGGCCAGGAGCCCCACTGGTGGGGATCCCAGCTGCCCCAGGGTAGTGCCATTTGTCACTCCCAAATAGAGACCAGGAAGCCTGTTGCCTGTGCCTGGGGATCTTCTGGAGTCCCTGAGGCGAGCGCTCCTGGTCCTGACTCCTCTTGGGTCTGGGGCGGGATCTGGGAGGGAGTGGCAACTTGGAACGTGGGGGAGATCACCTGAATTTGGAGGGATCGAGTCACCAGAAATCTGGGTCTCAGTTGGGGCACCTGGCTGGTGCTGCCAAGGGCAGCCATAGGGCCGTGACCTGGCCTGGTCCCTTGGGGGAGGGAGGCTGTACCTTTCTCATTGTTCCCTAGGCACCAGGAGGCCAAGCAGGCCAGAGGCCAGAGTGGATGGGGCAGTTGCAGGGGGCAGAAAGGAGAGGATTTCAGGATAGCTCTTACCGAATTACCAGAACCTGGCTTCCTCAGTCAGTCCCTTTATGTGCTTGGAGATCACTGTGGGACAAGAAATCAAAGACTGTTATACTAACTTGGAAAAGGGCAGTAGGTATGGAGTGATGGAATGAACTTTGGACCAGGAGCCAGAAACTCTGCAGTCAGGAGACCCGGCTTCTGGAATGTTCCTGCTTCTGCCTCACACATGACCTCAAACCCTCTTTGTGCCTCAGTTTCCCCCCATGTAAAATGATGGGGCTAACTGGCTGATCTCTTGGGTTCTTATAGCTCTACTGTTCTGTCATTCTGGGTCTCTAAGCTGTGTGTCAGGGTTCTGATTGCTTCCTAATTACCAGAAAGCCTCTGGAAGCAGTGCCTGCAGTGGGATGGAAAGGGGCATATTTGGATCCAAGAGAGGTGCTGACTCCCTGCCTCTGCAGGAAGCCCTTGTATCACCTCAATTTCTTCATTTGTAAAACAAAGATTCAGCTCCCCCATTTCCCAGTTCCCCCATTTCCAGTCTTCTTATACCTTAACTCCCCTGCCTTACTCCAGTGACCTCTTGGTTGTTTCATAAATAAGATCCTCCATCTCCAGACTCTGAGCATTTTCCTTGGCTGTGCTCTATGCCTGGAACACCTTCTCTTGTCATCTCTGCTTCCTGATTTCCTTCCAGTCCCAGATAAAATCCCACCTTCTCCAGGAAACCTTTCCCAATGTCTTGTAATGTCATGCCCACCCTCTGCTGTCCATCTCTAATTCCTCCCATCCTTTCCTTGTCTGTGTGCAGCTGTTTGCTTGCTGTCTCCCCCATTAGCCTGAGAGCTCCTTGGGGTCAGGGACTTTTATCTTTCTCTGTATCCTCGGCTTTTAGCACAATACCTGGAACAAAGCAGGTGACTTATAAACACTTGTCGACTGACTGACAGATGTTTCCTGAGATACACCCCCAGATCTGAAAGTATGTCAGGGCTGGGAGGGGCCTTAGAACAGGGAATGTCAGAGCTGAGAGAAGCCTTAGAACAGGGAATGTCAGGGCTGGGAGGGATCTGAGAATAGGGAATTATAAAATTAAAGAATCTGAGAGCTGGGAGGGGCCACCAAGTCCAAACCATAACCAGAAGGAATCTTGGCTAGGACATGTTCTAGGATTGATTTTCCAGCTTCTGCCTGAAGACTCTGAGGAGGCTGTCCTTGGCCCCCCTCTGCTCTGGACAACTTGGATCAGAAGGCTTAGCTGCCCTCCAGCCTCAGTCTCCTGGTCTCTGGCTTTGCCCCTCCCACTGCTCCTGGTCCTGGCCTCAGGGCCAAACAAACCAGGTGTAATTGGTGCTGCACATGACAATCCTTCAAGTACTTGACGCCAGCTATCATGTTCTCTCCTCCAGGCTCCTTCCACCAGACCTCATATGACACAGACCCACTGTCCTTCCCCAGTCTGCTTCTCTTCCCCTGGATGCTCTCCAGCCTGTAGTTTATCAACATCCTTCTGAAAGTGGTGCCCAGAAGTGAACCCAATCCTCCAGGTGAGGTCTGATGAGGGCATAGGATGGAGTCTGCCACCTCCCCATTCCTGGGAGCTTGGGCTGCCCAAGATCACATCAGCTACTACATCCCATGACTGACTCATGGGAATCCACTGATTCCTGTGGGGATCCACTGAGACCCCTGGAGCTTTTTCAGAACAACCACTGTCTAACCACCACAACCCTTATATTATACTTAGCAGGTTGGATTTTAATTTTTTGTTTGAGTCCAAGTATGAGACTTTATACTTGTGCCTATGGAATAACTTCAACTTAAAGGATTCAGCCCAAGGTTCTAGCTCATCAAGATCTTTTCTGGGTTCTGACTCTGTTGTCCAGTGTGTTAGCCCTCTCTTCCTGCAAATGTGATGAGCCTGACATCTAAGCCTTTAGCCTGCACTGGTCCCTGGGGCACTCCACGACAGACCTCCAGGCAGGCTGACATTGAACCATGTGTAACTCTTTGGGTCCTGCATATCCTAGCCATTTTAGTCCCCCTGATTATAGTATGGCCTAATTAATTTCTCTCTATCTTCTCTATGAGAATGGGAAGTCATTTTTTCTGCAATCCAGGTAACTTATATCCCCAATCCTCCCTCAATCTATCCCTTTAGTAGGGGATGGGGAGAAGTTCTAAATTGAAGGCATGGTGAACCCCGCAGAGAGGAAACTTCAAAGAAACATGAAGGATTGGAAAATGGTTACTCCTTTAGCTACAGGTAAGTTGTGGAAGGCAGCTAGGTGGCACCAAAGTCAGGTTCAAATCCAGCTCAGACACTTCCTAGCTGTGTGACCTTGGGTAAGTCACTTCACCCTGTCTGCCTCAGTTTCCTCATCTGTCAAGAGCTGGAGAAGGACGTGGCAAATCACTACAGTGTCTTTGCCAAGAAAACCCCACATGGGGTCACAGAGAGTCAGACATGACCAAAAAGATTGGACAACAACAGAAAAAGGTCACTGCATATGTTGTTTTTTCTTGGCTTTGCTTGCTTCCCTCTGCATCAGTCCATGAAGTTCTTCCCAGGCTTCTTCCAACAGTTGTGTTTGGTTCTGTTCAGGGACCACAACATGTTGAGCGCTTTCCCCAGTGATGGGCATGGGCTTGGTTCCCACCTCTCAGCTACCACAGAGTGGTGATATCAATAATTTGGTGTCTCTTAGCCCCAGTGCCCTCCTTCCACAGGCCTAGCATGGGACCTTTGCCAAAGGGGACAGTCACTTTGCTCATTGCCAATTGCTTTCCATGGTAGATGGAAGGCACCGGTCACAACTCTGCCCATAGGGCTGTTGTGTGCCTGCCTGTCCTTCCACAATCCCTCCCAAGTCTGGGATTTTCCAAAGGGACTTTTAATTGGAAACCAGAGAAACAAACCCAAGCCAAGCCAAGCCAAGCCACTCAG
The DNA here is from genome assembly GCA_011680675.1 of Gymnobelideus leadbeateri. Lineage (NCBI taxonomy): Eukaryota > Metazoa > Chordata > Mammalia > Diprotodontia > Petauridae > Gymnobelideus > Gymnobelideus leadbeateri. Next base: position 92,723 of record WOXC01000179.1, on the reverse strand, counting down.
AGGCATGAGTCTATGTGATTGTGCCGCCCCCTGGTGAGTGCTCAGGCTCCGGGGCCACAGTCAATGCACACAATCACCTATTGTTGGAGCTGAAAGGGACCTTAGGTGCATTGTGCACACGAAGACAGAAAGTCCCAGGCAGGACAGATCATTGTCCTTTCAGCAGGACGAGAGAAGTAGAACGATGGTTGGGGAGCTGCCTCTCCCATGGGATGCCCCCTATCTGGTGCCCCAAGGACGAAGCTGGACCTTTCCTCTCCTGAGGCAGAGGGCTGCTTGACGGGACCCCTGTGGAGAGAGGGGATGGCTTGTGGCCAGTGCTGTTGCTATCACTGGGGAGGTGGAGGCAGAGAGAGTCTCCCCCCTGAATGCTGCAGTGAGGGGACAGGGTCATTGGGTCAGAGATTTCTGACCTCAGACCCACCAAGCCTGAGTGCCTCACTTTACAGATGTGAAAACTGAGGTCTGGTAAGAATCAGAGGCAGACTTGCCTTGGAGCTAGCATTTTTTCCACTATAGTGAGAAGGAAGGAAGGTAGAGAAACATTCCTGGGAAAACTAACAGGTTTCTCCAGGGCAGAGGATGGAGCTAGGCTGGAGTCAGGAAGACCTGAGTCCCGATACAGCCTCAGGCACTTATTACCTGAACTGGATTGGACAAATTGGACAAGTTACTTAACACTGCCCCTCCCCAAACCTCAGTTTGCCTTACTTTCCTCAACTGTAAGACGGGGATCATAATAGCCCCAGGGCTGTGAGCCTCAGAGGAGGTCATGTTTATAGGTGTGCTTGGCATGGCGGGTGGCCCACAGTAGGCACTTGGTAAGCTCTCATCCCCCCCATTTACTATAGGAGGAGCCATAGACAGGATCAGGAGGTGGCTTGCCAGGTAGGCAGCAACAAGGGAAGATGTACTGCCATCTTGTGTCGCAGGATGGCTGGTAGAGGACCATGATGCTGGGGCAGAGATTCTATACTGCCCATTCTCAGGGTCCAGAGCCTCCTCCCCAAGGTACCTGCCCTCTCAGGATCATCCCCAGGGATAAGCAGGGGACAGGAGAAGTCCTGTTTAATGAGGACTGAGACACAAACAGGGCATGTCTTCCCTCTGGCCTCCCTCCGGGAACTTTGCCCAGGCTTGCTCCTCTCCAGCAGAGCTGCTGGCCCAGGTCATCCTGGATCCCAGACCTTGAGCTATTTCTGGAAAGGCTTTGTTTCCCAGCTTCAGTTGCTCCCCAAGGGAGGGGTTCCCAGGTCAGGCTGTGGGTGTGAGCTGGCAATAGGGAGCAGGGTCTGGGTCCTGCAAGTCCTGGGGGGAGAGCAAGAAAGTGAACTTGGCTAAAGTCTGGGTAGCTTGGACACCCAGAGAGAGATGGGGAGGGGGCCAGAGAGAGAGCCCCAGAGGGAGAGCAGTGTGGGGCAATGGGCAGAGTCAGAAGTGTAGGATGAAGGACAGATGGCTCCATAGCAGTTTGAAAAAGATCTGGGGGTCTTAGTGGACTTGGAGCTCCTCAGGAGTTAATGGGAGCCACAAAAACTAATGATATCATTCTTGGCATTAGGAGAAGATTAGATTAGAGGAATGAGTAAGTGCTAAATGCAGTCAGCTCTAATCTAGAGTTCTGGCTTCAGTTCTGGTCATGAGTTTAAGAAGGACATTGATGACCTAGACAGGGGTCAGAGGAGGATGGCCAAGATGGGGAAGGGTCTTAGGCCCGTATGCTGTAGGAGGGCTAAAGGGGAGGGGAGCTAGTGCAGACCCAAGGGCTGCCTCATTGAGGAAGGATTTGACACATTCCATTTGACCCCCAAAGCAAAGCCAGGAGAGGAGAAAGGCACCAGGTGTTCAATCTGGACTTGACGTCAGGAAACGATTCCTTACAGTGTGGAAGGGGGGCTGTCTGGGGAGGGAACTTCCCCTTCTTGGAAGTCTCCAAGCAAAGGCTGGAGGATAAATTGTCAGCCATGTTGGAGAGAGGATCCTGGTTCACGGAGGGAATGGACCAGATGGCAATGGAAGCTTTGCCCGGCTCTGAGATTTTAGGATTCTGTGATACCTCCCTCTCTGGGCCTCAGTTTCCTTCTCTCTAAAATGAGGGAATTGGACTAGATCATCAGAAAGATCCCTCCCAACCCTGACTATTCTTGTTCTAAGGCCCCTCCCAGCCCTGATATTTCCTGTTCTGCATTTTAAAGACCCTTCAAGCTCTGATGCTTTATGCTGTATGGACCTTTCCAGTCTTAACACTGTCATTATGTGAGACAAAGAAAATGAGATTCAGACAGAAAGTGGAGAAGAAAGGGACATCCAGAGACAGAAAGGAAGGACACAGAGGGGAGCCCAGCCCCAAGGCACCCCTGAAGGCTCTCTGACATCCCCCACCCTCCTTTGCTCCCTTCCCCTGCCTCTGCCGGGTAGATCCTCCTGGCCTCCCCTTGTGCTCTGATACCTGGTAACGGTGATCTTCCGCTTCACGGTTCCTGGTCTGGGGCTGGGCATGGAAAGAGCACACGTAACTACAGGTCATTCTCTGCTCTCCCTTCCCTGTCACTGATCTTTGGCTCTTTCTACAATCCTAAAATCTGGGGGCAAATCCTTTAAGATGCTTTTTGCTCTCCCCAACTAAAACCTTTTACCCTCCTCCCCTGACCTCTCCCTTCCCCAGTTTCCCCAGGAAGGAGCCTGAGGCATCCTGATGGGAAGAGAATGAGCTTTGGGCTGAGGTGCCCTGATCTTGCCCTTTCTCTGGGCCCCGCCAATGAGTAAATGATTTTCTATCTCCATCTGTAAAATGGGCATGATCTGTTCTGCCCTGCCTCCCTCTCTAGGCTGAAGTCTCATCCAGGAATGTGCTTGGGAAGTTACAGAGATCCCTGCAGAGCAGGCTGAATGTAGGGAGGTGTGTAAGGGATGAAGGGGGAGAGACACTTGCCATAGTTGTGGTCAGGTTTGGACTGCTCCTTCCTTTATCACTTGTTGGGGTTATCAGGATACTGGGAGACTGGATCACCTCATAGATATTGCTGCCATCTGGGGTGGAGGAAGAGCACCGAGACTAACTGACCATCTGGGGATTCCCAGGGACACAGAAGACAAGGCCCCCAGACCCCCTCCCTCAGTGGTCTCTGGTCTTACCAGCTTTGTGTTTAAGGCACATGTGACTTCCAACATCTGGTTTTGTTGTTATGTCCCTGGAAGAAGATCACAGGATTCTGGTTGCCTTGGATTGGGTCACATCCTTTTCTAGAGTGACCAGGGAGGAATCTGGGGCCCAGAGAGGATGAGACCCACCCGGGATTGCTCAGTGGCCCATGGAGGAGTGAGGCATGGGTGTGCCAACTGCCTTTCCTCCCACCACAGGGATAACCTGTTCCTAGCTGAGAGAGATGAGACTCCTGTGGTTCTCGGACTAGACTTTCCCATCAGGAGCATGGTGTCCAACTCCGGGTACCTCATCTTAGGAAGGTTGCTGACAAGCTGGACAGGAAGGTGTCCAGGTGTGATGAAGGGACTAGAGACTACACCAGCCAAGTAGCAGCTGGAGGAGTGGGGTTGTAGAGACTGGGAGGGAGGACACTCAGGGGAACATAATCTTGGACTCTGAACAAGGGGAAGAATTGTCATGGCCCCAGGAGGAAGAGATGGGAAGGAGAGAAAGTGCTGAGTTCCCAGAGGCAGATTTCATCTTGATATAAAGAACTTTCTAGTGATCAGCAATGGGATGGGCTGCCCCAGGAGGCAGAGAGTTCCCTGCTCCTGAAGGTATTCAAGCAAGATCTCCTGTCATTGATGTGATAGAGTAGATTTCTGTTTTTGCTGGAGGGTGGGCTCTAAGGGCAATCTAAGTCTGTGTTTCTTAGCCTAATGTGGACCCATGCTGACCACGAGTGGGGCAGAAGGAAAGGATAGGAAAAGTAGGAGGTGACCACTCTACCCAGGACTTTTGATCCTCCAACTTCTAGTGACCAGCAGATAGATTATGCCGCTGCCCACCATGAGGGCCCCCAAACCTAGGCAGCCAATGACAATGGCAACTGTGGTCCCCGAGCTCATGGCTGAAGAGCTGTCCTTCCCTGGATCCTGCTGTGTGAGAATGGGGCTGGTGGCATTCAAGGCTTTCTCTGAAAAAGAGCAAGAGGAGGAGCGTGCTGGGCTGAGGGGAGCCCAGCTCAGGCCGGCGCGGGGAGCCCCAGAAGTCTGACTCTCTTGTGGGGCTGCTCAAATGGAGTTCTCAGCTTTGCACTAGATAGGCCTCTGCTCTTCCCCTTTGATGGAACCCCACCTAAGCAGACCCCAGCCCCCAGATTCTACCTTCCTCGTGGGCTTCACTAGACCAGCGGGCACGTCCTGGTGTGACCACGCCAGCACCCCAAATATGCCTCGCTAGACCAGCAGGCACGTCCATGCAGCCAACCCCAATCACACCCAGCTAGCCTCAGACAGGAACACAGCAGCCAGCCAATCACAAAGCAGCACCCTCAGGATGGCCTAGCAGGATAGAGGAGGCTTTCCCTAAGCCGCAGAAGCTGTCCTTTAGGTGAACTTAGGATGCAGAGAGGCTTTGTTTTTAAAGGAATAGGATACATCAGGCATATTACTTTCAAAAGTAGAGGCGGCTACATGGAGAGAGTGCTGGGACTGGGGTCAGGAAGAATGGAATTCAAATCCAGCCTTAGACACAAGCTGTGTGACCCAGGGCAAGTCACTTAACCTAGCATCTGTAAAATGAAGGTGAACAGCAGGAATAGGGCTGCTGTGAGGCTCAAAGGAGATGCTGCCTGTAAAGGGCTTAGCGCCAGGCCCGGAGAGCAGTAGGCTCTCTCCAAGTACTAGCTGTTATTATTAGGGCCAAAGCCGTCTTCCCTGTATGTGCTTCCTTCTGACCTTTATTCCCATGCTTTTCTGGGCAACACCAGCCCCCCCTCTTCTCCTCACCAACTCTCTCCCGCTCTCTAGAAAAAGAGAACAACACCATCTTTGTAATGAATGAACAGGGACAAGACAGAGCCAGATAAATCCATACATTGTCTGGGTCCAAGAACATGTATCTTATTCTGAATCCTGACTCTATTGGCCTTCTGTCAAGAGGTGAGTGAAGCTGGCTCCAACATTCCTGGTATTCAGACTTCTAAGGCCCTCCCAGCCCTGACATCCCCTGTTCTAAGGCCCTCCCAGCCCTGACATTCCCTGGTCTAAGGGCCCTCCCGGCCCTGACATTCCCTGGTCTAAGGCCCTCCCAGCCCTGACATCCCCTTTTCTAAGGGCCCTGCCAGCCCTGACATTCCCTGGTCTAAGGACCCTCCTAGCTCTGGCATTCCCTGTTTTCTGTTCTAAGGTCCTTCTCAGCTCTGAGATGAGATTCTGTATTATGTGTTCTAAGGTTCAGAAGTTTATGTAGTGGGCAGAATACTGGCCTGTAAGTCATGGGCCCTGGTTGTAGGAGATGGTGCAAATCCCATCCCCTGTCTGTGCCTTAGTTTACCTTGATGTCAGATGGGGGAGGTAAGCCTATTTAAACTCAGCCTTTCAGAGGCACTAATTGGAAGCCTTTACTTGCAGTTCTCTGTGGAGTCTTTCCTGGGGCTGTATTTCAGGTTCAGGGTCAGGGCCATGTTTCTCCCCTCAGAAAAGGGCCGTCTGAGGGCAGAGCAGTGTTCCCCTCTTGGACTGGGCACTTTCCATGGTGAGGCCTCTTCAGGTCCACCACTCACCTGTGATGTGGAGCTCAGTCTTGGCCCTCATAATCCAGGCTGGATTGATGGTGATGCCCACTTGGTAGGTGCCACTATCCTTGGGCTGGGCTTGGCGGAGGAGGAGGGAGCCATTGGGAAACCCAATGATGTCCCTCCCTTTCATGGCATTTCCATCCCTCTGTGGCCTTTGCAGGCCTGGGATGTAGGAGAAGATCATTGTGCCCCCATCTGCCTCCTCACCCTGGTACCAGTTGAAGTCCTGGATGGCCCTTGGGACACCACGAACTGACAGAAGGACAGCTTGGCCCTCCTGGGGTACGTCGGGAATCCTCTCGATGAGAAGAGCAGCCCAGGCCTGATGGATGGTACACCAAGCCAAGAGGGAGGCTGTGAGAGGGATAGAGGTGAGGTCCTGAAGGCAATAGTCCCACCCTCCTGAACAGGGGCAAAGTAGGCCCTGAAGACACCTGGGGAGTCTGCTCTCCATGGGGTGGTGCGTGCATAGGAAATGGGGTAACAGTGATCCTTGGCCTTATATTCCCTGGACCCTAGGCCTAGCTAGCTGGGAGGAGCTTGTTCCTGACCCTTTAAATTACAGGAAAATTGAAAGTCAGATTAGGAAGGGCCCTTAGAACATCATGTCAGAGGTGGGAGGGCCCTTAGAACAGGGACTGTCAAAGCTGGCAGGAGCTTTAGAACAGAAAATGTTAGAGCTGAATGAGTTAAGAACACAGAATATTAATAATAGAAGGGAGCTTGCAATTCAATTCAGCCCAATGCAGTTCAGTCAGTATTTGCCCAGGTCTTCCTCTGTGTAAGGCATTGTAGACACAACAATGAACCGTGAAACCTTCCCTGCCCTCACGGAGCTTACAGTCTGCCAGGTGTGACACAGAATGATCACAAATAAATATAATGGAAAGTAGGGAGTGAGTGGGGTGAAGGGCTTATTCAGACAAGGGCTCATCTGAGGATCTAGGTTTGAGGGTCCTCAGTGAGGGGAAGGGGGTCACCCCCTGGCTGCCTGCCTGGGGCTCCCAAGGCCCTCTCCCTCATCCCCCTCCACTGTTGGAGAGTCTTGGCTCCGTAGGGGGAAGGGGCTCTTCCTCTTCTCTAGGAGAGGCAAAGATCCTATTTACATAAAATGGGGACATATGTCCTGGCCCCTCGTCACTTTTAATGCCTGCCCCTCCAACTCTTGCGTGTACACATACATACACATTGTCTTCTTGATTTGTATTACTGGGGGTCACACAATAGCTCTGTGTGACCTTGGGTAGCCCCTCCCCTCTTTGGGTCTCAGTTTACCCCTCTCTAAAATGGGAGAGCTGGGATAGACTCCCTCTAAAGTTCCTTCTCACTTAAAGCCTTGTGATCTGGCCCTCTCCCAGCAGCCTCGGGGAAGCTGCCTCTCACCTGTGAACATGAACTCCTTCCAGACACAGCCTCCCCCATGGAGCTGGGCCATGGCTCTTGCTGCCCCTCCAAGAGGCTGCTACTTCGCTGTGTGGCCAGTCCCTTCCAGATTCCGGAGAGGAAGGCTTCCCCTGAGATTCTGTTCAGAAGCTACCTCTCAGCCAGTCCAGGGACAAAGGTGGGCACTGGGCAGGGGGCAAGGCCAGTATGTCTGTCTGGCTTGGACCTGCCACTGGTTCGTCTCTCCCCTCTCCTGCAGTCTTCCCACAAACAAGCAGGGAGGGGACCGGTGAGTCCAGGCCTCTACTCTTCTGGGCTGGCCTACTCCTCAGATACCAGACCGACCTGTTCTCCTAGCCAGGTGCTGACTAGAGTGACTAGGGAACTTTCTGGGGCTTCCCCAGTCCCTCCTAACCCAGATCTTACCATAAGAGAGGGCCCACGGGGTTACCTTATCTTTTCCCCCTCCTCCAGGTGTCCAGGGAAGGCCTGGGGCTTCAAGCCCCTCCCCCCATCTGGAGATGTTCAGAGATCTAGAACTGAGAGAAACCTTCTAGTCCAATCCCCTCCTTTTACAGAGGAGGAAACTGAGGCCCCTAGGAGAGAGGTGACTTGTTCAAGGTCACACAGCCAGCGGGCACCAGAGCTGCAATATGAACCCTGGTCTTCTAACTCGAAATCGAGCCTTCTTTATTATTTCACTCTGTTGGCTGCTATCTCTCTATCCGGTAGATTGGGAATCAGAGGGGGTCTCGATTCTAAGAAGCATCCCAGGCCCAAGGGTGGTGATGAGACTGTGCTAATTCAAGGAGGGGAGAGATGGGATGTGTAGTTGGGGAAATTCTGAGGGCCTTGACACCAGGGTTTCCCCTTCAGGAATCCTTCCTGACCCCGGGCTCTGATGACCTCCCCTCCTCCCTCACCTCGGTTTTGCTGATCTATGATAAGCCCAGAGCCACGTGGGATGCCACATCTTTTGTTCCTCCTGTCAGAGGCCAGATTTGAACTCTGGTCTGACTCTAACATGCTAACCAGGCAAGCCCATGTATCACTTATCTGTGTTGATGGAGGTTTTTTTGGAAGGGAAGGGAGAGGTCTTTCTTTGTATCCCTAGGGCTTAGCATAGTACCTGGTACACAGTAGGTGCTTAATAAATGCTTGTTGACCAATTGCCTGGTGTCATTCCTTTCATTAACTATGAGCTCAGTGTTGCAGTCTCAGTTTTGCACCCTTTCCAGAGCCTGGTGATGAGCCATTGAATATGTTTGGCATTTAACAAATTGAATGGATGTATGGATGAGTAAATGAAGGGTGAGATGAGTAGACAGATGAGTGAATGAACAGAGGGCTTGATTATGGTCACATAACTAGTGAGGGAGGGAGGCAAAAAGGTTCAAGTCAGAGAACCGGACCTTGGGCAAGTAGGGAAGGAAAAAACTCACTGAGTCCCTGCAGCTGGGGGATGTAGGGCTGGTTCCCTATGCTTCTGCGGTAGCATGAGCCCAGGATACGATGTTGAGGAGTGTGTGGGGGTCGGTGGTGCTTGGTGGAGAGAATTCCTTGGAATCTGTTGGGATGTTGGAAGAAAGAAGAAAAGGAGGGCAGGAAAAGTACCCACCCTGAGTCTGGTGATGTGGGAGTGAGTCATATTCATGGGGTGGAGGCATGTACAGAAATGTCATATTCTGTATGGTAGGTCTATACTGCTGTGTAATGTGTGTGTGTGTGTGTGTGAGAATGTGTGCGTGTGAGTGTGTGTGTGTGAGTGTGTGTGTAGTGTGTGAGTGTGTGTGAATGTGTTCGTGTGAGTGTGTGTGTGAGTGTGAGTGTGTGTGTGTGTGTGTGTGTATGTGCTTGAGAGCTGCTGGAAGTTGAATCCTTGTGGGTAGATGGCATCCCTCTAGGTCAGGAAGTCCAGGGGTAGCCAACTTCTTCCTGACATAGATGCCACAGGATGTGAAAGCAGGCACAGCCAGCCTTGGAGAAGTTGTGTCTCCAGGAGAAAACTAGGTCATGACCCTTTTTGAGAATGAAGGACAAACCAACAGCACCAGGTTTCAGAGTCCCAGGAGATGGATGGAATTTGAGAAGAGACAAAGCACCACATCTCTGAGAGCTAGAAGGAACCTTAAAGATAAATCATTAAAATGATTTAAAATATCATTTGACTGATGGGGGAACTGAGGTCCAGGTGAGCTTAAGTGACTTGCCGAAAGATCACACAGATAGTAGCCAGGTAAAGCTAGAACTCAAGCTCAGATTCTATCTTTGAATCCAGCGGTCTTTGCACGCATAAGAGAGAGATCCAAGGGATGGAGGAGTCTGGGGAGGGGGGATTCACTATGGGGAGCAGTGGGACAGGGATGGCAGTGATTGACAGCCACTGTCTTCCTCTTTTAATGTGGATAATTCAACTCAACCAACTGAGTTTGGAAGCCAGTGAGTAGAGCGGCTTGCCGATGCAGAGTGTGTGAAGGGGACCTGGAGAAATCAGCCTGGAAGGTTAGACAGGAGGCACAGGGCTATTGGGAAAAGAGCACTTTGTAAATGTGAAAACCCTAGAGAAACAGGGAATCAAATCACTGCCCAGTCCCCGACTGTCCCCAGCCTCTGAATGGCTCTCACCATTCTTTATATATGAACAATGAAAGAATGATAGTGCTTGAAGGAGTCTGAAAAGATTAGAACCATTTGGAAATAGAATGGGTTGCCTCTGTATACCAGGGACAGTGCTAAGTGCTTTACAAATAGTATCTAATCGAACACTCCCGCCCCAGTAAGTAGTATCATCCCCATTTTATAGTTGGGGAAACTGAGGCAGAAAGCAGTGAAGCAATCTGCCCAGGTCACATAGCCATTAAGGGTCTGAGGCTGACTTGGTAGAGGATTCCATGCACAGTGCTCTGTGCACTGTGGTGCCACCTAGTGGCCTCTAGGCTGTTGGTCTGGTCCTTCTGAGCGCTCAGATTTCTGGTTCTTCCTCACCTGGTTCAAATTCTTAGTATATTGCTTAGGAAAGTGAAGCCTGACAAGGGAAATCCTTTCTCTAGGGTCACAGAGAGGGAGTGGTGGCCTGCTGTCTCCCATGACACTTAGCTCTTCCTACCATACCAAGCTGCCTTAGTTTCCTCATCTATAAAACAGGAATAATGACAGTGCCTGATTCACAGTTTGCTGTTAGGATCAAAGGCCATAATGTATATTTGGAAACTGTAAAGGATTTAATATTGTTATTGTTATTGGAAGGTCATTCTTCTCATATTGTTTGTTGGGGTTTGGTTAGAAACAGTCCTGGGGCAAGCTAAGATTCTGTCATTGTTCTTTTATATTTAATGTTCTATGGATAGAATAAGTGCCTTTTGTAGATGAATAAAAGAATCACACTTCAGTAGAAGTGGGATATTTATAAATCCAAGAGACATAATTTCTGGATAATTTAATCATTTCACCAATAATTCCAGCATGTTTATTAATAAAAGGATGATCATTTGGCTGTCTCTCTCTTAGACCAAAGACCGTTGTTATGGTGTCTGGCTCACTGCTTATATGTCCTTTGGAAGAGGAATATTCCTCAGAGTGGTAGTCAACTCTGATTGGTCACTTTACAAAGGGAAGTGAGCTCACTCCAATGAAGGGCTGAGAGTGACATCATGTCACTCTTGGCCAGAGAGACTATCCCTATACTCAGACCACCCCCAGCCTTGGGTAATCTGGACAAAGAACCTACATCCCCCCACCCAAGCTTGAGCTGGTTGGGTGGAGTAGCAATCCCTAGAATGAGGAGAACATCAGTCCTATTTTCCAGCAGTCCTGTTGTCCTTGAGAGACTGGACAAGGAAATAGAATACGGGGAAAAGCTTGGTTCTTCCCAATTTTAATAATTGACTGTTAGTAGGAGAGAGGAATAATGATTTCTCTCAGGAGACAGGATAACCTCCTGTGGGAACCCCAACAGGGTATAGATATTGATGATCTAATGCATCTGTGATCTCACTGATCATGAGGGTCCTTCTGATGTGTCTCCACCAAACTATGTATCTGCACAGATTTTTACTTATTTATTTCATGTTTATGTCATATGCATTTTATGTTCTTGTTGTCTCCTGAACTTGTGAATGGGGGTTGTTTCATTGTTTGTATTTGTGTCTCCAGCACCTAGTATAATGCCTCGCCTGCCATAACTCCTTAATGAAGGCTTGCTGATTGACTGGTTAATGGCTGCCTATCCTGAACATCTCTCTTGGAACTTCCCTTCTGAGGAAGCCATCTTTCATTCCTCTCCCTGCTTTGCTTCTGACTCTGGACTTTGCCTCTGTGCCTCAGCTGCCTTCCCATCTTGGAACAACCCTCTATCCTTGTGGAGAATTCCTCCCCAAACCACCATATGGATGAAGGGCTCAGGCCAGTCATCCTTCTTTCCTCCCCCAGGTATGTTTCTGACTATGGAATTCCCCATAAGGGTACTTCCCCCAGCTTTCTCCAAAACCCTTTTCAGTTGTCTTTTTTTATTATTGGGGCAGCTGGTGGCACAGTAGATACAGCACTGGGTCTGAAGTCAGGAATCAAATCCAGCCTCAGATTCTTCCTAGCTGGGTAATCCTGGGCAAGTTACTTAGCCTATTTGCCTCAGTTTTCTCATCTGTAAAGATGGGGATAATAGCACCTACCTTCCTGAGTCATTGATGCCTGGCACATATAGTAGTCAGCACTATATGATGGTTTATTTTTATTATTATCTTCCACCGTTCCAAAGTTAGCTCCTTTGAGGGCAGAGACTGTCTTTTTTATTTTTATTGTATTTGAATCCTGAGTGATTAGCACAGTAAGGGTTTAGTAAACGCTTCTTGACTGACTAACTGACCAAACCACTAAAGTATATCTCCTCTCATTGAATAGGCTTGTGGGGTTCACCTACCATGCCAGAAGCCTTCCTTGCTATCTCAACATATCCTCAAGAGAGTCCTCTGACTGTATCTCTGCCATTCTTTATCTTCTCCACGGGAGGTAGATGCTATTATTATCTCCATATCCAGATGAAGAAATTGAAGCTGGCAAAGGGAGAGTAATTTCCCCAGGTCCAGCACTCTGTCTACTGAGCCACCTAGTGTTCTAGGTTACAAGTTGCTGCCTGTAACAAGTCCTGCCCTCTCCCCAAGACACCCCAAGGTGCTTCTTCAATGTCCTCCAGGTGATATAGTAATCTCTTGGAGAGCAGATCAACCTTGGAGTCAGAAAGACCTGGGGTAAACCCGTGCCTCCCAGGCACACAGCTGAGTGTTTGGTACCTCGGATAGCTCTTTAAGACTAGGTAGAATTTCCAGACTTGGAGTTCCCTATATTGGTGCAATCCCTAATTCAGATAAATAAAAATAATATTACTAAGGAAGCATTTATTAAGCACCCACCATATGCAATGCTTGTGTTAGGCAATCCTTTGTGCTAACCGTCTTGTTCCAGCCCCTCTTTTTAAAGATGAGGAAAACTGAGGCTGGAGACTTAAAAGGATGTGCCTAAGGTCACATAGATGGCAAGCACTCTCAGAGGGCAGAGTGCTAGGCCTGGAGTCAGGACGACATGTGTTCAAATCCAGCCTTAGATGCTTAGACACAAGGAAAGTCACTTAACCGCTGCCTACCTTAGTTTCCTCACCTGTAAAATGGGATAATAATGGCAGGATTACCTGCCTCTTAGGAGCATTGTGAGGATCAAATGGGAGTAGAATGCTTTGCAAACTTGAAAGTTTGGGTTGTTTGAGTTTTTAATCATCATCGATATCATTCTTCTTCCAATGTGCCCTTTTGTGATCAGGAGAGGGCTGCTTAGTGTGCTGGTGTGAACCCCTGTGAGGTGAAGCTGAAAAGGCAGATGAGGGGCAGGGTAGAGAGGACCTAGACTGCCAGGCTAGGGAACCTGGACTTTGGAAAGAAGGGGGAGGGAATGATAAGAGTTGGCCATTGAGAGAGCAACTTGGGTCAGAGTGAACTAAAGCAGGGGAAGCATTTTGGAACCCAGGAGCTTCTTCCTTACCTCCGTCAAATCTCCCAGCATCCTTTAGAGCTGGAGGCTGACATGTCATCTGACTCTTTTTTGTTTGTGCAGACAATTGAGGTTAAGTGCCTTGCCCAAGGTCACACAGCTAGTACATGCATGTGGCCAGATTTGAATTCAGGCCCTCCTAACTCAAGGGCTGGTGCCGCCTGGCTGCCCAGTCTTTGGACTTTTTGCCCTTTCTCTGACTCTCTTGGCCTTTGAAGCACGGAGGACCAATTTCTTCTAGCCTTTCTGATATGGGAAGGACCCTGGCTAGCATCATGCACCTTTCTCCTTGGCTTGACTTTCCTTCCTGACCCAGAAGGACAAGGTTTGTTTTGGCTTTAGTATGGCAGTTAACGTTAAAGGAACCTGTAGGCTGGGCAGAATCTCCTCTTGTGATTCTCTGTGATTTCCCTTTAGAGGTACTGCCAGAAGAAAAGATGGGCTGGCTATGTGTCTAGAACAAGGGATAACAGATGGCCTATGAACTCAATGGGTAGCCACAAGAAGCCAAGAACACTAAATGAAGAGTCCTACCTCCAGGAGAATGTGGACAGGAGATGTGCATGGCTTCAGCCTAACTGTTGGAGGGACTGCAAACTAAAGAGGTATTTGTAGGGAGGGGAGGTGGAGACAGAGGCCAGGAAGAGAAGTGGGGGCTTAGCAACTGGGAAGCGTCAAGGTGGGGGAGGCAGAGGCCTCCGGTTAAACGGGCCCTATGATCATAGAATCACAGACACAGATCTGGACCTGAAAAGGACTTGAGCAGTCTCATCATTCCTCACTTGATCAGAAGATTGTAGGCTTGAAGAGGCCATTCAGCCCAACCCTTCACTTTACAGGTAAGGACACTGAGGCCCAGGGAGGTCAGTGACCCTGACCAAGGTCACACAAGCAGTAAGAATCAGAGGTGGGGGGATCTGAACCCAGACCCATTAGATCCCAAGCCAGGGCTTATTCCATCACGATCCAAGAAAGTGTCTTCCCATGGCTTCTACCCCACCCCTTCCTTTTCCCTTTTAGGGTGAGAGCTGCCTCTCACCTATATCCTTTCTTCAACTCTCCACACTGGGGACCTAGATGGATGGCAGGAAGATTTTAATAATAAATTAAATTATAAATTATTAATAATAATTATAAAAATAAAAACATTATGAGTCATGGGTGAGGAGGAGTCAGGAACTGCAGTCTCTCAGCCTTATCCTTGAAGAAGACCAAAATGACTCAGTCAGGGTCAAGGTCCAGTGTGTCCGACTGGCTGATCAGACCAATACGAGTCCAGAATGCTCTACCACAAGTTGGGCACAAATAGTCTGTGTGAACATTTGTGGGTGGATTCTCTAAATTTGGGTTTCTTTTGAGCTATTTCAATTCTGCTTTACTCACATTGCACAGTGCCTTCTTCCCAAGTTCTTCAGAGAGACCTTGAAAGTGTCCTTGGAATGCCTCTTCTGACCACCATGTGAACGCTTGCCCTGTGTGAGTTCTCCATAAAATGGTCTTTTAGGAAAGCATGCACTCTGCATTTGAACCATGGGGCCAGCCCATTGGAGCTGCGCTCTCTGAAGCAGAGTCTGAATGCTTGGCAGCTTAGTTTGAGTAAGGACCTCAGTGTCTGGTCCCTTATCCTGCCAGTGACCTTCAGAATAATCCTAAGACAATTCAAATGGAAGTGATTCTGTTTCCTGGAACGGTGCTGGTAGACTGTCCAGATTTCATAGGCATCCAACAAAGAAGTCAGCACCACAGCTCTGTAGACCATCAGTTTGGTAGTCAGTCTAATTCCTCTTCTCTCCCATACTTTTCTTTGGAGCCTCCCAAACACTGAGCTAGCTCTGGCAATCTCATCATCAACCTCACCATCACCAATATGTACATTCCTGGAAAGCACACTACCAAGGAAAGTGAACTTATCCACAGTATTCAATCTTTCTTCATTTGCTGTAATTATGGTTCTGTGTATAGATGGTGTGATGTTGGCTGATGGAGAATCTGTGTTTTCTTGGTGTTAATTGTTAGGCCAAAATTAGTACAAGCAGCAGGAAATTGATCCATACTTTGTTGCATTTCAGCCTCAGAGGCTGCACTGAGTGCACAAATTATCTGTGAACAAAAAGTCAAGTGCCAACTCTTCCTCCACTTTAGTCTTGGCTTGTAGCATTTTTAAATTAAATAATGTAGTATCAGTGCAGTAGCAGACCTTGATGCCATGTTCATCCTCATTGAAGGTGTCTGACAATACGACTGAAAAAAAAACTATGTTCCAGGTAAACAAATGTTGATTGAGTGTATTTGCCACTTTAGGGCATCTAGAAAGGCATAAGGATCCTAAAACTGCCTGCATAGAATTCTCACTCTCTCTAGCAAGGCTCTGTCATGCAATGGAGATCTGGAGCTGAAAGGCTTCCTTTGATTCTTGGCCCTGACACACATTAACTACGTGACCTATGGAAAGTTCCTCCTTCTCTCTCTTTGCCTCAGTTTCCCCTTCTGTCAGAGGGGGCTAAGATTACTTGCCCTCCAAAGGATCAGGATAGGGAGGGAATAATACAAGTCTCTTTTCTCCACTTGCTTAAAGTTTGCCAAATTTCTCTTCTTCCATCTTTAAGAATAACGTTGACCCCCTTATTGTCCCTGCTTTGGGACATGGAGAGTTCTTTAGATTGGGGAGTTGTTATTACTATTATAAATACTTAACAAATGAAAATACCTAGAATTTAGTACCTAGACCATCAGTTTACAGAAGAGGAGAGTGAGGCCCAGGCAGAGGTGAATTGACTTGCCCAGGGTCACATGGCTTGTAAGTAACTAAGGAAGGATTTGAATCTAGGCTTTCCTGGCTCTAGGTCCAATACTCTACCCACTGCAACATGTTCTCTCTCCATTTAGGAGAAGAGAGAAAAGAAGGAATATTTTAAAGAGTTGGCAGGGACTTTAGGGAGCATTTAGTTGAGAATTGGGGCAACACCTTGTACATAGAGTGGGCACTTAATAAATGCTTGGGGATTAACCCCATTTTTCTTTTGGATGGGGAAGCTGAGGCCAGGAGAGAAGAAGGTTCCTGTCCATGGTCCTGAAGGCCTGTCAGAGGGCCAGCAGGGGCAGAGTCAAATTTTCTGATGCCTATGTCTGAGTTCTTCCCAACAGGCTATCCTTCCCCTAGGCATTAGCCAGGGGACAGTGGGGTCTTGTACTCCAGGATTTCAAGGTTGGGGTGATCCTTGTCTGGCTGAGGAGATTCCAGGAGCCTGTCCATCATTTTGGTTGATGTCACCTGGCATACTATTCTCAGTCAAGTTGGGTGGACTGGTAGTGCAGTTCACTGGGGCGTAGATGACTTCCTGCAAAAAACCAGCATGGTATCATTCATTGATGGGCCCCTGGCCCTGACTTCCCTCTCCCTCCCCCCATGAGAGTCCTTTGTAGTCTCATAGCCCATAGAGCAGCAAGGGCCCTCATCAGGCACATCCCTTCCTTCTCTCCCCGCGCCCCCACCCCGCCACATGCACACATATACCTCTGTATGTACACACGCACACAAGCTTTTGACTGACTGGTGAAGGTGAGTTATGTGGTCATTACTTTCCAGATATGAATATCCTTGACTTGGCCTCTCCTTCCCTGAATCACTCAACTCACAACTCCTCTGCCCTGGGCCTGCTGCTACAGTCAGACCCTCTGCAGAGTCCCCTCTGTCCTATTCTTGCATCAAGGAAGAAAAAACATCTCCTTCTTACCACATTAGGTGAGTAGCTCTGGCGGCCTTGACCTGGAGGAGCAGAGGTGGTTATGAATATATGACTATTTAATTCAGAGGGCAGAACTTTGGCCTGGGAGTCAGGAGACCTGGTTAGGTTCTCCTGCCAGTTCTGCCACTGACAAGTGACACTGGGCAAATCCAGGGAGGGGGGTTGAGTAAATAAATGACCTTTAAGGTACCTCCCAGCCCTGACATCCCCTGTTCTCAGGACCCTCCCAGCCTGACATCCCCTGTTCTGAGGCCCCTCCCAGCCCTGACATCCCCTGTTCTAAGGCCCTCCCAGCCCTGACAGTCCCTGTTCTCAGGACCCTCCCAGCCCTGACAGTCCCTGTTCTCAGGACCCTCCCAGCCCTGACATCCCCTGTTCTAAGGCCCTCCCAGCCCTGACATCCCCTGTTCTGAGGCCCCTCCCAGCCCTGACATTCCCTGTTCTCAGGGCCCTCCCAGCCCTGACATCCCCTGTTCTAAGGCCCTCCCAGGTCTTCACATTCTCTATTCTCAGTCTCCCCTTGTCATTTTACCCCTGGGCATCCTCTCTGTTCAGGGGTCATAGAAAGTGTAATGAGTTTGGCCTCAGGAGGCCTCAGTTTGAATCATAGTTGGACTACTTGCTAATTATTTGACTTTGGGTATCAGTGAAACTCCCTCAAGTCTCAGTTTCCTCATTTACAAAATGAGGAACTTGGCTTCTCAGGTTCTTTCCCGCTCTTGGTTGTGGGGCAGCCCGTGTCCTAGCAGTGTGACTGTGGGCCAGTCCCTCGCACTCCTCAAGCTCTGTAAATCGGGGAGAACAATCCCCATCTGGGAGGGCATGGAAAGGCTCTTTCAGCACCAGAGAAGGGGAGTTTGTACCCGGGCTTTTTGTTTACAGAAGCCTCGACTGGCATTTCAGGGTGTGGTTCCCGGATCTGCTGACTTGTTACTTAGGCCATTCCACACAACTCCACACAGCTGATTTTACCTCAGTATATCTGATGGTCTCTGGACCTCAGCCCTACCCCGGGTATGTACCTGTAGCCTGCCTCTCCCTTCCTGCTCCATCTGTCCTTGTTCCCTTCACAACCTCCACAAGGGGCCAGAGGGTCCTCCCTCCTGTCCTACCCCATCCCCTCTTCTCTTCTCAGGCTTCAGCCATAAGCGTCGTACCCTCTCTTTGGATTTGGTTTAGGACCTGTGGGCAACTGGGGCCAAACCCCGAGAATGGGTGACTCACCCAGGCACTTTCTGGAGTGTAGGCAATACCCCACGATGAGCAAGACAACCACAGCCACACACACCATGATACCCACCACAACGCTCATCACTTGTCCTACAGATACACTGGAAGATGGTGTCTCTGGAAGAGAAGGAAGGTGGTCTGTGTCAGTCCCTCAACATGCCCGCCTACCATTTCCTTCTCTATAAATTGAAGGGGCTGGATTACATGGCCTCTGGGGGCCCTTCTAGCTTGGTATATGTCATTTTATGATCCTGTGTACTGTGGCCCAGTCCCTGAAGACCTTCTAACTCTCATTTCCTATTTCTGTAAAATGGGTGAAAATCATCTTTTTTTTTTTTTTGCAGTTTTTTTTTTTGGAGGGAAGAAGGCAGGGCAAATGGGGTTAAGTGACTTGCCCAAGATCATATGGCTAGTAAGTGTTAAGTGTCTGAGACTGGCTTTGAACTCAGGTCCTCCTGACTCCAGGGCCGGTGCTCTATTCACTGTGCCACCTAGCCACCCCATGGTGAGAATCATCTTACTCTCAGAGGGAGTTGAGAGGGGAACGTGCTGAGTACGTATGTGTCCATAGCACTGCTGAGTATCTTCACAGGGATGTGGGTTCCCCAGAGTCCCAGGAACTCCCCATCCAGTTTCTGAGGATCTCCCAACCTGCTTCCCCTGGGCCTCCCCTCACCTTTGACATAGATGGTTCGATAGGCCCATCCTATGCCCACAGCATTAGTGACTTGGCAGATGAAGGTGGTGTTGACTGACCAGTCCACAGAGTGGATTGTGAGCTTGGAGCCAGTAGACACAGCTGTTGAAGGGAGGGGGCCAGAAGCCCTGAGGGAGAGAATGGCAGGTGAGGCATCTCACCTTGTCTCTAGAACCCTGATGGTAGAACTTCCATCCCTCAGAGACTCAGGAATGCAGCCCTTAGCTTCTGTTGCCTTTGGAGAGCCCATGTGATGCTGCCCTAGGCTGGCGTGGGCAGGAGAGCATTGCATCTGGCTTTGGAGTCTTGGGTTGGCATCTCCACTATGTCTATTTGCTATTTTTCTGACCGTGGGAAAAGCATTACCCTTCCCGAGCCTCAGTTTCCTCCTCTGTAAAGTGGGTGAGTGTGTGTAAACTAGGTGGTGGGGTCATAGACTTAGAGCTGGAGGTGACCATAGTGGTCCTCATAGTCAATGCTCTCATGTTCCAGATGAGCAAACTCAGGCCCAGAGAGCTTGCCTGACATTCCACAAATAGTAAAGCAAAGAGTCAGTGCCCCAACTCCAAATCCACTGCCTTCCCTGGCCTCTCTTAGATTATTGCTAAAATTCTTTCCAGGTCTAAATTCCACCATCTTTCCCCCCTACTTAGGGACCCAGGTGTCCCCTCTGGGTCTCAGACAGCTGACCACCCCAGTGCCCAGCCCAGCTGGGGACCAGGTGTCTAAGCTGTCTAGCCCCCAGGACTCACGTTGTCCAGTTATAGGCCGTGGGCTTGGGGTTGCTTTGGGCGTCACAGTTCAGGGAGGCTTCCTCTTGCCCAACATACCAGTCTTCATCATAGCTTGAGATGGAAACCTCAGGGGAGTCTGGGGAGAGAGACAGAAGGTGCTGAGGGAGCCCTCCGGGAGGAGGAAGGGGATGCCAATCCTCTAGACGGAGGGATAGGAAGTTGTGGTTCTAGAATAGTAAGGTCATAGGGACCCAGAAGGGACCTCGGAGAACATGTGGCCCAATTCCCTCATTTTACAGATAGGGTGACTGAGGTTCGATGAACCACTCTGCCTCCCCTACCATCACATTTAGTGGCAGCCAATACTTATGTGGCATTTTAAGAGTTGCCAGACTCTTGATATTCTTCCTATCATTTGAGATTCTGGCACCCCTGGGGGGCCAAACAATATTGTCCAGTTAATGCTCTAGTGGGCCTCTGACCTTGAATAATCGTAATAATAACTACAAACGTACTAATAATGAACATTTGTATAGGGCTTTAAAGTTGGTAAGACACTGTCTTATTGGATGTTCAAGGCAGCCCTGTGAGATGGGTGCTATTATGGTCTCCATTTACAGGCAAGAAAGCTGAGAGCCAGAGCAATTCAAATCCTCAAAGTCCCACAGCTGGCAAGTGTCTGAGGCAGGATTTGAACTCGGGCCTAGCCTGACTCCAGGTGCACCGTTTTCTCCACTGCACTAGCTCCCTGCCCATCTGGACCCGCCATCCTGGGACCCTCTTGTCAGTGTTCTCCATTGAGTTGAGCTGCTGTGTGTGTGCCCAAGGTGCCCAGGGAGCAGTCATGGGTGCGTGGTCCCTTGGTTAGCCCTTCATCTCATCTCATGATGAGATAACGTAATATCAGACTCCTGATATTAGAGGCAAGAAAGCTGAAGTGAGCCTCAGGGATGACGGTTGAGCCTGAGGTTTTCCTGGGTCTGAGTCCAATGTTCCTCTCTCTGTCCCCTCAGTTTGCCACCACCAAACCACTCTGGGGTGGGGAAGGGTTTTTCTAGGTCCTGGGCTGAACTTTTTCTTCCTTGCTGGAGGAGAGCACTTACCGTCATCCCTGGCTTTATTCTTTCTAGCCCCAATCCCAAGGCTTGCCTGGGGATTCCCAAGGGAGTGTAATCACAGAAATTATATTTGTGAAAATCCATGCCCAGCCCTTTAAAGAAGTGGGGTGGGGTGTGGGGGGGCAGGGGCTCAAGGCTATGTTGTCACTTCCTGCAAATTCCCCAGACTCTTTCCAAAGCCCAGAAGGAAAAGACATTGTCATGTTTCCGTCTGGGTCATTCAGAAAGAAAGACGACTACTACTGGCACTGGGTGGGGTAAGGGCCCCTGAGGGCCTGGGTTGGAATGCCAGCTCCATGACTCATCCACTGAATGGCCTTGGACAGCCAGATGACAGAGGGGAAAAGAGCACTGGACCTGGAGTCAGGAAGACCTGAGTTCAAATCCAGCCTCAGACACATGCTAGCTGTGTGACTCTAAGCAAGTCACTTACCCCAAGTTTGCCCCAGGTTTCTCATCTGTAAAATAGGCTAATAATAGTACCTCCCTTCCAGGGTTGTTGTAAACAGCAAATGAGATGAAAACAAAATCCACTACCTTCAAAGCATCTCCAGGAGCTTTGACTGGAGGAAATAGGGTCTATAGCCAGAAGCACTGCACAGAGGAGTAGAATGCGTGGGGATCTAGGGGAACACCTAGGTTCTAGGTCATCTTTACATGCTCAAAGGGGTGGTGTGGGTAGTGCTTGGGTTAAGGGGGAATAAGTGTGGGCGACTCACCAGGAAAGTGGGTATTAATTGGTGTAGACAATGTCTAGGGGGCATTAGGCTGACCTTGAAGTTAGAAAGACCTGGGTTCCAATCCTGCCTCTGACCCTGACAGGCTATGTGACCATGGGTAAGTCATTTCCCTAGTTTCTTCATTTGATGTTTTGCAAAGTTTAAAGTATTATATGAACATCAGTCATCATTAGGCGGGTTAGTATGGGAGAGAGTATGTGGGGACGTCACTGTACACATTGTCTGGGGCTTAAGGTTTCTGAACCTGGGGTCCATGGACTTGGAAACATTGAATAATTGGGGTTCCTTTGTCATCCTGGTTATTTACTTAAGCATTTAAGCACATGATTCTGAGAAGGGTTCACGTGCTTTACCAGCCTGTCAAAAGTAGCCAGAAAACACACACACATATATACACACAAAACACATACAAACACACATAAACACACACAAACATGCACCCCCCACCCCACAAAGATGGAGGGGCCCTGGCCTATGGTGAGCTTGTGTAGACCGTGTTTTGGGGGGGTCACTGCAAGCAATAGTTTGAGAATATTGCCATAGACAACATTTAGGGGAGGACTCAGTGTATCTATGTGCCAGATGATCAGCTTGGACAGTTCCTGGGGGAGCCAGTATAGACAGACACCAACCTGGAGGTGTCTAGGGGGCTGAAGAATATGGGATTTAGAGTGTGTATCAGCATAGATGGCACCCATAGGCAGCTGGCATGGATTCTGTCCAAGCTGGGGAAATCAGTATAGACAGTGCCCCAAATCAGTATAGACAGGGGGAGTTGTTGCTGTGTGTGTATGAAAATCAGTGTAGATGCTGTCTGGGAAATGTTGAGGGGAGGGTCAGTGTGGAACAGTGAAGAGGAACTGGTTAGACAGCATGTTTGATGCCAGCAGAGCAAGTATCAGCCACCTCCAGGGGAGCTGGTGTATAGTTGTGGGGCGCACACAGTGTCTGTGGGAGGAGGGGTCACTCACATCTCACGACCAGGGTGACGGGCAGCAGGGCAGGCTTCTTGAGGGTCTCATGCTCCACCTGACAAATGACCTCCATCTCATCCATTTGGGCTGTAGGAATGAGGGTCAGGTGGCTTGTGACAGTGAAGGTGTTGGAGGTCAGTCCTGCTGTTTTGGTCTCATGGCTCTGATCAGCTGGAAGAGAGGGCCAGTAGACTCGAGCAGGTGGGCGTCCCTCACTGGAGACACATGTGGCTACAGTCATGGGGGTTGGGCCCAAGGTCACTTCATGGGCTTCTATGTAGTTCTTAGGCTCAGCTGAGTGAGAGATCAAAAGCTGAATAAGTCAAGGGGTGCTTGTGGGCCTTGGGAATGAGTCAACCCCTTTCTTTGGATCTTATAGGTTTCTATACCTGTAAAATGGGAGGTGAGGCTAGTGCTCTTCTGATCCTAAGATTCAATATTCTTCACCTACACTCTTAGGTTCCAGCTAGTCCAAACAGTCTATGTCCTATATTCTAGAATCCTAAGTTCTAAGGACCCTTCTCTATCCCAGTTTGTAATTCTATGTTCTATGTTCTAGGAGACACCCTTCCCAACTCTGATGTCCAATGTTCTTGGTTCTAACATCCCTCCCAGCCTAGAACATTCTATATTCTAAGATTCCTCTCAACACTGACGTTTGACATTCTAAGGTCCCTCTCAGCTCTGAAGTTCTTCCAGCTCTGACATTCTGTGTCCCATGTTCTAAGTTTTGACCTAGTTCTGACATGAATATGAGAGCAGAAGATTGGATTTGACAGCTTCTAAGCCCCTTATCTGCAGTAGGTTTGGGGTCTTTGGGTATCCTGAGAGGTCTGTTGGAGAGATCCTGGGGGAGCCAATGAAGTCCCTTCTTCAGGACCCGGGCATCCTTCACCCTGGACTCTCCTCCCAGAGTTCTAGGTGACTATCTCCCAGGCACCCTAAGGCCCCGCTTGGCTCCTGTCTCTCCTTGCCCTGGGTTCTCACTTACCCAGCACTCTAAGCCACGACGTGCCTTTGCTGTTTCCCCCGGGGAAGGTGGCAAACTCGCAGGTATAATTGGCCTCATCCTCTGCCCTCAGATTCCGAATAAGCAGGGTGGCATCCCGGAAGTCTGAACCTGGGCTCGGGCTCTGAGAGACGAATGCCAGACGCTCCTCACCAGGCCCTGTGCTGGGAAAGCCAGCACCATGGGTTGGGTGGAAGACGGCTATGCTCACACTGCCACTGGTCTGGTCTTGGCGTAGCCATGTCACCTGGGACACCTGAACGTTGACTTCCTCAGGCACCAGGAGGCACTGGAGCTGCACTTCTGCCCCCAGGAGACCAGAGACTACCGAAGACACAAACACCTTCACCGCTTGAGGTGCTGAGTAGGAGGGGGGTGGGGGTTGGGGAGAAGACAGAAGTATATTAGGGGCTGAGACTAGCATTACTGGGGTGGGGGAGGGGAGAGGGACCAGGGACCAAAATGGTGGAGAGAAGACACATATCTGAGGTCCTCCCTGGCTCTAGCGTTCCATGTTCTAAGGTTCCTCCCAACCCTGACATTCTATGTTCTAAGCTCTCTCCCAGTTCCGAATTCCAGGTTCTGAGGCTCCTCCCAACCCTGACATTTCTATGTTCTAAGCTCCCTCCCAGTGTCACATTCTGAGTTCTGAGGTTCCTCCCAACCCTGAGATTCTATGTTCTAAGGTCCCACCTAGTTCTGGCATTCTATGTTCTAAGCTCCCAAGTTCCTCTTAGTTCTGATATCCTGTGTTCCAAGGTCTCCTCCAGCCCTTTGACATTTTCTTTTCTATGTCCTGAGGGCCTGTGGCATCCTATGGTAGTTAATGGCAGGGACTCTGGGGAGGATTAAATGCTGGGGAAGGGGGTTCACCGGAGGCCAGGAGGTTATTGAGGCATGGGAGGTCAGAGAGAAAGAGGAGGAGAGCTGGTGTAGACTGGGGGGGGGGGGGAGGATTCAAAGAGGAATAGGGAGGTCCCGAGGGTGGAGCTGGGTGATTGAAGCTCAAGAAGAAGACAGTGCTGATGTGGAATTGTCTGGGAAGGGGGGAGATGAGAGAGAAGCTTCTCTGCCCTCTCCCCTTCCCTCCCCCCCCCCACTTGAAAGGACAGAACATTAAATGAAGAGGCCACTGGGGACCCTTCTCCTCCTAGGTCTGTGATCTTAAGAATGATGGTCCTGAGAGAGGAAGACCACGTGAGCATCCCTGGGGTGAGGCATGGGGGCAGGCACACAAGGCTGCAGGACCCTTAGGACTGCCTTGTGGAAGGGAAGGATGGGGGGGAGGGGCTGTCTCAGCAAAGGGGATAAATCAGGGGTGAGCCAAGCCAGGTCACTTCTCAGGCCACACATTTTGTCACCAGGTTATTCTCGGAAAGTGAAACTGATCCTGAGGCTCCACCTTGCTGGGAATTCTCCCTCTTTCCCGGACCTAGGAGCCCCGGACTCCTTGCTTTCCTGGGGTAGGACAGGAGGGCTCAGGGTGGGGAGGGTGTCTCATCTCACTGGGAGGCATCCTGGGGAGCTGGGGTGGGGCGGGTGTGGGAGAGGATCTGGACACTCTCTCCTGCCCTTTTAAGGGTATGCTGAGGTGGAGGGAGCAGACTTTCAGCCTCTGGTGGGTGAAATGGTGATAGGGGGAGCGGGCACGTGGGGTGGCCTAATTGACTTCTGCGGCCCCTGGGGTTTTCTGACTTACCGGCTTCCAGGGGTGGAGGGAGCAGCGGCAACGGCACCAGCAGCAGCAGCAGCAGCAGCGGGGGCAAGGCTAGGGAGCTGGCCTTGGCCATCAGGGTTGCTTGTAGCCCGGTCAAGTCCATGACTGGTGAAGTCGCTGGATCCGATCGCATTCGATCTCGGTCAGTTCTTGCCTTGGCCACTCTTCTCTAGCTGTGCTCCACCCCCCAACCCCACCTCTGAGGAAATTCCTCTGACGGTCCAGGAAGCCCTGCCTCCCGCACGGTTCTCACCTCTCTCTGACTCTGGTGTTCTCCATCTGTCTGCCGGTCTCCCGCTTTCTGTCTACTCTCCCCAAATCTTTCTGAGAATCAGAGCATTTCGGAACCTGCAAATACCTCTGGGGAGACACTCGGGTTCGAATCTACCCTCAGATAGCACCTCTGTGAATAAATCACCTTATTTGTCTGTTCCTCAGTCTCCTCATCTGTAAAAAGAAGGTTGGGAGGGACTAGCGAGTCTCCGAGATGTAAATACGGGATCGTTGGGTCAATTTCTGCCTCCACTCGCATGCAAGAATCCCTATTACAACTTTCCTGACAGACGGCTGAACATCTCTGGGGAACATCCAAACGTAGCCCGTTTCACTTTTTAACAGCTCTGAGTAGAAAAATGGCCCTTATATTGAACTCGGAAACTCCTTTCTGGCTTTCCAACCCACTTTGCCCAGCGTTCTGCTCCCCGGGGTGCCACCCCTAGAAGTCAGTTTTCTATATGGCCCCCAGGAAATCGTAGATGGGATTTCCCCCAGACATTCCGGGGGTGGCTGGGATCAAAAAGAGGAAATGTTTTAGGTTTATTTTTATTCTCTGGAGTCCCAGCCAACAGCGCCCTCAACAAGAAGTTACCAGGAGGCAGATTTAGTATCTATATAAGGAAATTACTTCTTATTTTGATAACACTTTAAGGTTTATAAAATACATTCTCTCAGTATCCTGTGAAGCAGATATTATTTTACTCCCATTTTATAGATAAGGAAACTGAGTCCCAGACAGGTTAAGTAATTTACTCAAGGCAACACAGCTAAGAACAGGTCATATTTCAATAGTGCTAGGTGGCACAGTGAACAGAGCACTGGCCCTGGAGTCAGGAGGACCTGAGTTCAAATCCGGCCTCAGACACTTAACACTTACTAGTTGGGTGACCTTGGGCAAGTCACTTAACCCCAATTACCCTGCCTTCCCCCCTCCAAAAAGACAAAACAAAATTTAAAAAGCACACAGTCAGTGTCTAATAAATGCTTCTTACCTTCTTTCTTTCCCTTCCAACTCTCAATCTAGGACCACTGCTTGCTGCTCATTTCTAGCAATGAGAGATGCCACAAGGAGAACTTCTCATCACTAGAGGTTTTCAAATGGAGAAACTAGGTAATTACATGAAGGAAACATCTTAGAGGGGGATAAATAAACATCACAATGATAGGCAATGCATACAAGGCTTTAAAGTTTACCAAACGCTTTATGAACATTAGCTTACTTGGGTCTCATCAAGTTCTGTAGATCTCCAGGTTTTGTTAGCTTCTATTTGTACAGATGAGGAAACTGAGGCCCAAAGGTGGAATGGCCCACCCCAAGTTACATGGCTAGTGTCAGAGGCAGGATTTGCATAGTCCCTCTAACAATGCATATCTCAATTCATCTGTACCTTCCCATCCTGAGTGACTCTTGCCCTGCCATCCTATAAGTTCCTTGCTCAGGGTTCATGTATAACCTTTGGCTCAAAGGGTCTCATCATTGGTGGAGATTGATGACTCCAGTCTTCTGGAGGCTGAGGTTGGGAGAACTAGAGAAGACCAGTTTCTCTCTCTCTCTCTCTCTCTCTCTCTCTCTCTCTCTCTCTCTCTCTCTCTCTCGGGTTAGGTGACTTGCCCAAAGTCACACGGCTAGTAAGTGTGTCAAGTGTCTGAGGTCGGATTTGAACTCAGGTCCTCCTGATGTCAGGGCTGGAGCTCTATTCACTGCACCACATAGCTGCCCTAATTTTCTTTTCTTTCTGTCATTCCGATTTCCTATGTCAAGAGAGAAGCTCTGCCTCCCCTGCCATTCGATGCTGGGAAGAAGTTGACATATAAAGGAATTGGCAGCCTCCATCATGTCCCTATTCCCAGCTTGCTACATTATAGACTTCAGGGAATTTCCCCTTAGGTGAGATCTGGGACTCTCTCTCTTGGTCCAGTTATCTCCCTGCCAATGGGAGAGTTTCTTCACTCTGCGTTGTGTAGTATATATTCTTTTATTTATACTTTCTCTTATTTTTGTTTGTTATCTGTTTAGATAGGTGGGTTTATTTACTATTTGTTATATGTATTTATGGTGAAAATGGCATTTGGTGGGAAGAAAATCTAGCCTTGGAGATATCTATATCTAATATTATATAAAACACAAAATATAAATATACACACATAGATATATACATCTACACATGCTTGGGACCCAGCTTTCCTATTATAGAATAGTGATCAGGAGTGTCTCTTGACCCATAAATGCCATCTCCTAAAATACCAATATTTAAGGGAACAGATAGATAAAATTTCGCCTCTCTATGAGGTAAGCAGAGTGGACAGTCTCTGACTCCAAACTCCTGTCTTTTCTCCTGGCAGGAATCAGTCTTCCCTAAAGAAAGGTAGGAGGAGGTGCTAGAAATACCCATCCCTGCCTTCCTGTGGGCCATGTGTAGACAAATTGGTGTGGATACACATAACTTACATGGGCAAAATAAAAACCATCCCTA
The DNA here is from genome assembly GCA_011680675.1 of Gymnobelideus leadbeateri. NCBI lineage: Eukaryota > Metazoa > Chordata > Mammalia > Diprotodontia > Petauridae > Gymnobelideus > Gymnobelideus leadbeateri. Next base: position 64,863 of record WOXC01000179.1, on the reverse strand, counting down.
CAACTACCCTACACCACTACTGCTTACACATAAAGTCTTCCTTATTCCTCCTGACAGAAGATAGCAGTGGAATACCTGAGTTCTTTGCTTGCCTTATCTTTCCCTTTCCACATGACCAACTTTCTTGACCATACATTTCCCTGGTGAATTCTTTGCATGGATTCACCTTCAAAATTCCATATGTATTGTTTTGCAGATGACTTGCACCATTTAAAATTGTTTGTAGTTTTCCATGACTAACAGTCAAAAAACAACACCCTCTGTAGAGAATTTGTATTGAAAAAAAAGGAGCTTTTGTCCCAGGGAGAAGTTTGGTGTCATTAGAGCAGATTAGTATTTTCCCAAAGAAAATGCCACCCACCTACATTCTTCTTCTTCTTGAACTCTGGGCCCAATTCATTGTTCATTGGTAATGTCTATCCTAGTTACATACATTCATAGACAAGTCCATACTGACGACATTTTTTCATGTTCTAACCTGAACACTAGGCATTTTTTTCCACTTGTTTTTTCTTTTAAATTAAATTTTTCAATTATCTGTAAAAAAATTTTTTTTAGCATTCATATAAAATAACATTTAATGATAAAAATAAATTTTAATATTCATTAAAAATTTTGAGTTAGAAATTCTCTTCCTCCCTCCTTTCCTTTTACCCTCCCTAAGGCAGTGATTTGATATAGGTTATACATATGTGAAATATATTTCCATATTAGTCATGGTGTAAAAGAAAACCCAGCCAAAAAACCCCCAAGAAAAATAAATGAAAAATAGTATGCTTTGATTTGCATTCAGACTTCATCAGTTTGTTCTCAATGTAGAGAGCATTTTTTATCTCAAGTCCTTCAGAATTATCTTGGATCATTGTATTACTGATAATAGCTAAGTCATCTACAGTTGATTATTTGATTTTTCTTATGAATATGATTAGGCCAAAACTCCTTTGAGAGGTATAGATCTCTTCCAGGAGGTTCTGCAAGTGTTCCTGTATTGGTACGATCAATACAATATTATCCACAAGGAGGAGCATCATAGAGACTCATCATCCATGGGGAATCCCTCTTTGACATTCTGGATTCGGTGTTTTACCTCTTTTATGACAATGTTGGAACCCACTGGGGAGTGTGCATATGACTCATGACTTCACTGATAAGAATGATCAGAGGACTGTTGAATAAGGTTATCTCTGACAAGGGGTTTGGAATAATTTTGATGTGTGAATGGGAGATCCCTTGTTGGAAGAGAGCCTTTAAGGAGACTGAAACAAATGATTTTATTTAAAAAAATTGGCAAATAATAAACACAATGGGTTCTTATAGTTGTCAGATCTTTCTTTCTTTCTTTGTGTTTTTTGGAGGGTAATTGGGGTTAAGTAACTTGCCCAAGGTCACAAGGCTAGGTTTTTGTTTGGGTGTGTTAAGTTAAGTGTCTGAGGCCGGATCTGAACTCAGATCCTTCTGACCCCAGGGCCAGCTCTCTACTCACTGCGCCACCTAGCCGCCCATTGTCAGATCTTTCAGTCAGTTTTGTAATTGTAAAGATGTGGTCCACCATGGAAAGTTGCTTCTGTAAGCTTGACTGTTTTCTCCTAATGCCCACATTGTTTTATGCTGTCATTTCATGGGTTTTGTACCTCTACAATTTGTTTAGAGTAATTTTTTGCAGGTGTTGGAGGTAAATGAGGGACAAACTCAAGCAAGTTCCTGCTTTTACATCTTAACTCCACCCCCTATAATGCTTTCTATCTCTTGTTTATTCATAAATTTTTCTCCTATCCATAAATATGATAAGTAATATGCTCCATGTTCTTCTAATTTACTTATTATATATCTCTTTGTGTCTAGGTCATTTGACCTAGTATAAGATATTGGTCTGTACCTAGTTTCTACCAGACTGTTTTCTAGCTTTCTCAGCATTTTTTTTTACCACAGCTTAGATCTCTATGTTTATTAAACATGAGGTTACTATAACCACTTACTACTGTGTATTGTGTACCTACTCTATTGCACTGCTCCACCACTCTATTTCTTAGTCAGCACCAGATAGTTTTGATAATTATTACCTTATAATACAGTTTTAAGATCTGATACTGCTAGATCATCTTCCTTTACATTTTTCATTAACTCCTTTGATATTCTTGACCTTTTGTTCTTTCAAATGAATTTTGTTATTATTTTTTTTAGCTCAATAACATATTTTTTTTTTGTAGTTTAACTGGGATAGCACTGAACAAGTATATTAGTTCAGGTAGAACTGTCATTTTTATTATATTGGCTCAGCCCACCAATGAATAATTACTATTTCCCCAATTATTTAAATCTGACGTTGTATGAAAAGTATTTTGTTTACATATGTTTATATCATTCTTCTGTTTATCTTGGCAGGTATTCTTCCAGGGATTTCAGATGGTTCACAGTTATTTTTAATGAAATGTCTTTTACTTCTCTTGTTGCAAGGCAAAGATTTTTATTCTAGGGTCCAGAAACCCCCAGGTGTCCATGGATAGATTTCAGGAGGTCTATGAATCTAGATGTGAAAAGTTACTTCTTTATTTTCACTAATCTCTAACTGAAATTTGACATTTCTTTCAATTATTAAAAACAGTTCTGAGAAGGGGTCCATAAGCTTCACCAGACTCACAGAGGGATCCTTGGCCAAGAAAAAGGTGAAGAAGCCCTCTTTGGAGGTCTCTTCATTGTCAGTTTAAAGAGCATGCCACCTGGTGGCCAACTCAGCCACTGCAATCTCCTTCAAACTAAACATGAGTATTGTGCGGACTTTCTATAGGCTTGAGGTTTAAGGAAGGTGGATGATTTGGGCTGCTTACACTGTAGGGGGCTATTGCTGCCTGGGCCCCCTCCTCATCACTTGGAGATCTTAGTGGCTTCCTTAGGTTTAGTGACCATCTCTATGCTGATGATTCTTAAATCTTCCTACCTTGCCCCAAACTCTGCCAACTGCCAGTCTTGTGTCTTCAACTGCCTTTCAGAGATTCTGAACTGGATGCCCCATGGGCATTTTAAACTCAATACATCCCAATATATATATCCCGACTCATTATCTTTTTCCTGCCTTCCCCCCTCCTATCTTCCCAGTTTCAGTAGAGGGCAACACCTCCTCCCAGTCCCTTAGGCTCACAGCCTGGGAGTTAGCCGGACTTCTCACTGTCTCCCCACCCTTATATCCAACCTGGAGCTGAAGCCTTAGATTTCATCTTTGTAACACCTCTGGAACACACCCCTTTCTCTGACACTGCCCTCTCCCTGGGGCAAGCTCTTGTTACCTCACACCAGATCAACTCCTTTCCCAGAGTCCTATCCCCATTGCCAGTGCCTTCATGGTTATCTTCCTTTAGGAAAGTCTCTTTAGTGGCTTAAAGGATAGAATGGGGTGGAGAGAGATTGGAGGCAGGCAGATCCACCAGCAGCTACTTCAATGGAGCAGGGGTGAAGTGATGAGGGGCTGCACCAGCAGGGTGGCTATGTCAGAGAAGAGAGAAAGGTGTACCATCTAAGCTAACAAAGTAAGTGTGGGGCTAAGCTCCCTTTAGAGGTACATTGTATCTGTAACTTGAGCATGTTACATTGTATGGAGGTTCAGCACCGGGTTTTTTCCTGGGAATGTAAGGATTTGGCTTAGGTCTAGATTTCCACCTAAAGAGAGAAAAAGGATCATTTGCTCCCCCACAAGCACCCAGGCTAAGAAAATGTCAAATACAGGACCAGCTTTATTTGACTTAAGAAAAATACACAAAGTACTCACACCATAAACCACAAAACAGCTCTGCCTACTCTTCTCTTTTCACTGGACTTCCCCAGGGACCTTCATGACCTTCTAGACCTATAATATTACCTAAAGAGGGTCTCTGTACAAGGGACTGTGGGAGGAATCATGGCACAGTAGAGTGATTATTGGTTTTGGAGTCTTGGGAGATGGGTTCAGATTCTACCTCTGAGATTTACTACCTGTATGACCTTGGACAAGTCTCTTAACATCTCTGAGCTTCACCTTTCTCATCTCCAGGATGAGGGGGGCGGGTTAGAGGGTCTCTGAGGTACTAGCTTTAGGTCTATGATGCCTTCTGCCCCCTAAAGGACCTTCACGTTCTACATGACTCACATGGGTTGTTTTCCTCCATTAGAATGTAATCTCCTTGAAGGCAAGGATGTCTTTGTATTCTGGTACTTGTATTTGTATTCTCAGAGTCTGGCATATAGTAAATGTGTAATAAGTATTTGTTGACTTGACTTGGCTTGACTTCTTTCTCTCTTGGGTGGCACCTTGCTTTCGGGGAGGGGCCACACATCTAGAGATATAGACCTTGGGAATAGAGAGATATGGAACTGGGCTTGTCTTCTCTCTGTTCCACCTGTCTCTGGGACTCCAGGCTCTGGACTTTGGTGAAGCCTGACCTTTAAAGACCAAGCTGAAGAGATATAAATTAACTCTGAATTTTAGCACTAATTTGTTAATTTGCAGGGGCCCAGATCCTGTGGACTCATGTCTAATCAGATTTGTGCAGAGGATTGGACAGAAAATTGTTCAGGGAAAAGAAGGGTCAGGAAGGATTCTTCTTGGGACAAATTAAAACAAACATTAGTAAGTCAGTTTTACTGTATTCTGCCTTAGTCATACTTTGTCTGGGGTATTTTTTTTTTTTTGACTCTAGGTATTGAGTTCCAGGATGGAACGAGACAAAAGATCCCGGAGAGTAAAATTTGGAAGTCAATTTTATTGCCTTGGGACTGCTGGGGTCGCATACCCAAATCAGACAGTGAGTTGGCATGGACAGTGTGCTGGTTTTTAAAGAGATTCAATAGCCAGGTTACATAAGCTGAAACTACAATCAGTGATTGGTCAGTGTATATTTGACTTTCCCCGATCACTTGAAGTTTACCCTGGGCTGAGGGACAGGGAACCTAGAATGGTTGGAGATGGGGAGATCCGGCAGGGTGTGGCAGGGAGAAGAATGGAGAAATATCCAGCAGGGATTTTACCCTAGGCTGAAATTCCTGCTCATGGATCAGTTGGGAGAGGGAAGGGTGGAGTTGTGCTCAACATAGGTACCACATTTTAAGGAAGAGATCAACAAATTAGCTTGTGTGCAAACCATTGGGATGCTGAGGGGCCTCGAATCTATGCCATATCAGGTATTTATAATTATCAGTCTAGAGAAAAGAAGACTTAAGAAATACATAGTAGTTGTTTCCAGTTAGGCAATCAGCAAGCATTTATTAGGCATGTAGAGGTGTCAGGCATTGTGCTAAGTGTCAGGGGTACGAAAATAGGCAAAACCTAGTACCTGACCTCAAGGAGCATATATTCTAATGGTGTGTATGTGGGGTAACATGTAAATAATTAGGTACCTACAAAAATATTAGCATTCGCAGGATTAAGAAAGGCCTCCTGTAGAAGGTCACCCTAGTCTTGAGGGAAATGGGCATAACTAAGAGCCAGAGATGAGGAGGTAGAGCATTCCAGGCATAGGGGACAGCCAGGACAAAGACACAAAGATGAGAGGTGAAACAATGTATAAAGAACTTAGGGAAATGATTATTAAATAACAAATTATTGGGGAGATCCCGGGTTTTTTCTCTTCTTCTATCCTTATTCTCTACTAGGTCAAGTCAGCATCTGAAGGACATTGCTGATAATGAGATTGGATTAAACTTTCTTCTCAATCTTGTTCAGTAGCCACCCAGCTGGAGAAGACTATTATATTCTACTCTGGATTGGGTGGGTGGGGGTGTTTTTTTTTTTTTTTTGTCTAGATTGCCTGAAGCTGGGGAGTGGTCTTAGAGCAAGAGTGGTTAGAGTCCTGTCCTAGCTTCTCATTAGAATAGGTCCACCTCATTATTATATTCTCTCCCATTACTTGTTAATCAATCAGAGTTGATTGCCACCCTCAAGAACACCTACACTTCCAAGATCCTATAAGCACTGAGTGGGTTCTATGATGGGTCTTTAGTATTTGAGAATGCCACTGACCCCTTTTACTGATTATCTGCTACTATGATTAATAAAAAGATTAATTACTCAGAAACTAAAATGTCTTTTGAATTTTTTATACATCACAGAGCAGTAATTAGGTCTGGGAAACTGGATTCTAGAGAGTGAAGAGTAAAGCAGAGTGGGTCGGCAGGAAGGGGCCACTTAATGAAGAGCTTTAAGTGGCCAATGGAGGAGCTTATGTTGGATCCTGGAGGTGATCAAAAGACACAGGAAGTCATTGGGGCTTCTTGAGCATGGGACAACATAGTCAGACCTGTGCTTTAGAAAAATCACTTTGGCAGCTGTGTGGAAGGCGAATTGGAGTGAGTAGAGCTTTGAGGAGAACAGTTAGAAGGCTTTTGCCTTCTAATATAAGATGAAGAGAGCCTGCACCAGGATGGTGGCAACATAGGTGGGGAAAAGGGGATATGTGTGAAAGACGTCATGAGGGTAGAAATAACAAGATTTAACAATGACATAGCTGTGTGGGGTGAGGGAAAGGGAGAAGCTGAGAATGACACTAAGGCTGTAAGGCTGGATGACTGGGAGGATGGTGGTAACCTCAACAGTAAATAGGGAAAGGGGCAGATGGGAGGTTGTGGGGGTAAAGATGAGTTCTGTTTTGGATTTGTTGCTTTTGAGATGTCTATAGGACCATTTGAGATGTCCAAGAGACAGGTGGAGATGGATGAATGTTTCTCAGGAGAGAGACCAGGGCTAGGTACAATCTAAAAACCATCTGCTTAGAAATGGTAACTGAACACCAGGTAGGTGATGAGATCACCAGATGAGAGTATAGAGGAAAAAGGGGAAAAGACAGCATCTTGGTGGATCCCCAAGGTTAGTGGGTGGGGCATGGACATAGGAAGAACAAGAGAGTCTTAGGAGGAGCAGTGAGAAGACCGGGGTGTGGGGGGAGCAGAATCACACCTAGAGAGAAGGGAGAATATGAAGGAGAAAAGAAGCAGCAGCAGTGTCGAATTGGAGTCCTCAAGAAGGATGAGAACATGCACAGCAGAGAACAAAAGAAGACATACAAAGAGAAAAGAAAAACCAGCCTTTGTTGAAGTAAAAATGGATCGTTTTGTATTGAATCCTCTCATGTTCTGCTACGTACATGGCAATGCTTTTTTTTCTCTTCTCATTTCTATATTTAAATTTAAAATGTAAAAATATTTGGTTAATAATTTAAAAAAGATGAGAATGGAGAAAAGATGTGGTAATTAAGAAACTGGGTAACTTTGGAGGCAGAAGTTTCTGCTGAATGTCAAGCTCAGAAGCCAGGAATCTTGACTTGAGAAGCTTTAGAAGAGAGGGAGAGGAGAGGGAGAGGAAGCATGGATTATTGATGACTTTCTCAAATGGTTTAACCACAAAGGGGAGCAGAGTTTTAGGATGATAGCTAGAAGAAATGGATGGAACAAGTGAGGGTAGTTTAAGCATGGGGAGACAAGGACATATTTATAGACAACAAGGAAAGAGCATGTAATGGAAATGCAGATTTGAAGATCTTCCCTGCCCCTAGGTCCTTCGATTGGCTTAAGAGACTTTAATTGGCTTTAAGAGACTCTGAAAACCTTCCTTCATTTGAAAATGTACTCTGCCTCCTAATGGTAGGAGGCTTGGTTTTCAGGAATGACCACACCTTGATGCTGTGTGATTGGACAAGAGGGTGGTTACATTCTCTGAGCCAGGAGAAGACTATATAATTCCTGATTTGAGGCTTTGCTTTGGGGCTCACTTTGAGAAGTGTTGTGTGATTTGACCAGATGAGACTCTGGGAAGCCGTTGTTGAGAGCCCCCTGGCTTTGAAAACTCAGATGTTGATGCTTCCCTCTCTGGTAACTGTGATTTGGTATTGATATAATGGTTGGACAGTTTGGAAGCCTGTCTGTTTGATCTGTAAGTTCTGTAACTCTGAAGTTCGGGGTGCTGACCTTTTTCGCCTGAACTAGGTAATATATGTTTGTTTGATTAAAGTAAGCTTGTTAACCCATTTTGAGTTGCTTTCCTTTACAAAAGCAGATCTAAGAACCTATATTGGCAGCTACCCTGGGGATGTTGGGGTGCTTGCTGCTACAGAGCAGAGTAAAGGCCAGTGGGGGGAGATAGGCCCATCCACAGGAGAAGTGGGGCAATGAGATGAAAGGTTCACATAAGAAGGATTTTCCTTAGCAAGGTGACAGTCCATCCTTGATGAGAGAGATGAGATATAGTGGGTATGCCTGACTCAGCCTGACATGCTGTTAATTCATGTCTGATGTTGGGAAAGAATGAAAAATACATAGGCCATTAAACAGTTAACAAAATGTTGGCTTCATCATAGCACAGAAATGATATTCAACAAAATGCTTCAACACTTATCTGGGTAGACTGGGGCCCCTCCTTGTCTCCAAATGGAGGGTCATTAGGGCAGAGTGTGGTGACTCACAAGGTCTTCAGATATCTGCCAGTTTTGAAGGGCCCCAGTGAAGGGGCCTATTTATGTCCTTAGGGACAAAGAAACCACTTCATTTTGACTAGAGGCTACCAGGAAATTGCATCAAGGAAATGAATTTCCAGTCCTAGAGACAAATTTCTTCTCTTGTAGGGGAAAAACTTGCCTGACTTATGATAGGGGAGGGAGTGGGGATAGATGGGGACTATAGTAGATACTGGTCTTGTTCTGGGGGTGAAGGAGGAAGTAATAAGAATGACATGACATGAGGGAGGGGCAAGAAGGAGTTCTCAGTGGATGACCTCAAGTTTTTTTTCTGTAATATATGAGGCAAGCTGAGAGTGTGAGAGGAGGTGGGTACAGTGGGAGACTTGAGAAGAGATGAGAAGGCTTGGAAAAGCCATTTTAGAGAGTAGGATAGTGAACAAATTAGAGAGGAATAGAATGTATGTCTTGGCCTGGTTGAGATGAAATGTCATCAAGTCAGCATGGTTGTGACTTCCTCCAGCTCATTCAGCAGAATAGGAATTGGAGTAAAGAAGGCAGATGGCAGAGACAAGCCAGCAAAGGAAAGGGTTTGGAGAGGCTTGACTGGCCACTGAACAAAGAGGCAAGGGATTTGAAACTATAGGCTGGTGAAGAGTTCAGTTGGTTGGCCACAGGGTTGAAATAGTGAAAGAAAGAGAGTGTAAGCAGTTCAAGGCTGAGGGCCTGAGAAAGAACCAGTAAAATGGACCTTTTTGTTGTTCCTCACACTCCATTTCCCATCACCACACCTTTGCATTAGCCTGGAATGTGCTCTCACCAGTCTCTCAAAATCATTATTTTCTTCCAAACTCTGCTCAGATATCACTTTCTGCATGTGATCTTTTCTGATTGAATTAACAATTTTTGTAAAGTGCTTTCTATAGTGCCTGGCACATAGTATGTGCCTAATAAATGCTTGTTCTCTTCCCTTTCATAGGACTTTCAGAAGCCCAGCAATGCACAATCCCTTGTAAGGCATCACGGGTGGGGGCTGCTGAACATGCAATCACCCTTCTCATTGGACCTAGACCATTGGAATCACTCCTGGTGATGGCGGAAAGGAAGAATGGTGGTAGGAGCAAGATCCAGGGCCATAGTTTTCCCAAGTCACAGAGTCTTGTCCTTGCTTCTCCAGGCTGGAGAGTCAGATGGGAGTTCCTCCAAGGACTTTGGCCATTCAGGAAATCCCTTTCTGGGAGGCCAGGTGGCTGAACTCTTGGACCTGAGACTATTCATGAAGCTATCAGTATTGCCCCCACCCAGGATCATGCTTCCTGGTAGTTTCCTCAGCTGTGAAATGGGGATTATAACAGCACCTGTTTCCCAGGATTAAATGAGATCATAATTGTAAAGTGCCTGGCACACAGTAGGTGTTTAATAAATGCCTATTTCCCCTCACTTAAATGGCTACCACCTTAGCTCAGGCTTTCCTTACCTCTCCCCTGGACTATCATAATAGCCTTTTCATTGGATTTCTTGCCTCCAGTCTATGCCCCCTCTGATATATCCTCCACATAGCTGCTAGAATAATTTTCCCAAAAGCTCAGACCTGACTGTCATTCTCCTACTCAATAAACTTGGGTGGCTCCCTATTACCCCTTTTGTCACCTCCTCTAACTCCTCTGTTTGGCCTTTAAAGCTCTTTATGACTTGGTCTCATTTTACCTTTCCAGGCTCATTATACATTACTTCCTTTGCCATATACTATAGTCTAGCCAAATTGGCTTTCTTGATATTTTTCACAGGTCATATTCAACCTCCATCTCTGTGCTTTTGTTCTGGCTGTGTCCTGTGCCCTGAATGCCCTCTCCCCTCACCTCCACCTCTTAGAATTCTTTATTTCCTTCACAATTCAGCTCAGTGACCAATTTCTCATGACAATGTTCTTTTCCTGTTTCCCTGCTGCTAATGCCCTCCCTTCCAAGACCACCTGGTATATATTGTCTCTCTCAGTAGCATGTAAGCTTCTTGGACCACGGACATTTTCATTTTCATTTTTTGTCTTTGGACTGCCCAACATGGAGACTGATAGATTTTAGGTGCTTAATAAATGCTTACCTGCTGGATTGGAATGAGTGGGCACACATATATGTAGGCTTTAGCCATGTGCTTCTGCTGGAAAACTCTCAGTACTTTGACCACCCTTTATCACCTTGGAGGTAGCCTCAGTTATTGGAAAACAATAGGGGAGAGAAAGGGCTAGATCCAGGAATTTCCCTTGATCAAATTGTGCATGTCCCTCCCCCATAGAGTATGGACATGCACACCAACCCCTGGATCAGGGGACAATAAATACATCTTGATTAGCGACTGGGGCTCCCCTACCCAGTGTTATTGGCTATAGTAAGAGTTCCAGAAAAGCTGAAAAAAGACTTCTTATTGGACAGAGGGCAAAGAGAAGGGACTCATCTTGAGGAGAAATAGAAAAAATATATTTTAAGAGACTTTCATCATGGTTCATCTGTGTTTCCACACAAGTGAGAAAGAGATATCTCCTGATTTATTAAGGGTTGGAGGTGATTCAGCTGTGACATTGATCTTAGCCAAAATATATATATATATATTTTCACTTTTTTTTTTGGGAGGGCAGTTGGGGTTAAGTGACTTGCCTAAGGTCACAGGGCTAGTTTTTGTGTTAAGTGTCTGAGGCTGGATTTGAACTCAGGTCCTCCTGACTCTAGTGCTGGTGCTCTATTCACCGTGCCTCCTAGCCACCCCTGTTAGCCAAAATCTTACAAGTAGTTATATATGTATATATTTAATATATGTGTATGTGTATTCATTATATACCCATGTTCATTATATGTCCATTTGTTAATAAAATATATGTTCAGTAATTTTAATATTTACTTCAATATAGAAAGATAAGAGTAATTTCTGTTAGGAAAGGAACTTTCTTTAATTCATTAAATAATACATAATGAATTAGAGTGGGGGCTTGAGCTAATTAATTATCTGATGAGAAAGGGAATGAAAGTTAATAATGAGAAGTAAATTATCCAAATATACCCCCAGGCTGTTATATAGCTTGTGAAGATCAAAAGCAAATATAAATCAAGTAGTCAAATGGCAGGCTAGGTACCTCCCAGTGAGGATGCTCAGACCCCAGACTCTTTACCCTTCTTACACTTGGGGTTATGTGCATCTTCTCTTCCACCTGTACAAGGAGGGGGCCTCCTTATATTCTTTTTTTTTTAAACAAATGCTTTATTAACTTCTGTTTTACATCATTCATTTCCACCAGATTTTGAGTTACAATCATTTTCCCCCCGTTATTCCCCTACCCAACCTCCCAGAATAGCAGTCCCACAAGATATCGCTTCCTCCAATCTGCTCTCTCCTATATCTTCTCCCACACCCCCTTTGACTTTTTCATTAGAGGAAGGTGAATCTTTGTGTCCCAATGCCTGCACATCTTATCTCCCAACTATAAGCAGAAGAGTATTAATAATAGTTTTTATATATATTTGAAACATTTAATGTTAAGACCTCGAATTCCAGATTTATTTCCTTCCTCCTTTGTCACCCATTCCCTCTGGGGAGATAAGTAATTCAGTATATGTTATACATGTCTAGCTATGCAAAACATTATCATAGTAGATATATTGTACAAGGCTGCTTATAATTCCCTCCCACTTATCCCACCCCCCACCTGGTCCATTCCCTACATGATCTTGTCCCTCTTCTATAGTGGGTACTTCCAACCTCCCCTCCCCCCAAGGATGCCCTCCCATCCATCATCCCTCCTCTCATCCCCCTTCCCCCTATTCTGCTGCAGGTTGAGATATCCCATTTAGTATGTATGTCATTCTCTCCCTGAACCAAATTCAATGAGAATGCGGTTTTGCCTTTTTTGCCTTCCTATTCTCCTCCTCCCTTGCAACCACTTCCCCTTGCTTCTTCTACATGAGATAGTTTACCCTACCCTGTCTCTCCCCATCTCCTCTTGCCACTTTCCTCTCTCACCTCATAATTTCATCCCTTGAGTATTCTCCCTTCCCAACAAATTCAACCTATGCCCTCTATCCATATACAACTAACCATATACACACACATTCACATATGTATTCATATGACCACACACCCTTCTTCCATTATTTTCACAGTGAGAAAGATATCATCAGTCACAGTTATTGCTTTTCCATATAGGAATGTAAATAGTTCAACTTTGATAATTTCCTTTTGATTTCTTTTCCCTGATTACCTTCTCAGGCATCTCTTCCTTCTTGTGTCTGGATGTCAAATTTTCTATTCAATTCTGGTTTTTTCCTCAAGAATGCTTGAAAGTCCTCTATTCCACTGAATGACCATATTTTCCCCTGAAACAAAATACTCAGTTTTGCTGGGTAGGTGACCCTTGGGTTCATTCCCAGTTCTTTTGCCCTCTGGAATATCATATTCCATGCCCTTCTGTCCCTCAGTGTAGAAGCTGCCAGGTCCTGGGCTATTCTGATTGTGTTTCCACAATATTGAAATTGTTTCTTCCTGGCTGCTTGTAGTATTTTCTCCTTGATCTGGGGATTCTGGAACCTGGCTATAATATTCCTGGGAGTTTTCTTTTTGGGATCTTTTTCAGGAGGTGATCTGTGGATTCTTTCAACCTCTATTTTGCCCTCTGGATCTAAAACATCAGGGCAATTTTCCTTGAGAATTTCTTGAAGGGTGATTTCTAGGTTCTTTCTTTGATCATGGCTTTCAGGTAGTCCAATAATTTTTAAATTGTCTCTCCTGGATCTATTTTCCAGGTCAGTGGTTTTTCCCATGAGATATTTCACATTGCCTTCTAATCTTTCGTTTGTTTGGATCTGCTTAACAGCATCTTGATTTCTCATAAAGTCATTAGCTTCCATTTGCTCCAGTCTAACTCTGAAGGAATGAATCTCCTCAGTGAACTTTTGAGATTCTTTTTCCATCTGGCAAATTCGACTTTTTAAGGCATTCTTCTCCTCATTGCCCTTTTGGGCCTCCTTTGCCATTTGAGTTAGTCTATTTTTTAAGGTGTTGTTTTCCTCAGTCAGGCTGTTGACCCTCATTTCATACTTTTCCTGCATCCTCATTTCTCTTTCCAATTTTTCCTCCACTTCTCTTATTTGATTTTTAAAGTCCTTCTTAAGGTCCTCTATGGCCTGCAACCCGCTCATGTTTTCCCCTGGGGCTTTTGGAGCAGGACTTCTGACCTCACAGTCCTTTTCCTGCTCTATGCCCCCAAAATAGGAGTCTAGGGTTGCATTTTTCTGTTTCCCTTGCCTTGGCATGTTGCCACTTAATTACTTGACTTTTGGGCTTGTTGCCACACTATGGCTTTAAGGCCAGATAGAGGAGTTTTCGTCCCGAACATGTGGGGGGCAACTTCCGTTTCTGGCAAGCTGTAAACCCACCCATGACTTCCACCCTAGATCACAATCCAGATCCAGGGAGGTTAAAGCAAGAGCGATTACCCCCCAAGACTGATCGCTGGATCTCCCTAGAGTTCGCAGATCAGGAGCTGGAGCTGCCTCTGAAAACTACAAAATGGCGTGTCTCCTCAGTGGCTTCTAGCCCCCAGGGGAGGGAGCCGACGCATTCCCCAAATACTGGTCCCAAAGTCCACAGGGCACTAACCTCTCACTTTGTCCTAGGCATGTCTATGTTGATAATTCTGGAGTCGCCACAGCTGCTGGTGTTCTGGGGTTCCTCCAGCCGGCTGTTGTCCCTGCCGCCCTGGGGCTAAAACCTCAGCTCACGGGGACCTTGGCTCCGGCTTGGCTTGGCTCCCAGTGCTCTGCACGCTGCGTGCTGCCGACTCCCAGACCGCTGCGCTGGTCCTTCCTGCAGAGCTGCTGGCTGTCCTCAGCGGGAGGTTAGCTTCTCTGTGTCGTTCTGTAGGTGCTGGGGCTCCAGAAGTTGTTCAGAGTCCCCTTTTACATAGTTTGGGGGTAATCTGGGGGCAGAGTGGCTTGGATGAGCTGTTTCTATTCCGCCATCTTGGCTCCGCCCCACCTCCTTATATTCTTAATCCAGAGGCTAATGACCATAGTATCGTACCCTTAACACTGGAAGAGAATTCAAATCTTGTCAAATTTTCTTTTAAAATTAAAAAAAAAATTATTTTTAGTTTTCAACATTCACTTCCATGAGATTTTGAGTTCCAAATTTTCTCCCCCTCCCTCTTCTCACCCCTCCCTAAAAAGCATGCAGTCTGATGTAGGATCTACTTATACATTCATATTAAGCATATTTTCACATTAGTCATGTTGTAAAGAAGAATTAGAACCAGAGGGAGGAACCATAAGAAAGGAGAAACAGCAACAATGAAAAAAGAGAACCAATCCAGGAAAGCACCAAATGGGGTCACGAAAAGTTGGACACAATTGAACGACAAATGTCACATAGGTCACCAGTTGGCAGAATGAGGATTTGAGCCCAGGTCTCGGATTCCAGAAGTAGGGCTCTCTCCACCATTCTCTGGGATGTTAGGGGCTTTGGTTCTGCCCCCCCCCCCTCCCCCAGCTGTGCGATTTGAGGTGAGGCATTTGACGTCTCTGGCTCCCAGTGTCCTCCTCTCTACAAAGAGAGTGTGAGACCACATCCGTGTTTAAGGTCCTTCTCAACTCTGTGATCTACAAGAAAAAATGAAGGGCATACAATCAAAGTAACCTTAGAGATGACAGAATTTCAGAATCTCAGAGTTAAGAGGGACCTCTAAGGGCATCTAGTCCTCTTGCCCTTGTACAATATTCCAAATATGAAGTAATCTATTTTTTCCTCAAAGACATCAAGTGATAGGGAACTCACTACCTCTGGAATTTAGGCCAGCTCTCCTTGTTAGAGAGTTTTTCCTCAGAAAGAGCCCCCTGTCTGCTTCCATCCATTCTGCCCCATGGGGTCAAATAGAGCAAGTCTTCTGCAGCCCTTCAAATATTTGAAGACAGCTATTGTGTGCTCCCCAAATCTTCTCTTCTCGAAGCTAAACATTCCTTGTGTCTTCAGTCAAAACATACACGACCTCCTTCATTATCTTGTTTGCCTTCCTCTGGACACTCTAATCAATATTCTTCCTAACATATGGTGCCTGGATGTGAACACAATAATTAAAGCCTTGCCCAACCACATTAAAGGCATTTAGGTGGCACTATGGATAGAGTGTCAGACTGAGAGTCAGGGAGACTTGAGTTCAAATCCAGACAGACATTTATTAGCTGTGTGACCCTGGACAAATCACTTAACCTCTGTCTGCTTCAGCTTCTTCATCTGTAAAATGGGGATATTAATAGCACTTATATCAGGGTTACTATAAGGATCAAATGAGACAATTATTGTAAAATTCTTTGCAACCTTCCAGTGATAAATGCTAGTTGTGATTATTATTAATAACTTAGTAATAACCAATTGCTTATTATTAACGACACAATTGGTTATTATTAATGTTAATGTTTTAGAATTTCCTTTCTTTACTAGGGAGCAGGATGATAGAGTTATATGACAATCAGCCAGTTAGAGGATTTCTGAGGCTCAGAGCTGCTTGACATACAAGGGATCCTTTGCAAGTGAATTCTAGCTGAATTTGGAAGTGCCTATAGCTGTAGAAACAACAGAATCAGCCTCGACCAGCTCAAGGGTGACCAAGAAACTACCTTATCAAGACCTTGCTCAGGGCTTTCTAAAAATCCTGCTTATGTTGTTGTACTTGAGCCTTGGACTCTGGATTCATGAGTCTGTCTCATTATCTCAATGTACCAAGATCTCAGTGACACTGTGCCTGGGACCCTTCACTCCTTTGTGCCTCAGTTTACATCCATAACACTCCCCCTTCCCTTTTCAGACCAGCCCATTCCCCACCTTCCTTTGTTTGAAAAGAAAATAAACCCCTTGTTGCTCTCCCCAAATTGAGCCATTTCAGCATTAGGCTGACTCCACGTGGTCATATTTGCTTAATAAAGAACGCTCTTGACTTTCACATTCACCATTTCAATAGCAGCAACAACAGGATAGAGGACAGTTCTGTTATCCCATTTCTTGTTCCGAACCCTCTACATGCTTTCTTGTGCAGACAAAGATTGTATTAGCCTTTTGGTGATCATATCACACTGTTGACTCATATTGAGGTTATGTGATAATGCACATATAAATGACACGTGAAGTAGCAAAGATCCGTTGTATGGAGAGTCCACGTCATGGGTAAAAATCCAGTCAAGGGCTTTGAATGAACTCAGGTGCAGTATCTGAATCGGCCACCAGGGAGTGCTGCTCTATGTTAGGATTGGGACCGTTAACTGAGCTTTTCTACTCAATGGCCATTGTTGACTCTTCCAAGTTTGCTGGCCTATTGAGTACAGCGCTTTAATAGCATCATCTTGTAGGATTGTGAATAGCTCATCTAGGATTCTATCACCTCCACCAGCCTTATTGTTAGCAATGCTTTCTCAGGATGTCTGGCTCTGCATCAGAAACCACACCATTGTGGTTATCAGTGATGCTAACATCTTTCTTATGTAGTTCTTTTGTGTATTCTTGCCATTCATTTCTTCAAATTACAGAACAATCACATTCATTTAACTCTCCAACGAGGTTATGCTTAAAATTCTGCATGCTAGGCTTCAGCAATATGTGAACCAGGAATTACCAGAAGAGCAGCCTGATTTTTAAAGAGGCAGAGGAACTAGAGACCAAATTGCCAGCATTTGTTGGATTATGGAGAAAACAAGAGAGTTCCAGAAAGCATCTACTTCTGCCTCATTGACTGCACTAAAACCTCTGACTCTGTAGATCACAACAAAATGTGGCAAGTCCTCAAAGAGATGGGAGGACCAGATCATCTTACTTGTCTCCTCAGGAAACTGTATGTGAGCCAAGAAGCAACAGTTAGAACCAAGCATGAAATAATTCATTGGTTTAAGATTGCAAAAGGAAAATGACAAGGCTCTACACTGTCCCCTTATTTATCTTTACTTATATGCAGACTGTATCATGTGAAATGCCAGGCTGGAGGAATCAAAAGCCAGAATTAAGGTTTTTGGGAGAAGTATCAACAATCTCAGATATTCTTTAGATGATACCACTCTGATGGTAGAAAGTGAAAAATCAAGAAGCCTCTTGATGAGGGTGAAAGAGGGGAGTGTGAAAGCTTGTTTGAAGCCTGACATCAAAAATACTCAAATCTTAGCAATTGGTCCCATCACTTCTTGGCAAACAGAGGGAGAAGAAATGGAAGCAATGTCAGACTTTATATTCTTGGGCTCAAACAACATTACAAATGGTGACTGCAGCCATGAAATTAAAAGATGCCTGCTCCTTGGAAAGAAAGCAATGGCAAACCCAGACAGTGTACTAAAAAGCAGAGACATCCCCTTGGTGACAAAGATTTTTTTTCAAAACAATGGTTTTTCCAGTTGTAATGTATGGCTGTGAGAGTTGGATTGTAAAGAAAGCTGAATGCCACAGAACTGATGCTTTTGAGTGGTGATGCTGGAGAAGACTTTTGAAAGTCTCTTGGACAGTGTGTGGGGTACAGAGACCCTAACCCAAATAAATTGATCACTTGGAGATCTCTCAAAGTGAAGGTAGAAAGATTTATTAGAATCTCTTGAGAAGTGGGCAGTCCAGTCACTGGCACAGTGCCCAGAGAGAGGAGGCCGAGGTATAGAAGCTAAAGTTGGGTTATATAAGCAAGGGTTACTTGCCCCTCCCAAACACTAACCTAATTATTACTAATGAGGCTCTAATTCTGTTAGATAACATACATGATACATGAGGTCCATTACGCAAGTGCAGTAACAACCTCAGATTACTGAACCCCCTTCAATCCAACCTAGATGTGTCCTTATCTGGGCCTCAGTGTCCCAAGGCTGCTGTCTGCTTTCTTTCTGATTGGTCAAATCCACCTGCTGCTGCCAACTCCTTTTATCTATATTATCTCATTTTAGTATTATCTAGGAGTTCTCTGGGAACTGGGAACTCACACTTCCTCCCAAGGCTACTGTCTCAACTCTTCCCAAGGCTACTGTTTGGTACTTTTTATCAGTAGCCTTGTTTCAGCAATTCTTGCAGTTCTATAGAAACTTAACCCTTTGCTACCTCTCAACTACCATTCCTTTCCCCAAACTAAAAACACCTCTAATTTGGTCTCAATAGTTAATCCAATCAATTGTATTAATACTCAATAGCTCTTACATGACCTTGAAATACACAATGACTTATACATACATATGAGGAAACAATACTGAACTTAGTTACAAAATACAAGGAAGTAGTAAGAATGTATATATGATATTCAGAATGGGAAAACTTCACTGGAAGTCATCTCACACAACAGCAAGGAGTTTCTTAGCTGTTTCTTGGAGACACTACATAGTATTGACTTTTTGTGTGTGTGTGTGATTCAGTTCTGGAGCCAAAGAGGGAGCTAAACAGGCAAAGTCCTCCCATATGAAAATTTATCTCCACCTCTCATTATAACCTCTTCCCCCCCCCCCCCCCGTGTGTGTGTGTGTGTGTGTGTGTGTGTGTGTGTGTGTGTGTGTGTGTATTTGAAATTGATTTTTGGAACCCAAAGGTAGGACTTTGCATTTATATTCGTTACATTTCATCTAATTAGATCTGTCCCAATGTTCCAACCTGACACAATCTTTTTGGATTTTGCCTCTGTTGTACAGTATACTAACACTCCCTCCTGGCTCCATACCATTTGGTAATCTGATGAGCCTGCCATATATGTGATCATTGATAAAAAGCTTGAACACCACAGGACTGAGGACAGACACTAGAGAAGTGTCTCCAGGTTGACATCAACCCATGAATCTCCATTCTTTGGCCCTTATAATTGCTATTGGATGTGGCCATTTCTAGATCATTGTTTTTCAGCTCCTAGTGGGAAGAGACCTTAGGGATCCAAAGTCATCAAGTTACATCAGGGAAACTGAACAACAAGGAGCTAAGTGACCTCCAGTGTCATCCCAGTAGTAAGGAGCAGAGCCAGGATTCAAACTCAGGACCTCCACATTGTACCTCAAGGGAATTGAGTTCTGTAGTCAGGTAGAAAGTCTGAGGCAGAGACGGATCTCCTGGATCTTCCCATGATGCCATGCTGTGTTTCCTGAAACAGGTGGTCCAAGGCAAATCACACCCAGGCTTCTCAGGGCCCCATTCACCTTCCCTTCTGTCTCCCAGATAGGGCATGAGAAAGGGCTGGGTTTGGGGAACTGGACAGAGATAGCTAGAACTAGCAGCCTGCTGGCAGGGTAAGACTTATCTCTTGAGCTAAATTAACTATGTTGTGCACCTAGAGTGACTCACCCATTGATGGTATGGGCTCCAATTGCTCCTGGTATCTGAAGTAATGACCTTTGGGCCACACTCAGGTAAGCTAGTCTAAGAGTGTGTGATTGTGGATGGATGGCCAGAGGCAAGGAGGTGGAAGGGAACTGTCTTTCTCTCTGTCTCTCTCTCTCTCTCACCAGTTTCTGCACAGGTAGACCAAACCTTCAGAGTGTACTAGACCAAGCTTCCTAAACCTTTCCCCCTCACAACCTCTTTGTACCCAAGAAATTCTTACTCGATCCCTGGTATACAGGTATATACAGTAGTTATGCAAAGCAAACATTTACTGATAATACATCATAAAGAAATTTAATTTAAAACAATTCTTGGTATGAATAGAATTTACCATTTATTAAAGATGAAGGCAAATTTGCTTATTTTTACATAGAGAATTCAATCTCGGCCGGATATTTGATACTGCAGGACAGAGAGCATCTTCATCATTTTTCAGACTTGATCTATATTTTGATTTTATAATCGACAATGCTGTGTTCAGAACCAAGGCTACAGTGAAGTTGTGTGATACAACTTGGGCAAGCACTGAGAGAAACTCCTTGGATTTATTATGAGTCTGATTTTGAATTAATTTTTGGTCATTGCAACCTTTTGCTGGTGCCAATTTTTTACGACACCCCCAGTTCAGTTATTCGACCTCAGATGGGGCTGCTACCCACAGTTTAAGAAGCGCTGTAGACTAGTCTACATCTACAGGGTCCCTAGGAATCATTCAGGATAATCCTCTCATTTTACAAATGAGGAAACCAAGGCTCGAAGAAAGAGAACGACTTGCCCAAGGTCACATAGCCAAGTAGGAGAGTAGTAATTTGAACGCAGGTTTTCTGACCCCAGAATCAGGGTTTTTCCCATGACCCCATAGTGGTTGGTTCATTGCTTTTTATCGAGGGGACCTAAGGCTGGTCATGATGTTCCTTCCTTGCCTCCCTGAGCTCCCTTGGCCCAGACCTGCAGGGACAGAAGAGGGCCCATGTTAGTATCTTGTCAGGACTGAGATACGTCCTTCCCGTGGCCATGGTCTGTCCCTGCTGCCCCATTTCCCCAACAGCCTGAAAATCCAGGCTCTTGGAGAAGCCTAGGATTGTAGTATGTTCACACTCCTCAGCCTGACATTCAAGGCCCTCCTTGGGCTTCTCTTGTCCGTATCACATATGCTCAATACTCTGGGTGACTCTCTAGACCAGTACTAGACAGACTTTCCCACCGCTGAACCTTTGCTCACCAGTTCCCAGGAGGGGGGGGTGACCTTCCTTTCTATCTTCATCTGCAACATTGCTACCCTCTTTTTAAAGCCCAGCTCAAAGGTCCTGATCTCACCCAGAACTTTACACCTCTCTAATGCAGTCAGTAGGCATCTGTGTGTCGCCATAGTTCGTGGAGTGCTGGGCCTGAAGTCAGGAAAACTTTTCTTCCTGAGTTCAAATCCTGCCTCAGACACTTACTAGCTGTGTGACCCTGGGCAAGTCACTTAACCCTGTTTGCCTCAGTTTACAGATGAGGATCTGTAAAATGAGCTGGAGAAAGCAATGGCAAACTGCTTCAGTATTTTTGCTAATAAAACCCCAAATGGAGTCACGGGGAGTCAGACATGAGCCAGTGGGGGTCACAGAGAGTTTGACACAGCTGAGCAGCAGCAGTGACAATGTAGCCAGCATGTTATACTGTATATTACAGTCCTCTCTGTGGGCTTCTATTCCTGGTTAGGCTGTGAGCCATACTGGGACAGAGAAGGGCTTTTGTCTAAATTGGCTCCCAGTGCTCCCTATACAGCAGCTTCTGGACAGCTGCCTGATGGATTGTATTGAACCGGATTGGGTTTCAGAATGAGGAGGCGCCTTGGAGATGTCCAAGCCCAGGCTGCTCAGAGGGGGGAAGCAGTTTGTCTGAGGGAGCCCAGTGAGTGGTGCAGGACCGGACCCCGGACCTCCAGGCTTCTCACGGCTCTTTCTACTTTTTCCAGCTGTGTCCTAGCTTAGCCCAAGCTCAGCCTCAGTTTACCCTTCAGTCTTCTCCCTGTGATTTGACCCATTCTTTTCTGCTCATCCCCATTCCATCCCTTCCCACTTGGCCTGGAGGCTAGACATGGCTGTGGCCAAGTGCAGATGTTTAGAGGTGGCCCACCCTTGTGGGGAGATGGCAACACATGACAAGCTGCTGTTTCTGGCTGTAATGAGGACTGACACCCACTGGGCTCCTTCTTTAATACAAGGGGGTGCAATAAGATCACGTTCAGGTCCCCTTCAGTTCTGCTGTTCTCTCTCCTCTGTTTCAAAGTTCCTTCCCAGCCCTGACCTTCCCTGTTCTAAGGCCCCTCCCAGCTCTGAACTTCCTTGCTTTAAGGGTCTTTCCAACCCTGACATTCCCTGTTCTAAGGTCCCTCCTGTTCTAAGGGCCCTCCCAGCTCTGACATTCCTTGTTCTAAGGCCTGCCCAGCTCTGACATTTCCTGTTCTAACGGTCCTCCCAGCCCTGACATTCCCTGCTTTAAGGGTCTTTCCAATCCTGACATCCCCTGTTCTAAGGTCCCTCCCAGCCCTGACATTCCCTGTTCTAAGGCCCTCCCAGCCCTGACATTCCCTGTTCTAAGGTCCCTCCTGTTCTAAGGTCCCTCCCAGCCCTGACATTCCCTGCTCTAAGGACCTCCCAGCCCTGACATTCCCTGTTCTAATATCCTCCCAGCCCTGAAATTCCATGGTCTAAGTTTCTCCCCAACCAATACATCTTATGCTCCATGCTTTACATTTCTTTCCAGGCTACCATCCCCTTTCCTCTCTGCTTTTACCTCCTGGGCTGAAGGAATGGGTCTTCCAGGCTCAGAAACACCTACATTTACTGGTTCTCCCATTACTGCAAAGGAGAGAGGAGAGGGAAGTCAGAGAGACAGAGAAACAGGAGAGGGCTCCCTTTCTCAGTCCTTAACTGGAACTGAGCAAGGAGAAGAGGTGTTTTGGGTCCACTAGGAGGTGGAGGAACCCTGTCTTTTTCATGGCTGGGGAGAGGGCTGTGGACATGAGCTGGGTCAGTGGGATCTGCAAGAAATTCATGTTGCTACCTAGATTACCTCAGAGACAGAACTAGGCCAAGCATTGGAACTAGGGCTTGGCCTCAAGGCAGCAAAATTCATGGGGGCTATATTATGAAAAGATGAGTTATTCTATGACAATGACATTGATAATTAAGTGAAAGATCTCTTGGGGATGTGTTACGGAATTTTCCGAGCCATACCCAGCATCATTCCACTCCAGGAGGAGGGCTGCTTTGGCATGCCCCAAGAATGCCCACCAATTTCGGGATGAAGGGGAGGCCTTCCTTACTTCAATGCCTTCCTCTTGATCACAGAGTATATTATGCTCGCAATGAAGGCGACTATCCCCACGATTCCTCCAATGGTCAGGCCGATGGCGGGACTTCCAGAGAGGGAGTAGTCAGGATCGGGTTCGATGGGCTCTGTGTCAGTGTCCTCTGAAGGGGGGTCTAGGGAATGAAGAGACTAATGGAGTGAGGGCCTGGGGATGCTGTCCCATGTTCCCCCACCAGTCACAAAGCAGAGAACAATGGGAATGTCACAGACCCCTTTTGTTGGTCTCAGTTTCTTAATCTGTAACAATTCAATTCAACCCTACAAGCAGTGATTGAAACTCTACTGGGGTCTCTCAAAAAGAACCAGTCCCAGTCCTCTAGGAACTTACATTTCACTAGAGGGTGAGAAACGGTGTCCTACACAGGGCACCTGGGGTTTCACTGGCACAAGACCAGGAAATTCCCTTCGACAATGCTGATTGGCATCTTATAGTCCTAGAGAGGGACCTGTGGGCACTGAGGGGTTAAGCCATGTGTGTCAGAGGTGAGGCTCGAGCCCAGGTCTTTCTGTCTTTCTGGCCAGCTCTCTATCAGCTGTGGCATGCTGACTTGTGGAAGCAAGTCAGTGTAAAGAGATGTGGGGGTGGGGGGAGACTGCCAGTGACTGAAGGGACCCAGACCCTCATGAAGGAGGTGGTCCCAGAATGGAGCCTTGGAAGGAGAAGGAAGAGGTGAGGAAGTAGAGTGCACCAGGTATGGGGAGCAGCTTGTGCAAAGGAATGGTGGCGGGAGATGTTGTTCTTTGTGTTTGGTTTTTGACTTCAGGGAGGTGATGCCATAATGTACAAGTGAATTGGACTAAAGTGAAGCAGGGCTATGCAAGGTCACCAGCCTCACTTTGTCCTCTGGTGTCATCGGTGCTCAGTGGCCAGATATAGATCAGACAACAACAATGACCTCTTCCTTAAGGGAGGTCTTTAGGGAGAGAGTGGATGGTTACTTATTGAGGTGCTGCAGAAGCCACCTCTGTTCAGTTATGAGAGGGAAGGTCCTTTCCAATGCTAAAATTTCTTTTTTTTTTTTTTTTGTCATTCCAATTCCACTTTTACTTTCTTTCAGTAGAGGGACATAAAACAGTAAGCAGTTCAAGGCTGGCTCCCTTTCTTCCTCAGTCTTGCTGACCGCCCTCTTTGGTAGGAGGCTCATATCACACAGTTTGTGTGGCTCTGCTCCCTCAGGATCCTGTCAGCCCTGGGTCTAGCTGAAGTCAATCCTCTCTTGGCTGCTTCAGTGGACTGGCTGTGGATGTGATAGCCTCGAGCTTCGGCCAGAAGAGGGAAGGATGGTAGGATGGTTACGACCATCTCCCCACTCCTAGTTCACCAGATGAATCAGACAGTGAAGAATGTGTTCGAATTTAGGGAGTCAAGTGTTTTTTTTCCACAGGGTTTTCCCCACGATGGGCATTCCAGAGTTCTACAGAGGCACTTAAAGGGATATTAAAATTGGTCATGTCAATACTACCCTCATGAGAGCATTTTCCTCCCAATTGTTTAAAAAAAAAATCCCTCCTCGTTTTGAGTGACCAATGTTACTGTATTCTGTAACTGGCTTTATTTAGTTCATCGGGAGTTAATGTATTAGAATACTCTATAAATTTAAAGAGTAAATACAGCATTTGTTACCTTGGTATAGCACCCCAGCCTTGTTACTATTACTTCAATTTCCAATAGTAGTCTGCCTTGTCTCTTACATACACAGTCCGAGTGCTTTAACTGCCAGCCCACAGCAGTGAAGTTGGTCCTTTAGATCTTTGATTTAGAGATCCACAGGGAGGGTAAAGAGGAGGCAGGGATTTTCATTTTTTTCTAAAGAACTTGTAATAGACTAGGCCTCCCAAGATGACCAGCTCCAGAAAGATAATCAGGGAAAGCAGCAGTTTATTGGTTGCCACTTTTCTAGACATCGAACGCAAGATCTTTCGGCTTCTACTCAAGTTTTATTTTCATTTGTAGTCACCAGTTGGCTTTTTGTACTTTCCAGCTGGTCTCGTTGGTCCCCTAGTTCTTTGATTATCTCGGAACCAATCTGATCTGTCTCAGTGGCAATATGGTGAGAGCCGTTCAATGCTCTGAGTGGCTCGGTTCAGGTTATCGGTGCCTTGCAGAAGTCACACCCTTTGAGATTGCAGCCGATTCATGCGCTCATTCTCTATGGCACACGCCCCATATCTGCTGTCTCCTCGGTTCCGAGGCGCCACAGTCAGCGGAGGGCTCTTCCCTTCCCGCTGGAGCTTGGCCAGGTCTCTTCGGTAGCTTCGAAGCTTGGCCATCATGGGGTTGCGGAGAGACAGGGGGGCATAGCATAGTTCCTCTTCCATCTCTGCCAACGTTTCATTTGTTTCCTGTTGCTTCTCATCAAAATCTCTGATGAACTTCTTTTTCTCTTCGGTCCCCCCAGTCCCTAGGAGCCCGTCAGGGACCCTCGCAGGTCATCATAGAGCCCACAAAAGATCTCATGCAACTTCTCAAAAGGCTCCGAGGACACGGCAGCTGCCATGGCATAGGGCGAGCTTCCCCCAAACCCGGAGGGCTGAGGTCCTGGGCCCAGGGGTCCGCTTCCAGCCCAGCGTCGGGATCAGCCCCTGTATCTCGACTCCCAATGCTAAGATTTCTTATCCTGGCATTCAAGGCTCTCCACCCTCTGGCTTCATATTCTATTTCTCATATTCCCCTTCTCTCAGCTCAAGTCAGGAGCACTCTGGTCCAGGTCCTCCATCACCTGGATGACCAATAGCCTTGTAATCGGTCTCTGTGCCTCCTGCCTCCCTCCTCTCAGATCCATCCCACATACAGCTGCTCAAACACATACCAGACCATGGCAGTCCTTGGCTCTAGCAGCTTCAATAGGGACAAATGCAAGGCCCTTGTTCTAGCGTTTCCCATCCGGCTCCAGCCTGTCTTCTCACTCTTCCTCACTACTCTACTACTCTCTATGCTCTGGCCAGATGGGCCTGTTTGCCATTCCCCAAACATGACACTCCATCTCCACCCTCCTTGTCTTTGCATAGACTGTGCCCTCCTCTGTCCCTGGCCTGGAATACCCTCTCTCCTCAGCTCCATTTCTTTAAACCCTTGCTCCTTCCAGGGCTCAACTCAAGTTATGCCTTCTACATGTGGCCTTTCCAGATTCCTCCCAGTTTTCAGTTCCCTTCCCGAGTCCAGTTGCATTTCTTTTCTATATATTTCACATTGGCTGATTTGTGAATGTGTTGCATATATTGTTGGGCATTGTGGTCTTGCACAGAGAATGCTGGCTTTGGATTCAGAGAATCTGGGTTCTCATCCCAGCTTTGCTGCTAATTTACTACTGTGTGACTTGAGCAGGGCACTTAACCATTCTGGGCCTCAGTTTCCCTACTGGATAACCTCCGAGGTCCCTTTCAGCTTGAAATCCCCAGGCCACACAGGATCATGGGATCACAGAGTTAGAACTGGAGAGGAACTCTGAGGCCAGCTTGTCTTTTCCCTTTATTTGACAGAGCAGGAAACTGAGACCCAGAGAGGTAGAGGGAGGCAATCCAGGCCACATCACTGGTAAGCATGGTTCACACCTGGGCTCCCCTGTATGGCAAACCTCTCCCTGCCCTGAGCTCTCTTGGCCCTGATTCCTTATAGTAATCACTTGGCACTGGGTCTAGCCCTCCAGGTGTTGTTAATGATATTGGTCAGGGCAAGTAATAGACCCCTTTCACAGATGAGGAAACTGAGTCACAGGGAGCTCAATTGACTTGTCCGCAGTTACTTGGCCAAATATTGACAGAGGCAAGATCGGACCTTTGTCTTCCGAGCCCGAGCCCAGGTATTCTCCCTGACACCATCTTCCTACCTGATGCAAGTATTTCATCTTTCCAAGGAGGGGACAAAGATCACGTTTTGTGCTGCTTTCCCCCTGCCACAGGAGCTAGGCTGGGTGTCTCGGACTCACAAGGGGCTCACCAAGTGTGTGTTTATGGATTTGGGACTGGTGTGGGGGTAGGGTCAGCAGGGATGAGCTCACCTGGCAGCCGCAGGTGGAGGGGACTAGAGGTCATCAGGCCCACACTGTTCTGAGCTGTGCATGTGTAGTCGCCCAGGTCCTTCTGGGTCAGTCTCCAGATAATGTACTTGTCATGGGTCCCACACACATTGCCATTAAGGGACCAGGTGATCAGGGGACTGGGGTTTGCTGTAGCAGAACACTGCAGGACCACGGAATAGTTGAGGTCACTCACGACAGTGCCTTCATATGGTTCTGGGTATGATGACGTCACCACCGATCCAGGGCCATCTGTGAGGGGTAGAGGGTGTCACAGTGAGGTGAAGAACCTGGGGTGGTGTCCTGCGAGGGAGAGGGTTACAGAGGGGAAAGGGGCCCAGTAATTCCTTCAAGTGGAGAGGGAACAAACACGGAATATAAGAAAAGCAGGATGTGAGAACTGGGAGGGCCTTAGAACAGGGAATGTCAAGGCTGGGAGGGGCCTTAGAACAGGGAATGTCAGGACTGGGAGGGCCCTTAGAACAGGGAATGTCAGGACTGGGAGGGCCCTTAGAACAGGGAATGTCAGAGTTGGGAAGGGCCTGAAGGACCGCCTAAAGTAGTTCCTTCCTCCTAGAGATGGAGAAACTGAAGTCCAGAGAGGAGTCTCTTGTCTGTGGTGACCCAGTAAGTCAAGAGTAGAGCTGAGATGATCTCTCAGGCCTTTTGACTCAGGTCCCGTGTTCTTTCTCCTTCAGACAGTTGGCTGCCCCAGATCAAAGGCTGAATGTCATAGGAGGGCAGATTTCAGTCCGTTATTAGAAGTCACAGCAGCTAGCATCCATATGCCGCTTTAATGCTTGCAGAGTGTGTCACAGTTATCTCATTTGATCCTCACAACTGCCCTGGAGGTAGACACCAGCATTGTGCCCATTTTACAGATGAGGAAACTGAGGCAAACAGAGGTTAAATGGCTTGCCCAGGTCTCATAGTGACTGAGTCAGTGTCCAAGGCTGGATCTGAACCCAGCTCTTCCTGCTTGCTGGCCCAGGGCTGCTACGTGCTGTGCCCCACCAGCTGCCCATCCCTGGGTCTTGGAGCCTCAGATTCACCATTAGAGAAGTGAGGTCATTGAACTAGGTGACCCCAAAGTCAGAGCGGTATAGAGAAGTCAGGGCAAGATTCGGCCAGAGGACTCGGGTTCAAATACTTTTTCTGTCACTTACCGAATAAGCTTTCATTTCATTTCTCTGGCCTCAGTTTCCCCATCATTAAAACGGGAGGGTTGCTGTCTCCTATGACCTCTGTGGTCTTTCCTGGCTCCTGCCCTCTGCCCACCTTTTCCCTGGAGGATGGATGTGCTCCTGGCCCAGGATTTCTGCCCTGGGTGAGAGGTTGGGGCCCTAGTCTCTTTGCCTGCCTGTGCAGGGTGAGGGCGGGTGGTGGAATGGGTCAGGCATGAGATGGGGCGTTAGTCACTCACAGAGCACGGTCAGCTGGATGGTATCGCTCTTCTGGTAGTCAGACCCATTCCACACCCTGCAGAAGTACAGTCCCTGGTCTCCTCGGCTCACCTGCTGGATGGTCAGTGTCCTGTTGCTGCTGGACAGCTGCAGCCGCCCTCCCCCCTGCAGCAGAAAGCCACCATTATACCAGAGGATCTTGACGTTGGTTTTGTTGGTATGACACGTGAAGACCACGGAGTCCACATTCTCTATGGCAATAGTCACGTTGGCTGAGATGTCCGGCACCAGGATAAACTCTAGGGGGGAGTAGGGGTGAGGGAGTGAGATATGGCACAGACCATTGGAGGAAGTTATGGACCCCGGGTTCAAATCTCATCTCATTCTCTACCTG
Source organism: Gymnobelideus leadbeateri (assembly GCA_011680675.1). NCBI lineage: Eukaryota > Metazoa > Chordata > Mammalia > Diprotodontia > Petauridae > Gymnobelideus > Gymnobelideus leadbeateri. The sequence goes on along the minus strand of WOXC01000179.1, from coordinate 35,927 downwards.
TGTGACTTTGGGCAGGTCACCTGGAGCCTCTAAATATGAGGAGGGGGCTTGGACTAGGTGGTTCCTGACGTTTTTTTCCTAGCTCCAAGCTTCATGGGTTAATCCCTTCAGTTCTCTGGCCTCAGTATCCCCCTCTGTAAAATAAAGGGCTTAGGAAAGAGAGCCTCAGAGGTCCCTGGTGTCCTCCAGGATGCCCTGGTGAATGCCTCATCTCCCGGGTCTCCTCTCCTTCCTTCAAGCTGTCATCACACTTAACATTACCTGTGCACAAATTCTCCTGTCTTCAGTCTTTCTGGGTTTATTTCCCTTCCCTCTAGAAGGAAAGGGAACTGTGCCCTGACACCTCCACCTCCCATAGCAGCCCACTCTGGAAGGGATTGTCTTCCCTCCCACTTTCACCCTTGTCTCCTGGGGTGAGGAGGAGGGTGAGATTGGAGATACAAGGAGGCTTTAGATATTGCTGAGTTCTCCCCATTTTACAGAGGAGGAAACTGAGTCCCAGAGAGAGGAAGCAACTGGGAATGTCACTGGGCTGTAAGCATCAGAGGCAGAATTAGAACCATGGCTCCTCTGAGCCAAATTCAGCAAGAATTCATGAAGCCTTACTATGTGCCAGGCATTGAATTAGGCACTGGGATAAGAAAATGAAATGGTCCTTGTCCTCAGGGGTCTTCCATTCCATGAAGGCAACAGAGGCTCCAGGGATTTCCCTCCTTCAGGGACTAAGGGCAGGTGTTACCAGCCCATGGCCCTTGCACACTCTGCTTACCATGTTGGCGCCACACACGGATGTAGGTGGATGCCTTCTCCAGTCCTGAGTCAGTGTTCAGCACCAGAGAGTAAAAGCCAGTGTCAGAGGGAGTGAGGTTTCTGATTTGCAATGTGTTCCAGCTCTCCAGACCCTTCCTCCTGGTGTGGGCGGGACCAAGGCGCTGGGCACAGTGACCTGCTTGGGTAGTGGGGATGCAGCTGGTGATCATGTCAGGATACAAGGGCTGCAGCCCTGAGTACCAGGTGGCATTGAAGACCGCTTCTGGGGTGTGTAGGGCTGTCAGGCTCACGTCGCCTCCTTCCACGGGTCGGTTTGGGATGGTGATAATGAAGATCCGAGCAGATTCTGGGTGGGCCCAGAAGCTGAGCAGGGTAGCTTGGAGAAGGACCAGAAATGAGATTGGGGATGGGAGTGAGGTGGGACTGTCACTGTGGGGGCAGGTTGGCATTCCCTTCCTAGACATGACTGCTGTTCCTTGGCTAGTGGGTGAGAGCTGAGCTTATACATGCATGTTACACACCTTATAATACATGCTACAATCTTACACGTGTGTCACACATGTTACAGATCTAACAAATGCATGTTAAATGGTGCTCACAGTGCAAGATGGTGGTCAAGAAAATGAAGATCATACTTGGCTGCATTATGGGAGGAGTAAAGGGGTATGGGCTTCCGTACTCTTTCCTACTCAGACCTAATCTGGAGGGTTGTGCTCCCTTCTGAGAGACCATAGCTTAGATAGGTCAGTGACTGGTTAGAGGGTCTCCAGAGGAAGACAGCTAGGATGGGAAGGGGTTTGGAAATGATGACATATCCAAGCATCAGTAGGGATGTTTAAAAGATGTGGGAGAGGGGTGGGCCAGCTATCTCCAGACAGCTGAAGCCCTGTAATACAGAAGGGTTAGACCTGGTCTGCTTAGCTTTTGTGGACGAAGTAAAGGGGCAAAGGCAGCAAGCTGAAAAGAGACGTCTCTGGTCTCAGTCTAAGAACAAACAGAATTCTTAACGATGGGAGCTATCACCAAATGGAATGGGCTGCCTTGGAAGGCAATTGGCTGGTTAGATGGCCTCTGAGGTCTTTTCCAACTTGGGGATTTTGTGACTCTGTAGTTAAGGATAAGGGGCCCTGTGGGAAGAGCATTGGGGATGCTGGTTTCTGTTCCTCATGCTGCAAGAGAGTAACCTTGAAAACTGGGGTAACTTAGTTTCCCTTTATGGGGAAGTGTCTCCATAAGTAAATGAGAGGGCTATGCTAGATGATTTTTAAGATACTCAGTGCTGTGTCCTGAGGACTCTGACATCCTCCCCTCTGAGGTCTCTGACACTGTGGTAAGTTCCTTTTGGCTCTAACATTCTGCTTTCTAAGGCCCTTTTTAGCCGTGGCTTTCTACATTGTATGCTCCAGTAGCCTTTCCAATATTCACATTCTAAGTTCTGCTAACCTTCCCAGCTTGGAGAGTGGGGAGGACACTCTTCATATGAGTGTCCAAGGGTTCACGTATGAGTTTTTGTGTCCTGCCCAAAGTGGGCAGAGCCATCCATTATGTCACGGTCTCAGCTTGGGTTGTTTTGAACTTGGGATTGGGTTCCCCCAGGTATGTCCCCTCCCTTATCAAGCTCCCTAAAACGAAGTGGTGGGGGTGTGGATGATTCTCCCCTTACCTGTGAGCAGGAGCCTCTTCCAGGGGTTGCCCCAGTCACTCAGAGGGTTGCTGGACAGCTCCATGACTCTGCCCCCTCAGGGGACTTCTGCCCTGTTCACCAATTCTTGCCTTTCCCTTCCTGAGCAGGATCGTTTTTTTTTTATTTTCAACCAGCGGCAAATGTTGCTTTTGCCTGATCCTGGCCTCTGGACAAGCCTGGCCCCTGTCACTGGCTTGCCATGCCCAGGATCACGTGGTCTGTCTGGGCAGAGACTTTGCCTTTGACCCTCTCCCTGAGCTGTACCTGAGTTCTCCAGCCTTCCCCAGTGAGCCCTTCCTGGACTTAAACCCCTCCTGCTAATCACTCTCCAGGGACCTCCAGGGACATATTAGCTCTCTCTACATTCCAACCCACCTCTTTATCCCTGAAAGAACCCCTCTGTGTGTGGCTTTGGGGCAGAATAATAACAAGTTACATTTATATAGTGTTTTAAGCTCACAATAACTCTCTGGTTGGTCATACTATAAGTGTCTTAGGTAAGATTCTTGGGTCACCTGTCTCTCTGAGGACTTCACTCTTCATTTTTCCTCTGAGAAGCCTAGGTCCTCTGCTGCCTCATGCTCAGGGAAAGAAGGGAAGAGGGGCCAGAGTCAGGTTTATCTTCCTCCCCCTGCCAAAGCTCATTGTAGCCTCTACATCCCATGGGAGGGTGTTATGACTAGAGAAGAATGGGGTGGATGGCCTCTCTGTCCTACCCTAGGGTGGGAGCTGAATAATGACGGGTAGTGTTGTTCTTGTTGGGTCCTCTGCTTAGTATCATGGCCTTTGTTTAAAGGGTCAGAGGGTCCTATTCCTTCCTCTCACAGTTTTGTGGATTTTTCTCTTTCTCCTTCTCTCACAACCCTGTCAGATTATGTTCAAACTGCTGCTCAGTCCTCCCGGGCAAAGGTTCCCAACCTACCAGATATAGCCCAGGAATAATAAGACTAATGTCCATTATCAGTTTCTTTTATTGTCCTAAAATTAATGGGTTAAATGTGTTCATTGTGTTAGTCACTGAGTCATGGGATCAGGCAGAGATAGGAGATTCCTTCTTCCTGCTCTCTCCCCTCTCCCTTTGTTTTCAGGGCAACATGATGTAATGGGAAAAGACCTGAAGTGGGTTCTAGCCTTGGTTCTGACAATGCCTTAGATAGAGACTGGATCAGTGATTTCAAAATCATAGGGAACTCTCAGGGAAGAAAACTCCCTCTACCAGTGCAGGTTGACATCTTCTCTGTAGCTTATAATTTTAGAGAGTTGTCTAGAACATGGAGAAGTTAAGTGACTTGTAGAGGGTCTTCCAGCCAGTGTGTGTGTGTGTGTGTGTGTGTGTGTGTGTGTGTGTGTGTGTGTGTGTGTGTGTGTGAGACAGAGAGAGAGAGAGAGAGAGAGAGAGAGAGAGAGAGAGAGAGAGAGAGAGAGAGAGAGAGAGAGAATCAGGCAACCCAGGACTTTCTAGCTCTGAGGTCAGCTCTCTGTTCACAATACTATTTATCTGCTATTAATCTGTTTCTTTCTGGGTCTCAGTTTTCTTATTGATGAAGTGAAATGTACACTCCTCTCTCCTCCTCTAGTTCTGGTACTATGATTAAATCAGCTCTTCCACTGTTCCTGGAAGGGATGTGCTCTTCCCTATGGCCCTGCTTACTGACTCTGAAACTTTTTGTACCAAGGTGTCTCTCCCTGACTACCACTCCCTTGTGGGTCATCTCTCCTATTAGAATACAATCTTCTTGAGGGAAGGGATGGTTTTGCTTTTTTATTTATATCCCCAGTGCTTAACATAGTGCTTGGAACTTGGAATTTTGTTGTTCGGTAATCCAGTAGTGTCCAACTCTTCGTGAACCCATGGACCATAGCATGCAAAGACTTTCTATCCTCCACTATCTCCTGAAGTCTATCCAAGCTCATGTTCACTGGATCTATGACACTATCCATCTCATCCTTTGCTGTCTCCTTTTCTTTTTGCCTCCAATCTTTCCCAACATCAAGATCTTTTCCAATGAGTCCTGTCTTCTAATTATGTGGCCAAAGTATCTGAACTTCAGCTTTACTGTTTGTCCTTCCAGTAAATAATCTAAATTAATTTCTTTAAGTATTGACTGATATGATCTCCTTGGTATCCAAGGGACTTTCAAAAGTCTAGGTCAAAGGATCAATTCTGTGGTGCTCAGATTTCATTATAGTCCAACTTACAACCATACATTGCTAACTGGAAAAACCATAACTTTTGACTATATGGACCTTTGTTAGCAAGTTGATGTCTTTGCTTATTAGTATGCTGTTCAGATTTGCCATAGCTTTCTTTTCAAGGAGGAAACATCTTTTAATTTCATGGCTGTAGTCTCCATCTGAAGTGATCTTTGAGCCTAAGAATTTAAAATTTGACATTGCTTCCATTTCTTCTCCCTTTATTTGTCAAGAAGTATTTGTCAATTGCCATGATTTTAGGAGGTTTTATTTTCCATGTTAAAATTCAAGCCAGCTTTTACATTTTCCTCTCTCACCCTCATTAATAGACTTCTTAAGTCCTCTTTGTTTTCTGCCATCAGAGTGTTATTATCTGCATATCTGAAATTATTGATGTTTCTCTCAGAAACCTTGATTCTGGCTTTTGATTCATCCAGCCTGGTGTTTCTCATGATGTACTCTATGTGTAGAGTAAAGTAAGTAAGGTGACAGTGTACAGCTTTGTCATACTCCTTTTCCAGTCTTAAACCAATGAATTATTTCTTTTTTTTTTTTTTTTTTTGGAGGGCAATTGGGGTTAAGTAACTTGCCCAAGGTCACACGGCTAGGTTTTTTGTTTGTGTGTGCGTTAAGTGTCTGAGGCCGGATCTGAACTCAGGTCCTTCTGACTCCAGGGCCGACGCTCTACTCACTGCGCCACCTAGCTGCCCCTCAATAAATTATTTCATGTTTAGTTTTAACTGTTGCTTCTTGATTCACATACAGGTTCCTCAGGAGACAAGTAAGACGACCCGGTATTCCGGTCTCTTTAAGGACTTGGCACATTTTGTTGTGATCCACATAGCCAGAGGCTTTAGTGTAGTCAATGAAGCAGAAGTAGAGGTTTTTCTGGGACTCCCTTGTTTTCTCCATAATCCAGCAAATGTTGGCAATTTGGTCTCTAATTCATCTGCTTCTTCAAAACAGTCTGTACTCGGTTTACATATTGCTAAAGCCTAACTCACAGAATAGCTAAAAAGTTAGCATTTTGTTTTTCTCAAATTACATGTAAAACAATTTTTAACATTCTTTTTTTTTCAAAAATTTTGAGTTCCAAATTCTCTCCCTCCCTTCCTTCCTTCTCCCCTGACCTTATTGAAAAGGCAAGCAATTTGATATAAGTTATATATGTGCAATCATACAAAACGTATGTCCATAATAGTCATGTTGTGAAAGGAAACACAGACCAAAACAAACCAAGAAAACATAAGGAAAGTGAAAAATAGTATGCTTCAATCTGTATTCAGACCCCATCGATTCCTTCTCTGGAGATGGATGACATCCTTCAGAATTGTTTTGGATCATTGTATTCTGAGAATTAGCTTGGAGAATCTTAAGTATAACCTTGCTGGCATGTGGAAGGAGCACAATTGTTCTTTAGTTTCATTCTCTGTCAGTACCCTTCTTTAGGACTGGGATGTAAACTGACCTTTTCCAATCCAGTGGCCCCTGTTGAGTTTTCCAAATTTGTTAGTGCATTGAGTACAGCACTACCAGCAGCATCTTTTAGGATTTTAGATAGCTCGGCTGGCATCCAGTCACCTCCACCAACCCTATTGTTAGCAATGCTTTCTCAGGCCCCCTTGACTTCATTCTCCAGGATTTCTGGCTCTAGACCAGTAACCACACCAGTGTGGTTATTGGTGAGGTTAAGATCTTTCTTGTATAGTTCTTCGGTGTATTCTGGCCATCTCATCTTAGTCTTTTCTGCTTCTGTTAAGTTCCTACCATTTTTTTTTTGTCCTAATCATGCCCATTTTCATGAAATTTTCCCTTACTAGCTCTAATTTTCTTGAAGAGATCTCATCTTTTCCCATTCTATTGTTTTCTTCTATTCTTTTGCATTGCTCATTTAAGAAAATCCTCTTATCTCTCCTTACTATTCTCTGGAATTCTGCATTCAGTGTTCTTAATGAATATTTATTTTCTATTTATTCCCCTTTCTGGACAGCTGGCATGCCTTTGAAAGGAAGTGTGTGATTCAAGAGAGAGCTCCAAGGAGAAGACATTGGAAAACTTGGGTTCCAGGCTCATCTCTGCTATTGAGTCTCTGGATGACTATGGGCATGTCCCAAGTGCCCAGCTTCCTCATATGCCAAGAGAGGGGGCTCAATGCCTTGGCCATCTAGGTGATGGCCAAGGTTTCCTTCCTGACTGATAATCTATGTTCTGGGGTCTCATGTTCTAATGTTCTGGGTGCTATGCTTTCAAGTTCCTTCCTCCTCTAATTAGATTATCAGGTACCCAGAGCTTTGATGCCTGTATTCTGGGCTTTGAGCTTCTTCTCAGCTTTATTGGTGTATATTTTAAAGTAACTCACTTCTGTGACATTCTATTCTGAGTGTTTTAAGCTTTCTTCCAGCCCTGACATTCTATGTTCTAAGGTTATAAACATTTTGTTTCATGTTCTATTGTATCCTTTCAATGGTGGTGCAGTGAATAGAGCACCAGCTCTGGAGTCAGGAGGATCTGAGTTCAAATCCAGCCTCAGACATTTAACACAAAAGCTAGCTGTGTGACTTTGGGCAAGTCACTTAATCCCAACTGCCCTCAGAAAAGCAAAAAAAAAAAAAAAAAAGGTCCTTCAATAAATATTCTGCATTCAGAGATGGTTCTTGGTTCTGAAATTTTATGTCCTCAGGTCCCTCTCAGCCCTGCAATTCCCTGTTCTAAGGCCCTTCCAGTTCTAACATTCCCTATTCTAAGGGCTTTCCCAGCTCTGCCATTTCCTGTCCTCAGACCCGTCCTAGCCCTGTCATTCCCTGTTCTAAGGCCCCTCTCAGCCCTGCCATCCCCTGTTCTAAGGTCCCTCCCAGTCCTGCCATTCCCTGTTCTAAGGCCCCTCCCAGCCCTGACATTCCATGTTCTAAGGCCCTCCCAGCTCTGCCATTCCCTCTCCTTAGGCCCCTCCCAGTTCCAGCAGTCTGTGCCACTCTCCCTCCAGCTCCCCAGAGGAATCATCTGTGATGTCCAGACCAACAAGATGACCTTCTTTGTGTTTATTGAGACTGTCACTCTGTCCCCACCCCCTACCCACAGTTTGTTAGGCTTCTCTCTTCAGCTTCAGTCACCTGTGGAGAAAGAACACATGCAGTTTCTATCTGACCTGGGGCAGGGGGCTTCTTGAGGGACAGACCCATAATGGCTGCCATGCCACCCCTGGGCCCACCCCTCCTACATCTTTGCCATTGAACCTCCCTGTCCTTGGCAAGGGCTTGGCCTTTCTGTCCATCTTTGACCCTTCTGCCAGCCCACTGCCCAGTGTGCATTCCATGCTTGGACTGCTCTTCTCTTGTCTCTGGGCATAGACTGCCCCCAGGCCTTAATGCCCACCTTTCTCTCTTTGGACACTAGGACTCCCCATTCTTTCAGGACTCAGTTTCCACAGGAAGCCTTTCTTGGCCAGCCCCAGTCCTCACCCACTAATGTCTCCTCCCACCCAAATTACCTTGTATAGACCTTGCAGATATTTTGCAATCTAATAAATGAGTTCATGTTGTTTTTCCTGATAGAGTGGAAGTTCCTTGAGCCCTGACTATCTGGTTTTAATCTGTACCCATGGCACCCAGCATGGGTCTAGTGGCTGCTGCTGTGGGTTGATGGACTTTGGAATAGCTATTGGATTGAATTTCAGGCCCAGAGAACAATGTTTGGGAGATGAAGAGGGTAAGACAGAGAAGAAGGGGGCAGGTGGGCCAGTGTACAGCTGGACTGGGGCACAGGGTACAAGAGGCGAGAAGTCTGAGACTCAGGCAGCAAGGCCGGGCTGTGCTAAATGATGGTTGATGAGGAGGAGGGTGGGCTTTGGCGGGTGGCAGCGGACCACGTAGAGGCTGGTGCCCTACTCACACGGGAGATGAGTCTAGTGCTGGGTGATGGATTTCTAGGATGGATCTTCTGCTCAGGATCACCTTATCACCTCCCCCCTGTCCCAACCTGTCCCCCCTTCTGAGCCTACTGCCTCCCACCAGCCCAGCATGTACCTCTGGAGAGCAGGTGGAAGACAAAGTTTCCTAGGATGCTTAAGAGGATGAGGCTGACGCCAACACTGAGGAAGATGACCATTCCTTGGCTGATGGTGTAGGAAGGCCTTCCAGTGGAAGAGAAGGACTCTGTACACCAAGAGGGGAAGGAGGGAGTCAGGTGGGAAGGCTTATCTGGCCCTCCCCTCCCAGAGCAGGCCTCTCCTCCCTTGGGACTCTTCCAGTGCAGATGCTAGATGGCCATGCCCTTGGAGTGAAGAAACTTTCTGGGTGGAAGTACCCTGGGTCCCCAGCTGGACTGCAGCCTCTGCGTGGATTCCAGGAAGCCTGATCTAGCCAGCTGTGGCTCTACCTAACACGGGGAGGGGATCTCCTGATGCCCCACTTGCCAGTGCATTCTTTCTCATGATTTCTCTGGGTACCTGCTGTATTCCCCATGAGGTTGGGAGCTTGGGTGCAGGGGGGAGGGGGAAGAGCTGACTGGGATCCATTGACATAGCTTGTAAATGGGTGTCTAATAAATGTTTGTGGGGTTGGGCATATAGGAGGCCAGACACAATCTCAGGTATGACTTTGCACATATAAAGGCCATGGAACATCAGAACCTTAGAACAGAGAATGTCAGGGCTGGGAGGGCCCTTAGAACAGGGAAGATGAAGGCTGGGAGGGGCCTGAGGGAGGAAGGGAGAGATGAGAGCTGGGAAGGAGTTTAGAACAGAGAATGTCATATCCCATGAATGACAAGGGCTATTTTCACATCAGGCGAGTTCCTCTCTCTTGGGTTACACTAGAATTATCCAATTATTATCTTTAGTTTTGTGCCTACCCTCCCCCCAACTTTCCTTTTCCATCCTGTGGGATTCTTTCGTCCTTCATTTTTTTTTTCTTTCTCTCTGGTTCAGCCGGATTCAGGGAATGAAGTGGAGGGGACTCCTACTCTCCAGCTGATTTTCTGTCCTTTCTGTGAATTCATTACAAAACCCAATGCTGAGATCTTCTCCCTCATCCCTTTTCCCCAAGATAGCAGAGGTATGACACTTTCCAGAAAAACTTACCATAGACTTTGAGGGTGACAGTCGAATAGAGAACCAGCTGGGTCTTGGGGTTTTCTGCGATGCACCTGTAGGTTCCCACATCTCCCCAGGACATGGTACTGATGCTGAAGGTGTTGGTGGTCGCCAGGGCAGTGCCATTGAGAAGCCATCGATACAGGCATACGGGCTGTGACGTTGCCTGGCAGTGCATATTCAAGCTTGAGCCCAGCTGGGCTTTGATGGTGCCCAGGAAGAGAAGAGGGGTGGCATTTATGTCAATGAAATCGGGCCCATCTGTGATGACAGAAAGGAAGAATGCTGGTCTATGGCCTCTCCCCCCTTCCCCATCCTTCACGATCTAGTTCAGCTTCTTCCTTCCTTCATGCATTCATGCATGCATACATTCAAGGGCATTCATGTACTCTTACTCCTCACTCATGCACTCACTCTCTCATTCACTCATTCACACATTCATTTATTCACTCATGCACTCATTCATTCAAATACATTCATGCGCTCATGTACTCCGCTCATTTATTCATTCATGCATTCATTCATTTTACAGGCTATTCCTCATTCTGTTCCAGCTTCTCTAATCCTAAACTTTATTGAACACCTTCTCTATGCACACTCTGCTGGCACTGTCTACAATGCAACTGCCCCTCTCTTCCAGGAACTTGTGTGGCTGCATCCAAAGCATCCACAGATTGGCAAATGACAGAAATATGGTCCTCAGCTTCCCGATGTCTCAGGGCAATGTACATTGTACAATGGCAAATGTAAATGTGCAGAGCATATGCAACATGAAAGCTGATGCAAAGTCATTTCTTATGGGGGAAGAGCCCAGTGAGGGACTTTTGCAGGAAGTGGACCTTAAGTGGGGACTTGAGACTCCCAGAGGTGGAGGTGTGGAGGGAATGCATTGGGGCATGGAGGATGGGTAGCCATGTAAGGATAGGAATTTGTGCAGATTTAGTGGAGAAATGGGGTATACAGTTGGGATGAGGTCAGTCTGGAAAGGAAGGCTGGAATGAGAACATGAAGGGTTTGAAAGACCAAGCAGGGAACAGGGAGCCATGGAAACCTCTTGAGCAAGGCAGTGACATAGTGAGGTCTGTGCTTGGCTCTTAGCACAGAGTCTGCTGTGTAATTAGGACACCGATGGAATGGTCCATGTGAGAAGTTGGGAGGGTGTGAGCAGGGATGGTAATCATGCACAGAGAGAGAAGGTGGAGTGGGAGAGCAGATGAGACTCAGCAAGGGATTGTCTCTGGGAAGGGCTGGCCAGGGAGTCAAGAAGACCTCAGTTCAAATGCTGGCCCCTTCACCTCCTTTCTGGGGCACCCTGAGTCTCTCAACTCTCTAGGCAGTGACTCCCAAACTTTTTGGTCTCAGGGTTACTTTCCCCTTTTAAAATTTACTGAGGACTCCCCTTAAAACACTTCTGTTTATGTGGGTTAAATCTACTGATAGGGAACGGTAGATAGAGATTTTTGCAGGGTGACCTTGGGCAAGTCACTTAAAGTCTCTGCATCAGTTTCTTCAACTGTAAAATGGGAATGATAATAGCCCCTATCTCCCAGGGTTATTTGGGAGTTTCTTGGCCAGAATCACAGGTCAGACTCTGAGAGGACCTTATTGTCCAGGTGAGAAAACTGAGTCTCAGAAAGTGAAGGTACTTGCCCAAGGTCACATGCATGTGCCTGTGCATGAAGTTTCTGTGTTAAACATGACTGGCCTTTTCCCCCTACACTTCTTCGGTACCTGTTGCATCCCATGTTAACCACCATGGAGGATGGAGGAGAGAATGGCGATTTTCACTTGTATAAAAACTTCATCACTAAAAGTATGGTGGCGACAAGTTTGTCTGGCCAAGGGTTTGAGCTGTGTGTAATCTTGTAGACCCGACCATGAGCTGAGCTGGGGGGTGAGAGGTGAATGGCACTGAGTGGGGAGTGGGTTTTGTTTCTTTAAGCACGCATCTATCAGGTTTTAAGAGTATATATGTCTTAATACGGAATATGAGTTGTTGTTGAAAGTGATGATTGCGAAGGTAGTCACAAATAAATGTCTCTATAAGGAACAATTTCTTTTCCTCAGCTAGTCAGAATCCCTAAGAACCCAGAACCCAGTCTGTGCTTTACTGCTTGTGTTCTAAGGTTGAAGAACCCGTACAGCTTTAAAATGGCTGCTGACCTTATCAACGTTGAAAGAGAGAATCAATAGATATTGTGTATATATATATATATATTAGTAATCCTGGACTAGGGTGTGGATCAGTTCAGTCTGGAGGCTCTGCCTTGGCTATGTTCTGAGGGCTTGAATTCCATGTGGGAGAATAGAGGCAAAGGACTGTCTCACTCTTGTGTTCGTATCTCCAGGACCTGGCACAATGGCTGGCATACAGTCAGTGATTAATGAGTGTTTGTTGATTGATTACTGTTCTAAGGCCCCTTCTAACACTGCCATTCCCTGTGCTAAGGCCTCTCCCAGGCCTGACATTCCCTGTTCTAAGGGCCCTCCCAACCCTGACATTCCTTGTTCTAAGGGCCCTCCCAGCTCTGACATCACCTGTTCTAAGGGCCCTCCCAGCTTTGACATCCCCTATTCTCAGGCCTTCATAGTTCTAACAGTGTGTGTTGTGAGGCCCTCCCAGACCTGACATTCCCTGTTCTAAGGTCCCTCCCAGCTCTGACATCACCTGTTCTAAGGGCCCTCCCAGCTCTGACATTCCCTGTTGTAAGGCACCTCCCAGGCCTGACATTCTGTGTCCTGAGGTCCCTTCCCACTGACATTCTGTGTTCTAAGGGCCCTCCTAGCTCTGGTATTCCCTATTCTAAGGGTTCTCCCAGGTCTGACATAGTCTGTTCTGGGGCATCTCCCAGTTTTGGTTCTCCCAGTTGCCTCTTCTGAGGCCCGGCCTAGCCCTATCTTTCCCTGTTCCAAGTCCCTTCCAGATCTGATCGTCTGAGTCTGTGACCCGGGTCCATCTGGTAACTCTCCATGGTTCCACCTGTGTCTTACCCCTCCATCATTGCTGGGACAGGATGGGGGTCCCGAATTACTCACAGTATATTTGCAGATTCTGAAAGGAGCTCTTTTCTGAGGTGGCTGGGTTGGAGACTTCGCAGTAATAGGGCCCTATCTGGGAGCGCCTGACCCATCCGCTGAGGGTCCTGTTGTCTGAGGACAGAGTCCACTGATGGCCCTGAATCAGCGGGAGGTAGTTGAAGTACCACTGGATCTGGAAGTCACTGGTGTTGTTGGAGAGGCAGGTAAAGTTCACAATGTCCACATACTCTACTACACCGGCCTCGCTTACGGTGATGTTGGGTGGGAACAGCTTCTCTGGGGGCACAGGGCAGAGGGGGATGAAGAGATGGGGGCCAAGCCTCTCTAGACCCAGGCCAAATGCCAGCCTCTCCACCCCCCCCCCCCCCCGCCCCAGATCTCAGGAAGCAGGGGGAGGGGACTTGAAGTCAAACCATAGGAGCATCCATTGAAGGAACGAGGAACAAAAGACATAAAACCCCAGGATCCCTGCCCTCAAGTATTTTCCATTCTTCTAGAGAATCTAACATTCAAAGTGCTGAGGAAACCTAAGATAATTTCAGAAGGGTGAAGGCGCCAGCAGCCAGGGGATCAGGCAAGGTTTCCCCTGCTGTTCCCGACTCAAGCCTCTCTGGCTAAGCCCAAGGAAGCTTCTCCCTCTTCAGGGGACAGATCCTCACCTATCTCTACCATAAACCACTCCAGATCTTCACCCTCATTCAGGATGGCCCAGTCTCCCCAAGCCTCTCATCCTTGGTCTTTGCTCCCTCTCTTACAGAAACCTTTGGGAAGTGGGAAGGGAAATGACCCTTCCTGCTTGGCTCCCACTGACGACAGAGATCATTTGTCTCCAGGTAACCCTGTTTACCCCACACCCACTGTCTTCTCCCACTCAACCATATTCTGGGAGTGAGGCCCACAAAAGTTTGTGAGACATAAGGCTCAGGGCTGGAGCCTTCAAACAACTTCCTAACCATCTAACAATGAGATAAACTTCTCTCTCTGTGTCTCTCTGTCTCTGTCTCTCTCTTTGCTTTTTGGAGGGGGGAAGGCAGGGCAATTGGAGTTGTCACTTGCCCAAGGTTAAGTGTTAAGTGTTTGAGGTCAGATTTGAACTCAGGTCCTCCTAACTCCAGGACCAGTGCTCTATTTACTGCACCACCTAGCCACTCCAAGATAAACCTCTTAGAGAGGTAGTGAGCTCCCCATTCCTAGCGGCATCCAAACAGAGGTTGTACACCCTTTTTCAGGCATGGGATATCAAAGACACGAGATAACCTCTGCCTCTCAGATGTTGTGATTGTCCCTTGCTGGGGAGACAGAGGAGGAACTCGGCTTACCCCAGACCTGGATTTGTCCACTGGTCTCCTGGGATCCCTCAGCGCTGGCCACCACTACTGTGTAGTTCCCAGTATCACTGAACTCCAAATCTGTTATGCTCAGGTAGCCTCTTTCAGTCACATTCTCCCGGCCGGTATTTGCAGGGCCAGGAACCCAGGTAGGAGGGGAGGAGATGTATGAAACAAGCATATCAGCTTGTATGGATCCGTTCCCCCGGTACCATGTAAAGTTGACATCACCAGTAGGGGCTCCGTAGAGACGCCATCTGATCGAACTGCCCGGCAGCTTGTTGAAGTTTTCAGGGAAGAGAAATGGTTCAGCAGCTGCAATGGAGGCAAGCAGAGTGGCTAGGAGAGAAAGGAGGGGAGACACTGGTCAGTAACTTCCAGCCCTGTGGCCAAGAGGACAGCTACTTGGGGGCTAGCATATCACTGCGTGCTTGTGAACATGTGTTGGAATGGGTTTGTGCATCACCCTGGGATAGCCAGTGGAAAGAACCTGAACCTGGTGTTGCCTTGTTGTGTGACCTTGGGCCCTTTACACCCTTCTACCGATCTCAGTTTCTTCATCTGACAAACCAAGAAGCAGGACTAGAGAGGTCAGCTCCATTCCTTTCTATCCCCGGCATGTCTTACATTACATGTCTTTGTTCTAAGGTACCTTACAGTTTGGACATTCTTTGTTCTAAGATTCCTTTCAGTTCTATTTCTGTGTTCTAAGGTCACTTCAAGATCTGTATTTCTCTTTATGAAAGGTAATTTTTGTTTTGTATTTACATGTGGGGTCTGTGTGGGGAAGTGGATGAAGGGCGGGTTCAGAGGGAGGAAACCTGGGTTCGTGTTTCCCTCTGACACACATCCTGGCTAGATGACCCTGGACAGGTCACTTCAATGTTCTAGTGTCCTGGGAAACTTTGTGAGACATCAGATGGGAGAAGAGTTGCTATTGTCCATCGGCAGGGACGATTTTCTGCCTGGGAGTAGCCAACACCAATGAAATCACCGGTGTGAGACCAAGAAAATGAATGTCGCTGTATGTTCATGCACAGACCAGGTGTGGCCCAGTTGGGAAGGTCTCCAAGTGATGGGCTCGTTTTTCCCAAGCTTGGGATCCCAGTATGAGCATGAAGACTTTCCCCTTTTCCTCCCTCGTCCCCCGTCTGTGCAGTCCTCTTACCTGTAAGCAGCAGTCTCCAGCACTGGTCGCCAGCCCCAAGGAGAGTTTCTGAGGGAAGTGCCATGTGTGGGCTCCCCTGGGCCGATTGATGGCTGTCCTCCTTTTCCTGAGAGGATGCAGCCTGGCTGTCCTTGGTCCTGAGTCTGTCTCAAGGCAGAGTCTTAGCCTGCCCTGTCCTCACCCAGTCTTGTCTCTCTCCTGCCTCTGCCTCACTCTGGGTCTCTCTATCTCTCTGCTTTTTTCCTTTACTCTCTCTGGGTCTGTCTCTGGGTGCCTGTTTCTGTTTGTCTCTCTCTACCTATTTCTCTCTCTCTGCTTGTTTTTCTGTCTGCCTCTGTTCCCCCCACCTCCCCATCTTATTTCCAAGACACTGAATTCTCTCCCCACCCTGCATACTATTTGGTCTCCCAGATCATGTGAGCAGACAGGGACTTTGACCTGGGCAGGGAGAGGCTGGAGCCTGGTGAAGTTTTCTTAATGATAGCAAGAACACTAATTTCTCTAGTGCATTAATATTTCCAAAGCACTTTCCCCAGAACAGCCTTGGGAAGAACACAGGGCAAATATCATTATCCCCATTTCATAGATGAGGAAATTCAAATTCACTTGTTCTTGTATTAAAAAATTAACTTCAAAAGGACACTGAAGGGGAGTCATGGTTAGACAGCAGTTTGTCTAAGAAAGATGTGGGTTGGTTCTTTTTTTTTTTTTTTGGCTGAAAACTTCCTATGAGATGGCAGGGATATGTGGGCAGCCTGAATTGCTAATGGGTTGTATCAGGAAGGTCCTCAATTTCGGGAATAGGAAGGTGTAACCCTACTGTGTACTGCCCTCATCAGACCTCCATGTGCTCAGTTCTGGACCCCACAGTTTGAGAAGGATGTGGATAATCAGGAAAGGGCCCAGAGAAGGGAGATGAGGAGGGTTGGTGAAGGAATCTGGCAGATTTAGCCTCAAGAAAGACTCAGGATGGGGAGGCATGAGTGCTGCCCTTCAAGCATTTGAAGGGTCATGTGGAAGAGATTAGATTTGTTATTTTAGCTGGGTGGCTCAGTGGATAGAACACTGGACCTGAAGTGACAAAATTCTGATAGCTGTGTGCCCCTGGGCAGAAGTCTCTGAGCCTCTGTCTGCCCGTTTCCTCATCCCTTATAAAATGGGGATAATAAGAACATTGCCTTCTCAGGGTTGTTGTGAGGATTGAATAGATGGTCATTGTTAAGTGCTTAGCACAGGGCCTGGAGCACAATAAGTGTTACATCAATGTTAGCTATTGTACAAATTTATTTGTTGTGTTTGATCCCTGGAGTGGAGCCAGGAATAGGGGCTGGAAGTTACAATTAGGCTGATTTAGGCTTGAAGTCAGGCAAAGCTGCTTTCCTGCTCTGCCTCCCCAGAGCTCTGCTAGCTGAGTCCAGACAGCCGCTGGGCAGGCACGGCAGAGTGGGGATTCTTTCATGTATGGCTCAGCCAACAAACATCATGAAGCCCTTACTCTGCCAGGCTCTGCACTAAGCCAACAAGACCAAAAAAAAAAAAAAAAAAAGCTCTCACTAGAGGGCTCTGGAAGTGATTTCCAGCTGTCAAATTCTGATTCTGTGATTATGGAGGAAAGAAGAGCAACTTCAGAATGCAAGAAGAGCAAATATTGTCCACATTTTCAAAGAAGTGAGAGAACATGGTCTACAAACAATAGCCCAGTGAGCTGGATTGCAGCTCCTTGCAAAGCTTTAGAGCATCTTACTAAAGGGATGGTACATGAACATTTAGAAAGGGGAGTAGTGAGCACCAAGAGCCAGCATGGCCTTATTGAAAACTGATCATGGCAGACTGTCTTAATTTTGTTTTCTCATACTCATACTTAAGTGGAAAATCAGGGGAATGTAGTAGAGTTCATATAGATTTTAGCAAAGAATCTGAAAAATCTCTTTTACTTTTCTTGTGGAAAGCAGCAAGAAATGTGGACTAGAACAAATCTGACTAGGTACTAGATATAGAAGGAACATCCATCAGTAAGTCAGCTAACATCTATTAAACACCTACTATGTACCAGGTACTGTTCTTTCTTTCTTTCTTTCTCTTTCTTTCCTTCTTTCTTTCTTTCTTTCTTTCTTTCTTTCTTTCTTTCTTTCTCTCTCTCTTCCTTCCTTCCTTCCTTTTCTTTCTTTATTTCTTCATTTTCTTCCTGCGTTCTTCCTTTCCCCTCCTTTCCTTTCCTTTCCTTTCCTTTCCTTTCCTTTCCTTTCCTTTCCTTTCCTTTCCTTTCCTTTCCTTTCCTTTCCTTTCCTTTCCTTTCCTTTCCTTTCCTTTCCTTTCTTTTCCCTTTCCTTTTTCCTTTCCCTCCCTCCCCTCTCTCCTTTCCTTCCTTCCTTCCCTTCCCCTCTCTCCCCGCCCCCACTCTCTCTCTCTCTCTCTCTCCAAATTTTATCTTATTGGATCCTCACAACAATCTTAAGAGATAGGTGCTGTTATTATCCATGTTTTACAATTGAGGAAACTAAGGCAAGCAGACGTTAAGTGACTTGCCTAGGGTCATACAGCTAGGAAATATCTGAGGCAGGATTTGAACTTAGTCTTTCTGAATCCAGAACTACTGCTTTATCCATTGTGCCTATGGAGGGCTGAGGCATGAGTGGGGGTACCCTAGAGGCTATGTTATCATTATTATGGTGTGGGATTTGAAGGAAGATGATGATTTTGAATCCTGGTGACCCTGGGCAAGTCACCTAACATTGGCTGTCCCTTATAAGTTTGCTAATTAGTTGAACTCTGATCCTCATCTTGCAATGCACACACAGTGCTTGTATCCCATCCATGCACACATGTGTACAAAACACAGTACAAACATGTATATGTGAATCATGCATGAAGCACACATGTTGTCTATGTGTCTTCATTTATGAAATGGCAGTTCCTTCGGAACAAGGCCTGTTTCTCTTTTGCTACGTCTGGGGCCCAGGACAGAACCAGAACCCAGTAATTACTCAATAAATGCCTGTTGCTTGATGGTTAAATTCTGTTTTGGATGCCTTGAAATTGGGATACCTAAGGTATATCTGGGTGAAAATGTCCAACAGGCTTTTGGTAATGAGTGACTGGAGCTCAGGACAGAGATTGAGCTGGATCCAGAGTCCAGAGAGTCAGAGTACTGCTATGGAAAGGAAGCTAGATTTGGTATCAGAGAATATAAAGTCAAACTTGCTTCCTGTGTGACATTGGGAAAGACTCTTCCCCACCCTGGGCCTCAGTTTCCCCATATTTAAAATGAGGGAAATGGCTTCTGAGGTCCCTCCCAGTTCTAATTCTATAATTCTAATGGCCTTCCATGGGCCTCAGTTTTCCCATATGTAAAATAAGAGAGCTGGACTTGTCAGCCTCTGAAGTGCCTTCTAGCTTTGGACCTGGGATCCCTTGGTCCTTCTCTCTTTCTCCTTTGTTCTCTCATCTCCTCAAAAACCAATGTTGTTTCTGGGTGACCTTTCTTTTCTCTCAGTTTCAACTTGTGAGGGGTTTAGGCTCACATTATAGAGGGGCTTTAAGACCCCCATCCAGCTCGAATGATCTTTGAAAGGACTCGGAGTCTGATGGCCTGGATTCAAACAGTCCTGTCACTTCTTAGGCCAATGAGTAGATAGATGCCCAGCTCCAGTGGAGGTGTCCCTGTCCAACAGATTGGGGAGTTCCTGGATTTTCAGTGTCATGTGTTCAAAATTCATTCATTCATTCATTCATTCATTCATTCATTCATTCATCTGTTTATTCACTCAACAAGCATTTATTAGGCACTCACCAAAGACAGATGGGCGCTGGGGTCACAAAGACAAAATCACAACAAGTCTTGGTCCTCACTGAGTTTTTATTTTATTGGAGAAAAACAACATATACACAGATTAGTAAATGAAAAAAAATACATACAAAGGATGCTAATAATTGGGGTAACCAGGGAGGGCTTTTGTAGGAGATGACACTTGAAATGAGTCTTGAGAGAAGTCAGAGATTCCAAAAGGCAGAGGTAAAAAGAGATGGTTCTGGGGAATTGCTGGAGCAGTCTTGGAGGTGGAAGATGGAGATGGAGAAAGGTAACCAGGAGCCAGAATAATGGGCTTTAAAAGACCAATACAGGAGACTGTAATTTACTCTAGAAACAAGAAGCCACTGAACCTGTTTGACCCACAGAGGCAGCTAGGTGGTGCAGTGGGTAGTATGCTTGCCTGGAGTCAGGAAGACCTGAGTTCAAATCCAGCTTCAGACACAATAGCTGTGTGACCCTAGGCAAGTCACTTAACCTTTATTGCCTTAGTTTCCTCAATTATAAAATAGGGATCATAACAGCATCCACTTCTCAGAGTTGTTAATGAGGGTCAAGTGAGGTATTTGTAACATGTACAGTACCTGACCTGTAATAGGACTTTCCTTCTCTGTGCCCCATACTTTTAGGAAATATTGATTGGCATCTTCCTGGAGGAGGGGTTAGAGAGGGAAAAGCCTGGATCAGGGAGACTTAAATAGGAGGTTATTGCAATAATCAAAGTGAGAGGTGATGAGGACCCCAAACCAGGGATATTGTGGTGTAAAGAATAGAGAAGGTGAAAGAAATTGGTGAAATAGAATTGACAACACTTGATCAGTGGGATAGGTTGAGTCATTATAATAGAATGACAATATTACCTAAATTACTTATTCAATGCTACACCAACCAAACGTCTAAAGGATTATTTTACAGGGCTAGAAAAAATAGCATTCATTTGGAGGAACAAAAGGTCAAGAATCTCAAGAGAACCAATAAAAAAAGGAAAAATAAGGAAGTGTAGCAGTACCAGATCTCAAACTATGCTAGAAAGCAGTAATTCTCAAAGCAAGTCAGTACTGGCTAAATCCAGAGAGGTTGTTCAGTGGAATGGATTAGGCATAAATCATACAGATGCAGAGTAATCTAGTAGCCTAGCATTGAATAAATCCAAGGATCCCAGTTACTCGAGTAAGTCCATGTGACAAAAACTGATGGTAAAACTGGAAAAGTCAGGCAAAAAATAGTTCTAGAATATCACCATCTAGGATTTATGGATGTCGATTTAAGGTTTGTGAAGCACTTTAAATTTTGTCCCCATCTATCTTGGGGGGTAGATGTTGTTATTATCTCCACTTCACAGAGGAGGAAATGGAGGCAGATGGATGTGAAATGCCTTGCCTAGGGACACACAGCTCATAAATGCCTGAAACATCTTGATTTCATGTCCAGCCTTCTCTTCATGGTGCCTATTTTGGTGCCTAGAGCAACATCATTAAATATGATAAGTTGCAGATGAATCCATGACTTAGACATAAATAGTCATAAGCAAATTAGAGGAGCAAGGTGGAAATAACTTATGTGATCTATGGAGAGGGAAGAATTCATGATTGAACAAGGGGTAGAGGACATCCAAAGAAGAGAAGACAGACAACTGCAATTACATAGAATTAAATAGGGTTTTTGAACAGACAAAACCAATGCAGCTAAAATTAGAAGGGAAACAAGTAATTGGGAAAAAAAATCTTTGTGACAAGTTCATAGATGTCTGACTGAGTGAATGAATATCTTCTTGTTCCTCTGGTGTCTGTAATATATGCACACAGTTGATGAAAGGGTTTGGGTAGGTGGGTGAGTGAATTCTCCTGGGTCGGCAAAACTAGGGAAGTCCAAGCTGGGCTGGCCATGTATATGGCTGAGTTCCAATTACACCACTGCAGTTTGCCCATCTCTCTGCTTTGGCTCCAGGGAGGGTTGTGGAATTTTGTGGAAATGGGGCAGGGAAAAGCAGGGTAGGAAAGGTAGTAATGTGTCTCAGTCTCTGAGGTCTTCATCCTTCTCCTGGGCAGCTTCCTTAGTGCTGATCTGTTCATAAATGTCTATTGATGTAAAGGTCAATTTCTGGGGATTTAAGGAAGTACAATTAAGACTATGTTGAAGCCCTGAGAGAGCGGAGATGGAAGGGGCCTTGTCAACCCTTTAATCCATGAGTTTTTAATTTGAGGCCCACAGTCTTCCAGAGAGATTTCAGGCAGTCCATAAACTTGCATGGGGAAAAAAAAACATGACAACTTTGTTTTCACTAACCTCTATCTGAAATTCAGCATTTTCTTTAGTTATTTAAAAATTCAACTTAGAGAAGGAGTCCATGGACTTCTCCAGCCTGACTGCCCAAATGGTCTGTGGGCAGAGAAAGGCTGAGGACCTCTATTTTCTAGTCTAGCCCTTACACAAAAGGAATCCTCCAACTCCCTGCCTAGAGAAGGGAAAGTGTAAAGCTCTCTCCCATCATGCACTCGACTCTTTAAAAAATTTAATTGAATTTTTCCACTAAGCAAAAATTTCTTTTCTTTCCTTCCCACCTTCTTCTTCCAATCAGGAGGGAAAAACCAAACCCTGGTAACAAATATCCTTAATCAAACCCAATTAATTCCTGCATTCACCCCAGCCCTTGTTCATCTCCCCTTCTACACTTCCAGAGACTTTAATTCAATTCAGACATTTCAGATTGAGGCATTTCTAATTTAATCCAGTAATTAGCCTGACAAGCTTAGTTTCTGATTCTTTTCTCCTTTCCCCTCCCCTCTCCTTCTTCCTTGTCAGTGATCAGCTACCAGAACCCATTTGAAATCTGGCTTCTCTCCTGGCTCTCATTAGCACCTGACTGGGTTCTTGTGAGAATCCCTTAGTAGGTTTTCCACCCCTCTCCAATCCTCACCTCTCTTGTGCATCTGATCCTGGGCCTGCTCTGCTCGAAGATTTTCAATAGCTCCAGGTTTCCTGCTGAGTTAGAATTTCTTTATCTGGAATCCAATGTCCTCTACAATCTGACTCCCACTGACCTTCCCAGCTATTTCTCATGACTTTTCTCCAGCCAGTCAATCAATAAGCACTTATAAAACACCTTCTCTGCTAATCCTTGGGGAATACAAAAAATGGCAAACCAGGAGCAGCTGGCATTCCAACCCAAATGTTAGGCCACCTTCTGAGCATGCTCTGTACTCTTATCCCTCCTGTGCCTTTGCCCAGAGGATGCACATCCTCACATCTGGAATGCCTACCTTTTTCTTCTTTGCCTTTAAATCACTGACCATCCTTTAAGGACTCACTCAAATGGCATCCCCTCCAGGGAGCCTTCCCAGATTCGCCCACTGGCAACGACTTACCTCTCAGATCTCACACATTACGTTGTCTGTATTTCTCCAAGGAAATCATATCATATTGTATATTGCAAATTCCCCCATGAATCTCATTCTCCAACTAGACTGTAAGTTCCCTGAAGGAATAGGCTTTGTTTTATTTAAACGCTGTCTCTTCCCCAGCCCTGAGCTCAATGCACACTAGTTCAAGGCAAATCGATAAGCATTAACTAAGTGCCTACAGTGCACCTCCTGTGAGTCCAAAGCTCAATCCAAGAATCACCTCCTCCAGAAAACCTTCTCTTGAACCTTCCGGCTGCTTGTGTCTACTCCCTCCATACTGTCTTTTAGCCAATATGTATAGCTCTTGTATCCCCTGTGGCAAGTAAGCCCTTGGAGGTCAGGCGAAAATTCACTTTTATCTTTGTTTTACCAGGGCCTGGCACATAGGGGGCACCAAAATTGGTGGTCGATTGATTTGAATGGAAGTCAATAACAAGGTGCTTTATTAAGCACCTAGTATGGGCCAGGCACTATCCGAGGTGCTGGAAGACTAGAGACTTGGGCATTCCATTATGCATAAATCACTCCAGGTGTGAAATCCCTCTTTCTGAGGATGAGAAGGAAAGTGTCCTATTTTCCCCAGAGAAAATATCATTGGGACAGTTGGAGGGGATCCTGGGAGAACGTTTTCCTGGTTCTCAGAATCATAACTGGAAGGAAGACTCAATGGCTCCTAGTCCAATCTATATGCCTAAGGAATCCCCACTATACCACATCCTCTAAGTCAGTGGTTAGGAAATAGAATGACGATAAGTAGGAATATTGACAATAATCAGTAAGAATAAAGGACTCCCACTGTCCTAGACTGGAGGAAGGCAGGTGCTTGGCTGGTTCCCAGGGGCCATGGGTACCAATGGGGGAGGCCATAACAGTTTGGCTCAGGAGATGGCAGCAGAGAGCTGGGAGCCAAGGCTTGCCTTTGGCAGGATGGAGAGCTGGTGGTCAGGGCAGTCTGATAGCCAGAGCTGGTTTCTGGAAGTCAGAGGTCAGGCTGGCAGGAGGCCAAGGGGTCTGAGGTCAGTCAACTTCAAGGGTGTAGGACAAACAAGCCTGGGTGCAGATAGGAGGCCTGGATTCTAGTCCTGGCTCAGTCCCTGACTCCCTATGAGACTTTAGACAAGTCTGTCCATTTCTGGACTTCACTTCCCCATCTGTAGAATGAGGAGTTCTAGCAAAGATTCTTTAAGGTGCCTCTCAGTTCTGATATTCTCTAAGGCACCTCCTAGCTCTGACCTTCCCTGTTCTACATTCCTTCTCAGCTTTGACATTATCTAATGCTCCTTCTATCTCTGACATTCTGTGTTCTAAGGCTCCTCCCAGCCCTGACATGATACTGAGAGTTCATGTGCAATGGTGATTACCTGGTAGGGGTCCTCAAGTGAGTCTGGAGAGAGGGTGGAGTAGGGGTCCCCATCCTGTGGACATGTCAATATCTGGTAATGGAGGTTTCACAGAGAAGTTAGTGATTGCTGTGGCCTGGGTGACCTCTCCCTCTCCCTCCTCCTTCATAAGAGAGAATGACCAGTGGTCCAGCATCACAGAACAGGAAAGCTTTCAGCTCATAGTCCTCTGCCACCCCACCCCAGCTGGCAAAGAAGTCTGTATAGACTTGTCTTTACTCTCAACTTTCTCTCTCCCATCTACAAGGTGCCCTATGCCGGAGGTGTGCCTGTGTCCACAACACTTCTGAAGGAAGCCAGAACCAGATTTAAATGGAATTGTAAAATATTGAACAAAATAAATAAAAATCCAACAAAACATAGATAACATTACATTTAAAAATGGTCATTAGGGCAGCTAGGTGGTGCAGTGAATAGTGCAATGGTCCTGGAGTCAGGAGGACCTGAGTTCAAACTCAACCTGACACTTGACACACTTACTAGCTGTGTGACCTTGGGTAAGTCACTTAATTACCCTGCCTTCCCCCCTAAATAAATGGGCAATATGTGGGCCATAGGGTTCCTTATGTATGGATCAGTTCCTTTTGTTTTCAGTTGAGTCAATAACATTGTTCTAGATTCTGGTCACTGGCACTTTGATGGCCATGGGTGGGATAATATTCTTTGATTTCCCCAAGCCAGATGAACCTTGCTAAGTGGGACAGTAAGAGGGGGTCCTGGCAGAACGTTTTCCCGGTTGTCAGAATCATAATTGGAAGGGAGTTTCAGTGGCTCCTAGTCCAATCCATTTACCCAAGGAATCCCCACTATACCACATCCTCTAAGTCAGTGGTTAGGAAATAGATGACGATAAGTAGGAATATTGACAATAATCAGTAAGAATAAGGGATTCCCACTGTCCTAGACTGGAGGAAGGCAGGTACTTGGCTGGTTCCCAGGGGCCATGGGTACCAATGGGGGAGGCCATAACAGTCTGGCCCAGGAGATGGCAGCAGAGAGCTGAGAGCCAAGGCTTGCATTTGGCAGGAGGGAGAGTGGTGGTCAGGGCAGTCTGATAGCCAGAGCTGGTCTCTGGAAGTCAGAGGTCAGGCTGGCAGGAGGCCAAGGGGTCTGAGGTCAGTCAACTTCAAGGGTGTAGGACAAACAAGCCTGGGTGGAGACAGGAGGCCTGGATTCTAGTCCTGGCTCAGACCCTGACTTGCTATGAGACCTTAGACAAGTCTCTGTCCATTTCTGGATTTCATTTCCCCATCTGCAGAATGAGGAGTTCTATTAAATATTTTCTAAGGCCCCTCCCAGCCCTGACATTCTGTGTTCTTAGGAGCCCTCTTAGCTCTGACATTCCCAGTTCTAACGACCCTCCCAGCCCTGACATGATACTGAGAGTTCATGTGCAATGGTGATTACCTGGTAGGGTTCCTCATATGAGTCTGGAGAGAGGGTGGAGTAGAGGTCCCCATCGTGTGGACGTGTCACCATCTGGTAATGGAGGTTTCACAGAGAGGTTAGTAATTGCTGTGGCCTGGGTGACCTCTCCTTCTCCCTCCTCCTTCACGAGAGAGAATGACACCAGTGGTCCAGCATCCCAGAACAAGAAGACTTTCAGCTCATAGCCCTCTGCCACCCCACCCCATTTGGCAAAGAAGTCTGTATAGACTTGTCTTGTCTTTACTCCCAACTTCCTCTCCCCCCATCTACATGATGGTCTATGCCAGAGGTGTGCCTGTGTCCACAAAACTTCTGAATGAAATCAGAACCAGATTTAAATGGAATTGTAAAACACTTAATAAAATGAATAAAAATACAATAAGGCGTAGATAACATTACAGTTAGGAATGGCCAATATGTGGGCCACAGGGTTCCTTATGTACAGATCAGTTCCTTTTGTTTCCAGTTGAGTTGATAACATTGTTCTAGATTCTGGTCACTGGCACTTTGATGGCCATGGGTGGGATAATATTCTTTGATTTCCCCAAGCCAGATGAACCTTGCTAGGTGGGATAGTAGGAGGGGGAATCTGGGAGAATGTTTTCCCAGTTCTCAGAATCAAAATTGGAAGGGAGTTTCAGTGGCTCCTAGTCCAATCCATATACCCAAGGAATCCCCACTATACCACATCCTCTAAGTCAATGGTTAGGAAATAGATGACGATAAGTAGGAATATTGACAATAATCAGTAAGAATAAGGGACTCCCACTGTCCTAGACTGGAGGAAGGCAGGTACTTGGCTGGTTCCCAGGGGCCATGGGTACCAATGGGGGAGGCCATAACAGTCTGGCCCAGGAGATGGCAGCAGAGAGCTGAGAGCCAAGGCTTGCCTTTGGCAGGAAGGAGAGCTGATGGTCAGGGCAGTCTGATAGCCAGAGCTGGTCTCTGGAAGTCAGAGGTCAGGCTGGCAGGAGGCCAAGGGGTCTGAGGTCAGTCAAGTTCAAGGGCGTAGGACAAACAAGCCTGGGTGGAGACAGGAGACCTGGATTCTAGTCCTGGATAAGTTCCTGACTCCCTGTGAGACCTTAGGTAAGTCTCTGTCCATTTCTGGACTTCATTTCCCCATCTGTAGAATGAGGAGTTCTATTAAATATTTTCTAGGGCCCCTCCCAGCCCTGACATTCTGTGTTCTAAGGCCCCTCCCTGCTCTGACATTCTAGGTTATAAGGGACTCTCCCACATTCTGTGTTCTATGATCCCCTGCCCCCCAAGTTCTGAGGACAGTCAGCCCCCCTCTCCCAAGGGCAGGGGCTGATGTCTGAATCCATCAAAAGCTTTAGAGCTGCGGGCCTCAGAGGCCTTCTAGTTCAATCTCTTTATTTTACAGAAGAGGAAACTGAGGCAAACAGCTGTTAAGTGACTTGCCCAAGGCAATACAGCTAGTGTCTGAGGTTAGATTTGAACTCAAATCTTCCTGACTCCAGATTCACTACTCCACTACGTACTGTGGCACACCCTAATTGCCTTAGAGTTATCAGATTCTCCTTGCTCTTCCCTTTGGCCAACTTGGCCTTAGCTACACAATACCATCTTTACAAAGCCCTTTCTTCATGGTAGCTCTGTGGTAGAAACTCTAGGTAGTAGAAGCACTATTTCCCCTTCCTTCTAGATGAAGGAGCTTAAGAACCAGGGAATTGATATGATGTTGTGCAAAGGGCATCCTGGAGTTATAGGACCCAAGTTCTAATCCTGGCTCAGTCACTTGCAACCTGGGTAATCCTGGGCAAGTCACTTCTCTCTGACCCTCAGTCTCCTCCTCTGTAAAGTAAGGGGGTTGTGCTAGATGACATCTAAGGCCCCTTCCCCAGCTGGGTCTATGACCCAGTGACTAGATGACCTCTAAAGGCCCTTCTAGCTGTAAATCTGTGACCTTGTGAAGTGACCTGTCCAGAGTGAAATACATAATATGTGGTCAAGCCATGGTTTATGCCCACGCCTTTGTATAACCTCCACCAATTCTACCCTTTCCTCCCCTGATGAGGAATTTCCTGGTCCTTCAGTCTTGGGGGGAAGATAGCCTCTTTCTCCTCTCACTCTGGATCCTTGGAGGAGGCCAGAGTGTGCTCCTTAGGGAGGGGGAAACAATAGAGGGGAGGAATAGAAGTCCCTCCCTCATGGGCTCCCCAGGGGAGGTCTTACTTGTCCATTTGAGGGCTGGTGTTGAAGCTGCAGACCATTTTCATATGTGGTAACATCACCTGAAGAAGTGAGAAACACTGATGGGGACTCTAGGCCTTAGTCTCCTGACTGGAGACAGGGCCCATACTACTCAAAATGGGGAGAGAAGGCGGTGGGAGACCAGTCATCTAAGATGCTCTTGGGGCCTCTCTAAAACTACATTTCAGAGATGTCCATTCTGAAAGGAAGTAAGGACCACCCCTCCTTCACCATGCTAGACTTAGGAGAGGGTAGATCATGGTTCTAGAAAAGGCAGTATTGATGGGTGCTTAGGGCCCTAGGGTAGGGACAGTTCTCTTCACAGACTGGGGGAAAGGAGAGATCTCAGAGGTTGCAGTCAGGACAGAAATCAGTGGGAGGAATAGGGAGGGTGACCCAATAGCTAGTTATACTCACTGTTTCTCATGGATGGTAGGTTCTTCTCTTTTTGGCCTGGCCCTCCTAATACTTCCTGTGAGTACCTGATGGGTCCAGATGGGCAAGAGGGTTGGGTAAAGCCTGGGGGCAGGCTTGGGAGGGCTGGTCAGTGAGCTTGGTGTTTGTTGGGCCTTAAGGGGTCCAGACCAGGAGCACCTGGGAATTCATTCTGACCCGGAGTCATAAAAAGAGCATTTAGACAATGCTCCAAGGTTTGCAAAGTACTTCACAAATATCCTCTCATTCCATCTGCCCAGCAGTGCTGGGAAGTCTATACCTCATACATGAATGTCCCCACATAAAGGTGGGGCTCCTTTCAGAGGACTACATGGCACTTCCCATGTTAAGGATGTCTCAATAGGGAATAGACCCATGAGCTCATTGGTCCAGGGAACAGAGGATGCTCCTTCTAACAGTGAAGGCTGGCACCCTCTTTGCAGTTTAGAAAGGTGTCCAGAGTCACACGGCCAGTAAGCGTGGGAAACAAAACAAAACTTGAACTCAGGTATTCCTGGCTTCCATTACTTCCCACACCCAATGCCTTTCAAGGTTCTTTTTCCACATAGTCAATGTGAGGCTTTGAGTAACTCATTTGTATAGAAAAAGACCAGCAGAGCCTGAGAGTTGCCAGCAGGCAGTGAATTTGCCCCCAGTCCCTAGATGACTTATGTCCAGGATGCAGAGAAATAGAAGGGATTCCTACTCTGGGACACTCTGGGTTGTGTGAGATCCCTTCCAGCTTTTGGTGTCCTCAAGGAAATAAGCTTTGCCTGTCAAACCTGGTCTTACTGATCCAGGGTTACTGAGCTGCCAACTCAACCCAATTAGAATCATAGGCTCTTGGGGCTGAGAGGGCCCTTGGAGTCCAAATGTCTAGTCCCAGCCTCTTGAAACTCTCTCCATCTCGACCCCTTCCTCTCAGCTCCACAAATTGGGGGCTCACAGAACCACAGAGATAGACAGATATCTCATCCAAGGTGTAACTAAGCAGGAATTCTCTTTATATCTCAGACAAGTGGTCCTCCTGCCCCTGCTTTAAGGCCACTGCCTGCCCTGTCCTATCAACCAACTGGGCAGCTCCCCATCTCTGAAGGAAACCCATTCCATTGCTGGACAGCACCTATTGTTAGAGTTCCCTATCTCTATTTGGGATCTGCCTCCTGGAAATGTGTTCCCACTGGTCTGGACTTCTAGGGCCAGTTAAAATACCTCCACTCCTTCCCTCTTCTGCAGGGAAGCTCTTTAAATACTCAAACAACTATTATGTCCCCCCAAGTCTCCTCTATTTTAGGCTAAAACGCCCTCAAGTCTGCTAAAGGACAACTTCCTGTCCTCTCACCATCCCGGTCACCTTTCCTTGAATATACACACTTGTCAAAATCCTCCCTGACATGGGGCAGACAGAATTGGGACTGCCCCACTGTGTGGTGGAAAGAGTCAGGAGACTTGGGTTCCAATCCTCCCACTGCCATTTATGTGACGAGTCACCTAATTACTTTCAGCCTGAGTTTCCTCCTCTGTAAAATGAGGGGATTGGACCTCTAAGGTCCCTTTCAGCTCTCTATCTATGAACACAATATATCAGGTATAGTCAGACAGAGAAAGTGCGACCAGCTCTTGTTTTAGGAGCTGCTTAAGCTCTCTGTGCCTCAGTTTCTTTATCTGTAAAAGGAGGATATAGACAGTTATGAGGATCTGTTGAGATCGTGTTTGTAAGCACTTTGCAAAATTTAAAGTCTTCTGTAAATGTTAGTGATCATTTTTCCCTATTAAGTGTCCCCTTGTTAGATGTAGCTCAGTGTGTTCAGAATGACCGTTTTTATTCCTTTGGTGCTTTTTTGGATCACCACGTTCTTCCTTTCCCTTCAGCCAGTGAATTAGCTGGTGCCAATATAATTATTCCCAACTTACAGTGGAGGAAGATGAGGCTAAGAGAGATCAGGTGTGACCTGAGCTCACACAGCTATTAAGCAAGATGTAGCTTGACAGAGAGGTTTTTAGAGCATTGGACACAGAGCCCAGGCGGTCTGGACTCCGAACCTTTCTCAGATCCTTATGATCTGTGTGACTATAGGAAAGCCACTTACTGCCTCAGATTCTGTCTCCTCATCCCCAGATGGTATTGTGTGGAATGACTTCCAGTGAAGTTTCCCCATTCTGAATATCATATATACATTCTCATTACTTCCTTGTATTTTGTAACTAAGTTCAGTATTGTTTCCCCATATATATGTGTAAGTCATTATGTATTTCAAGGTGATGCAAGAGCTATTGAGTATTAATACAATTGATTGGATTAACTATTGAGACCAAATTAGAGGTGTTTTTAGTTTGGGGAAAGGAATGGTAGTGTGAGAGGTAGCAAAGGGTTAAGTTTCTATAGAACTGCAAGAATTGCTGAAACAAGACTACTGATAAAAAGT
Organism: Gymnobelideus leadbeateri; assembly: GCA_011680675.1. Lineage (NCBI taxonomy): Eukaryota > Metazoa > Chordata > Mammalia > Diprotodontia > Petauridae > Gymnobelideus > Gymnobelideus leadbeateri. Next base: position 5,540 of record WOXC01000179.1, on the reverse strand, counting down.
ACCAAACAGTAGCCTTGGGAAGAGTTGAGACAGTAGCCTTGGGAGGAAGTGTGAGTTCCCAGTTCCCGGAGAACTCCTAGATAATACTAAAATGAGATAATGTAGATAAAAGGAGTTGGCAGCAGCAGGTGGATTTGACCAATCAGAAAGCAGACAGCAGCCTTGGGACACTGAGGCCCAGATAAGGACACATATAGGTTGGATTGAAGGGGGTTCAGTAATCTGAGGTTGTTACTGCTCTTGCGTAGTGGACCTCATGTATCATGTATGTTATCTAAAAGAATTAGAGCCTCATTAGTAATAATTAGGTTAGTGTTTGGGAGGGGCAAGTAACCCTTGCTTATATAACCCAGCTTTAGCTTCTGTACCTCGGCCTCCTCTCTCTGGGCACTGTGCCAGTGACTGGACTGCCCACTTCTCGCAAGATTCTAATAAATCTTTCTACCTTCACTTTGAGAGGTCTCCGAGTGATCAGTTTATTTGGGTTAGGGTCTCTGTACCCCACACAGGATGTAGGAGCTGTTTCTTTTCCAGGGCTGCTGGAGGATAGCCTGTATATGAGGTGTAAGTTAGATAATGTAGGGGGGGAGGGGCAATGGAAAACAGGAATACCTAGGTTCAAGTCCTGTTTCCCACACTTACTGGCCTTGTGACTCTGGACACCTTTCTAAACCGCAGAGAGGGCTCCAACCTTCGCTGCTAGAAGGAGCATCCTCTGTTCCCTGGACCAATGAACTCATGGGTCTATTCCCTATTGCTACATCCTTAAGATGGGAAGTGATGTAATCCTCTGAAAGGAGCCCCACCTTTATATATATTAACATATAAGCTTAAGTATCATCTGGGATGTGAGTCCTTTCTCTTACACCCTATCACCTGGTGAAACTCTTTTTGGGGACCCAAGAGCCTCTTGTCCAACATGTAATTTATCACTCACAGCTTTGCATTCTCTGAACGTTTTCTAACCATGCCCATCCACGAAGGATGAACAACTCTCCCAATGGGAAGCCTGGCTATCACGGGCATTGCGACAGCATTTCAGTTGGGGTGGCAGGGGGAAGGTCTCCATTGCTGGGATGACATTACCCTCTTGCCTTTTTGCATAGAAGATAGACCAGAACGCTGATCAGAGCCATCACAACCAGTATCCCCACTAGGATGCTGGCCAAGGTGAGTGAGGAGCGAGAGACGTCAGAGGAAGAAATGTCTGTAGGGAGAGAGAGCAAATGGAGTCAGACTAGAGTCTGGTGGTTGGAAAAACTGAGTTCAAATCCTACCTCAGACACTTACTAGCTTAGTGACCTTTGATAAGTCTCTTAGCCTCTTTTAGCCTCAGTTTCCTCATCTGCCAAATGAGGATAATTCTTACAGATACATTGCAGGGTTGTCATGACTATGAACTGCTATCACTTTGCAAACCTTAATGCTGTAGAAATAATTACTATTGTTATCAATCTTATTGGTATTAGAATAAATGCAAATCTGTTGCCTCTATCTTCCCAAGCAGTAGATACAGAGTCTCTTCACCAGAACAGGCAATACCTAGTAGCTGAGTCTCAGATCTTATTTTAAGGTGATTGTTAGTTCTTCCAGAGGCGCCTCTGTTCCAAGTAAGCTTACCTGCTACCTGTTCCCCAAACTCAACAGGTCCTCTTCTGTCTCTGTGATTTTGCTCAGGTGATCTCCCTCCTTGCTTGTAACTTGTAACTTGTAACTCCCTTCTTCCTGGTCTCTGCCTCTCAGAATTTCCAGCATTCTTCAAGGTTCAGATTAGACCTCATCTCTTCTGGGAGGCTTCTCCTAATCCAGCCCCTCACCACCGCCCGTAGCTGTTAGCACTCTCTCCCTTCTGAAATGACTTTGCATTTATTTATCTACATACGTGAAGCAGTCACATTTCAGCATCCTGCTCCATCATCCTGGAACCCAGCCAGGTGTACCCTATCCTTCAATAAGCCAAGCCTCATATGGATGAACAAGGGATGTGCTGGCCTCTGTGGTCACTTTTTAGTGATGTCGTGGCAATACTAACCCGAGGACTACTCATTTGGTGAACTAAATGATGGGAAATGAGTGGGAGAAGCTGATCACCCCTGTAGCCTCTGAAACTAGTCCTCTGGACCTCAGACTTTGTTGTTGGCTTTTTGGTGGAGTTGGGGTGGGGGGAGGAAATAGATGCACCCAGGATTTTTATCTTGACAAGCAGCATGGTATAGCTGGAAAGGCCCTGGATTGGAGTCAGAAGTCTTAGGTTAAAATCCTGGCCCTGCCACTTGCTACCTATGACCTTAGCCAAGCCATGTTTCTTTCTGTGCCTTAATTTCCTCATCTGTAAAATAAAAGGGTTTAACTCGAGGCTCCCCCCCACCCCCAGGTTCCTTTCAGCTCTGGGTCTCTGCTCTATGACCTCCAGAAGTTAGAGAGAGCTTGTGGAACAATTTCTAACCTAAGAATCCAGCTAAGGTGGGGAGGGGATTCTTAGTGGCTCCTCATCTGAGGAGAGCAGCCCCCCAGGATTCCGTGATTCAATAAGGGGCTTGGCATAGACAGAGCAGCCAATCACTGGGTGACTCAATAAGGGGCTTGGTGGACTGTAGAAGGAGCAGCCCTCCCCCCCCCCCCCCCCAGGACTCACCAGGTGATTCCATAAGGGGCTTGATGTAGACAGAGGTAGCTGCAAAGCGCTTTAACAAGCTGTTCCATGCTGTGCAGGTGTAGTGCCCTGGAACCAGGGACGCCCCCTGGAGTGTTAGATTGTCCCTGTCTGTCACCAGCATGGAGCTGTTGAACAGCCAGTCATACCGGGGAGATGGGTGAGACTCAGCCTGACATCTTAAGGTCAGAGTGGAGTTGGCCTTGACCTTGACAGTGTGGACCAAGCGAGATCCTGGCTCCTGGGTAATCTTCACCTGATCTGGCCCATCTGTGAAGACAGGAAGGAAGGACCCAATTCTGTTTAATGAGCATCATGAGGGCCCATTGTGTGGGAGGCACTGGGTGAGGGGCTGGGGACAGATGTCAAAAACCCAAACCATCCCTTTTCTCATTCTCCAATCTGGGATGGGGCCAATGGGACATGCCCACAAATAAGTCAAGACAAAGTGTTATTTTGAAGGGGTGGTATCATTAGCAAATGAAGGCTGAGGAAAGACTTCATGTATCTGCACGAACTTTGAAAGGCATGAGAGGATGTGGTAAGGGAAGAGAAGACAGAAGGACATCCCCAGCCTGGGAGACAGTCTGAACAAAGGCATGGAGATGAGAGATGGAAGTTTAGGAAACCGCTATTAGGTCAGTTTGACTGAAGGACCGAGTAAAGAAGGATAATGTGAAGGCAAGTGGGAGTCTGGTGGAGAAATGGCTGGTAAGACTTTGGTGGGCTATCCTGCAGGGGATAGGGATCCACTGAAGGTTCTTGAGTAGGGCAGTGACATGGTAAGACCTGAACCTTTGAAATATAAGTTTTGCAGCTGGTTAGAGCATAGATTAGAGATAGTAACAATAACGGACATTTATGTGATGCTTACTGTGTGCTGGACACTGCTAAGTATTTATCAATGATCATCTCATTTGATCCTTACAACAACCTTTCAAGGTAGGTGCTATTATGCTCCCCATTTTACAGATGAGGAAATTGAGGCAGGCAGAGTTAAGTGACTTGCCCAGGGGCACACGGATAGCAAATATCTGAGGCTAGATTTGAATTCAGGTCTTAACTTCAGTCACTGCTTGACCTGGAAGGGGCGAGAGTAAAGGCATAGATGCTAATTAGGAAGCTATTGCAACAGTTCGGTGAAAATGGATGATGTGGGACTGGGAGGCCCCATCAGAGAGAGGGAATCAGGGGAGAAACTCACAGTTGACGGTCAGAGTAACGTGGTCACTGCTCTGGGCACTGACTTCGTTCCAGACTTCACACTGGTACTGTCCAGCATCTTCCCTCCTGGTCTGCAGTAGAATTAGAGTCTTGTTGTCTTTGGACAGAGATAACCTCCCTCCTGGTGGAATTACCTCGTTGTTTAAGAACCACAGGATAGTGGTGCTGTCATCCTTGGTCAGGCACTTAAAGGTCACTGAGCCCGTGGCCTCTGTGATACTGGTGGTGTTGGCCAGGATGAGGGGTTTGGACACCATCTCTGGACAGATACAGGGAGAGAGGCACAGTCAAAGCCACCATCTATCTAGCACATCTGAAATCACAAGCCCCAGCTTTAGTGCAATTTCCTTATCTCTGGTCCTAATTTCTCCATCTGGGAAATGGCAGGTTTGGAGCAGATGGTTTCTTAGGTCCCTTCTAAGGGAAACTCTCTGATTTACTCATACAGAGCCGGGGGCGGGGCTGACCAGCCCAAACAAAGGTTCTTGTCTTTTGGAGGCTGTTTGTGGGGATGCCATTGCTGCTCCGGGCCAGTGGTGCACCTAGCATGGACAGAGTGCCTTAGACCCGCCGTCTGAGTCTTACAACTAGCCGGGGACATAGAGGCGGTGTGGGGGGGGCGGGGTAGAGAGGGAAGTGGGAACCAACCGATCCTGCAACAAATATTTACTAAACACCTGCTATGCCAGGCACTGGGAACACAAGGACCAAAGAGAAAAAAAAAAGAATAGAAGCAGTCCTTATCTTGAAAGTGCTGTCATCTCTCTTTCTTTCTTCTGTCCATCTATCTATCTGTCTGTTCCTGTCCATCTGTCTTTCTCTCTTGTCCATCTGTCTGTCTGCTTGCCTGTTTATCTCTTCTTTCTTTCTCTCTTGTCTATCTCTTAATCCATCCATCCATCCGCCTCTCTGTCTGTCTGTCTCTCTCCATCTAATCTGTCTGTCTCTATCTAACCTGTGCATAGATAAGCATACAAAGCATGTTTATATATGCATATACTTATTGAATAAATGCAAAATGGACACAAGTTTGCTGAACGAAAGGGAGGGAGGGGACTAGCAGTTGGGGAAGGGGATCATGAAAGGGAAAGGGTGGGAAGGTTCTAGGATTCAAACTCAGGAAGATGTGGGTGTGGGTCCTGCCTCTGGTGCTTGCTAAGTGTTAGACTCTAGGCAAATCTCTCACTTCTCTATGCCACTGGGAGTCCTAACAGCACCTCCCTGGCCCCTGCACATACACATTAACTGAATTTAACTGAGTTTCATGTGGTCATAGATTTACAGCTGGAAGGTCACATTAGTTTGCTTCTCCCCTTTCCCTCCTCCCCAACCCCAAATTTTAGAGATGAGGAAACAAGGCCCAGAGAGTTAAGCCATGTACTCAGGGTCACAGAGCTGAGCTGTGCTTGAGATAGGTTTTCCTTGCTTCCAGTCCAGGGTCAGTTCTTTGCATTGCCCTTCCTCTAGTGGGAGGAGGCTTGGGCTCAGAGAATGGAAGCCAGGACTCACTGGAGGCTGGGCTCCTAACTTAGCTCAATTTTCTTCTCTCCCCAGTACCTGGCTGCACGTGTTTGTGACCTTGTCTGTTCTGCATGCCCCTCTATAGTGAATTCCCTAGGGGTCGGGGACTTGACTTTCTCATCCCTCAGAGGGCCAAGCCCCC